>VXBZ01007723.1:934904-1051565 GCA_013399135.1 Heliornis fulica | reverse complement strand
ATTTTGCTTGTCCTAACTGTTGAAATTCTGTTGGAATCCCTGCTCTGTTTGCTTTGCAACTTGAATCAGCCATTGCAACAGTGGGGGCAAAAACCAAACTTTTTTTTCCTGATTATTTGACTTGAAGTATCTGCCTTGGTTTCTCTGTAAATCTGTGCTTGTACATTGATTAGTGATTTGAAATTGCATTCTGGCACAACTCTCCTTAAGTACCTAGCACTATTAAAATGATCAAAACCCACAGAAATTCTTTTCTTCTTGTTGTTAGTTTGCTGTACTAATTTGTTGAGGCTAGGAGATTGATTTTTTTTTTTTTTTTTACGTGTGCAAGTCCTGTGATTTCCAGGCAGAAGAAAAAGAAAGTGACATTAAGGTTTACTTGTTTTACAAACTGAGGGCATAACACAGTATGTAAAATACGGCTAACAGGCTTTTAAATAGACATAAACTCATAAACTTTGATTAGTTTCTTTGGTGAAAACTTACTGTTGTAAAAGCAAAAGCTACTAGATCTGGCACGCATCTATTTTGGGGGGAGGGCAAAAGTGACAAGTACTGGTGTTCTGTACTACAGAATGTGCAATTGATGTGATGACAAAATATACACAACATTCTGTGTACATTTCCATTTCCGTGATGCCTTTAGCAGCCCTATTGATGACTCAGTAGGGTGGAGAAAAGCATAACAGCCAAATACAGCAGGTGGGGCTGCCTAGGACATCATGCCACTGGCCAGGTGATGGAACAGAGCTCTCTTAGTTACAGCATGTTGCACCCCTGACTTACTTCAAGCTTCTGAAATTGTCGTGTGGCCTTTTTTCTTACGATTTTTCTTAACCAAATGATGTTTATAATCTTCAGAAAAAAATATTCTAACAGGTATGCAGCTCACGGGGAGAGGGGAAGAGATAGTAGAGATTTCACTTAGTTTCTGTCCATGTTTCCTCAAGTATGCGGTGAGTTGGTGCTGCCTGTGTCCACACCCAGTCACTTGGCCTGCTGCAGGAAGACAACTTCTGTGGGAGAGCTCCTGTGGCATCCCCTTTGAGGAAGCTGATCTAGGTGTGCACCCTGCCCAAGCCAGGTGGGCTGGCAGGTGAGCAACAGACTGGCTAAAGCTGATGCTGCTTTCACTCAGTGCCAGACAGCAAAGGACTGGAAAAGGGGATGCTGGAGAACAGATGTGGCTGCTGATCACCTGCTGTATTTGGACATTAGGTAGAAACAGTAATAAGACAAAATGTTATTGGGGTCCCTAAGGAGGAGTAAAGGCTGTAGCATGAGCATGACTAGATCTATGTGAAAAACATGGGAGCTCACGGCAGTCAGAGTAAGAAGATATTCAGCTGAATGTTGTGCCTTATTTCATCCTGGGAGATGTGTTCAGTCATGGCTTTTATCTCCTGTGAGTAGAGGCTGCCCACAGCCACCCTGGGGGAGAAGCTTGAGTTATAAAGAGAACACTAATTTCATTTTTAGTTGAGCCTAAAATTACTTATATTCTGCTCCTGAGAAAAATATCATAATACAGAATGTGATTTCTTGGTAGTGAAAACTGATTCACTTCTAGTCTAATTTTGCTCTCAGGTTCAAATACTTACATGCAGGAAGGACCGAATGCTGCTCAATCAAGCCTCACACACTAGGGGCTGGGAACATTGAGGCTACCAGAGCCCTGGTACTCCAGCATCTGGTGAAGCCCCCAGTACCCACGCTACCTTCAGGCGAATCAGTAGGTTACTGTGACTACAGAGCTCACTGTGGGGTTTATTGTCACTTCGGAGAAAGAGCCCCTTTTGTCCTAGGAAACCTGAATCCTGGCTACGGGAGGGATTTGAATTGAAGCTTTATGCACTTAGGGTGAGGTCCAAGAAAGGATTTAAACACAAAACCAGGATTTTAACGGGTTTTAGAAGCTTTCAGCCAAAAAGCCTAAAGTACAATCCCTGTTGAGCCCTGAGGGGCTCTTGACTACTTCAGTCCAAAGTAAATTAAAACATTTAAATGCTAGGTCTTGCCAAGGGGTTGACCTGAACTCTAGCAGGTGAAGCAGTCCTTGTTGGATCCCTTCTCAGGGTCTGGCCAGTAGTTTTTCTTATCCTTGAGCTGTTGCATTGGAATGATGGAGTGACAAACTGTGTTTTCCAAAGACTGAATCCAGTTTAATTGCTGTAAAGGCACTGATTAAAATCACTGTATCTGAACGTTTCTTTGATATTCTTTGTTTTTTTCTGCATACAGTGTCTGAAATCACTTATCTGGGTAAGATAAGGGGTATGTAGAATTAGGGAAGGGTTTTTTCCTTCTAGTCTACACAACGCGGAGTCTGGCTACGCGGGTTACGGGAAGTTGAAGATACTTCTTGTAGTTGCCAATCTATGAGTAAGCCTCTTGGCAGGGGCTGCGACGTTCTGGGTTTAGGACTGGCCTTTTGTCGGGCAGCGCGGCGGAGTCACGGCAGCGTGCGTCAGTCCTGTTTGTACTTCACTGGCTTCTCTCCTTCCCCTCTCGCCAGCGCTCGGACATCCAGCTACCAGGTGAGGGGACGCGCCGGCTCCGCTCGCAGCCCGGGCAGGCCCGTCTCGGCTGGGCGCTGCCGGCAGGGGGGCGGCGGCGGCCACACACTCCCTCCCTCCCTCCCACCGAACAGCTGGGTGCTAGGCAGGGCCTGTCTGTCCCGGGGCCGACCGTGGCTGTCCCGGGTCGGGAGCTGCAAGCTTGCCTGAGACACCCCCGCGGGCGCCCGCTTCTGGTGTGAAGGGGAGGAGGAAGGCGAGGGTGGGGACGGGACAAGCCCTGNCCGGGGCGGAGGGGCGGTTTGCTTCACTGTCGGGGTGGCTTTCGGGGGGCGCAGCACCGGCCACCGCTCCCGGGACCGAGCTCTGCCCTTCCCGGGGCCGCCCCCAGCTCCTACCGCGGCGCCCAGGCAGGGCCGGACCCCCTCAGCCCCGGCTCGGCTGAGGGACGGGGAAGCTGCCTCAGCTCGGGGGGCCGGTCCCGCCGCGGAGAAGCTCCGCTCCGGGGCGTTGGGGGAAGCCGAGGCTTCGCGGGCGCGGCCCGGCATCGGCGGGACAGTCCGGGAGAGGCGTGGGCGGCAGCTCCCGGCTGCGGGGTCGGAGCCGTGAGCGGGAAGGGAAGAGAAACCCAGCTGATGTAGGCGGCAGCCGGGCTGGAGCGGGAAGTGAAGTGGCCTTTTCCTCAGGGAGCGGGCTGGAGAGCGACGCAGCAGCAGTTCATTCCCAACAGCCCGGCCCGGCCCCAGGGAGGGGGCTTACCGCCCTCAACCCGACCCGAGCTGGAGCCGCTAATTCAGAGGTTGTTGATGACTTGGTGAAAGTGACATAGGAGACCTCTGTAACCTTTCCTGCGGGGCACAAGGCTCCGCGTTGTGCTATTTCGCCAGTGTAAAATTCACTGTGACCAGAATGACACTGGTTGTCTAAATAATAATGTATCAGTCTTTGCAATTGTTTTTTTCATTTTATTCTGTCACAAATGCCCGATAAATTTATGCAACTTTAATATTTCTCAGCAGATTGGTAAACTAGGAAGTTATCTTCTGGAGTGCAGGTAACCAAGATGGTGGCCCAAGAAGGGGCTGTCACAGCTTGCTGCTCTGCAGTGTAGAACCCGAGTGCTGTCATAAACCTGTATATCCTGCCTGATTGTTTAACAAAAAAAAAAAAAAAAAGGTAGCCTTTGAAACCTGTGTTTCATTCCAGGTACTCCTGATCAGCAGCTGTCTTAAAACTCAGGCTATGCAGGGAGCCCCTGTATTTCCCAGCTATTGGAGAGCAACCTGGGAATTCTAGTGGACTGAGTAGGAATTGTTTAATTTGAGATATTAAAGCATATTACATCTCAGCAAGAGATAAAGAGTAAGGGAAGGGCAACAACATACTTGCTTGGCCAAGCAGGGTCAGGAAAGCTGTGTTTGTAAGTAATTCTTTTCCCTCCCCTCCCTGACACCCCCCCGCCCCCCCAAAACCAAGCAGAGAGATGGGTTTAATACCTTCTCTTCTTTTGTGCCCAGGCTAATCTTCAGTAGCGCCCAGGATTGCGAGACGTGTGTTTGCACTGGCTGTATGAACTAATAGTTCAAATATCTCTTCAAAGTTGACATTTAAAGCAGAAGGGACATGAGCAAAATTAAGTTGAAAAGCTGAAGTTATTGTTACCTCTGCAGTACTTAGTATTTTGAAGAGATTATTTGTGATCCTTATGTCATCTCATTTTTTGTTAAGTTTTTGTTTTGATAGATAATTTAAAGGGACTGATATTTGGTTTTAGTTTTATACTGTCATACTTGGTAAATGTTATCGCTGCTTCAGATTTGAAACTTTAAAAAAGAAAAAGAAGGCACAGGAGAGGGTAGGGATGCTGCCAAGTGCAGCAAAGACCTGAGACCTGTTTGCATTTGCCTTCAGGAAGGGGAAAAAAAACCAAAGTGAAAAGTTAGAAAAAGCATAGCAATAATTTTTAAATTGAACTAGCTGTCTAAAACCAGTCAGTGGTAAGATGAAAAATACAACATCGTTAAATAAGTATTGAATGATAAATATCAAGACTAGATGTATTCCTGCTGGAAATTCGGATTCTGAAATCTGTGAAAGGGTGTCAATTTCTCAGAACTTGTTCCTCACTAAAGAGGTGAGGATGGTCTCTGGTCAAGCAGTTCTGTGCAGCAGAAGTAGCTGTGGCTGGGGGCAGTTGATCAGCATTCAGCTCTGTACTTCAGTCACGAGGGGAAACTTCTTTTTCTAAAGAAAACAGGAGGCCAGTGGTTTTTAAAAATACAGCTGTGGAATGTTTGATACTATGAATAGCATCACAAAAACTTGCTGAGTTTAGTCATCTTTGACTAATTTCTTGTCCTCTTCAATGTGCCAAAGCTGCGGTGTGAGTATGAGAATAGTGTGAAAGAGCAATGCCTGCGCTCAAGGAAGTGATGGGTTAAGCATTGTTACTTCTGCACACTATGCCTTTCAGCACATCCGTCCTTCTGTACCAGCTCCTGTTTCTCCTAGCTACGTGGCTACTGTAAAACCCACGCTGGACTGAGTACACAATTCTCTTTATTATAAACCTTTCTGCATTTCTGCTTAGTCTACTTGGAAGACTACAAGCATGCAACTACAGAAATGTATAAACATTAGTAGTGTTTACTGATAGATTTCCATGTGTCCAGTACATCAGATTAGTTCTGTGTAGCTTGGAAGAGTGAACAAACTTGTGACAGTTTCTTTATGGAAATGTTTATGGACTTGACTGAAATGCCGATGAAAGCTGCGTTGTGTAAGACAGACAGTCGGCAGTACTTCAGAGACTTTTCTGCCTTCCAGGAGAGTGGAGAGGCTTGTTGGGAAGCTCATCCACTGGGTCTTAGTTGTACTTTGGGTGGATGGAGTGACACCAGCTGTAATAGGATACTTAAACCTGAAATTCTTTGCGGGTTGTCTTTTGTACCTTCAGAGTTCTCTGTGGGCATTTTTCAGGTGTTGAAAGGGCTTTTTGACTTGAGGCACACTGTCAGAAAAGGTATAAGATCAAGAGATGCTACTTAAGACCTATTTTAAAACTTTGAAGAATGACTATAGCAACAGGTACAGTAATTATCTTGGTAAGTGTGGGAAAGGCTGAAAAAATAGCTTATCAGAGCAGGAACCAACAATTTTGAATATTTTTTTTTGTTGTTGTTACTCAGACAGGTGTGTGGGTGGTATATATGATAAGGAAAGTCAGCACTGGCTACTGATTTAGGAGAGGAATTTGCTTGCACTGCTGCAGAGGCACTGAGGGTGACTGGGTGCACAGATGAACTGCGGTCACTCAGCTGCTGCATGGTGGTTATATGTTATAGCTAGGTGCAGCGTGGGAAGGAAAAGACTGGAGGACAGGAGTATTGACATGGATAGATGCAGACATGAGCAGTGAGGAGGCAGTGTAGACAGTGGAAGAGCAGCAGAGGTTTACCAGGCAGGAGGCAGTGGTTGAGAACTTCAGTGAGAAGTTATGGTAGTAGAAGTATATGAGATAAGGTAAACATTAGGATGTGTAAATATGTAAAGGATGATGTAGACACAAGAGAAGCTGGTTATGAGTAAAGGCTAAAACATACTGCAAAGTGTAGAACCACGATTAAACTGTAGTTTCTGGAGCATCTCACAAAAAAAAGCAAAAAAATTTAAACTTGTCTTAAAATGGCCTGACATTCCCGTGTTCTTAAATACAGATTTACATTGTGTCTTGTGAAGTAAAGAATGCCAGGTCCACTAATAAGCCCTGGTTTCCTTTTGATACCAATATATCAATCCAGATTCTGCATTCCACCAGGTGTGCAGAAGTACTTGGGGCAGAAGGAGTATTCATTAGCCAGTTCATATTGTTGCTGCCAGTCTCTGTACTCGGGATGAATTGCTGCTGCTCTGACCTGAACCAAGCTGGCAGCAATGGATGCAGCCTAGCAATTAAGGCAGTTTTCTGAAGAATTGCCCTCAGTGAATAATTCATTAAAGCAAGTGAATTTGATTATATTGTGACTGGTGTTTTGTTAGTATTTAGTTGTTAGTATGTGCACAAAAGCAGAACTGGACTGTTGCCATCTTTTTCTAGCACCATAACCTAACTTCTGTTTTCTGGGTGATTCTAGAGTAACTTAGATTGGACAAGGGATCTCCAGAGATCATTTAGATCAGTCACCTTCTTAGGACCTAATTAGGTGAGGTATTTAAAGCCCTTTGTATTCTATCACAGCTTTCTATTCCAAATTCTGTTTCCGGCTTCTGTTATTATGGAATTATTTACATCCAGCTATGGTCCCTATGGAGGAATTCTGCATTATCTGCCTCCTTTACCATACTTTTTGTTTGATTCTAGGAAAAACTGTCCAGTTGTTGCTTCTATTTCCCTCTAACAAATGCCTTCTTTGCATTTGTGTGTGTTGCCTACAGATTCTCCTAGTATTCTCAGTGGGTGTTTTCCTGGATACCAGTCTTCTACAGCCAGCTGCTTTCTGTAGCCAAGAGAAGTGCAACAATCCAAGTAAGTAAAACTTTTTTTTTTTAGTTGTCTTAGTGTCTGAGAGTTTTTACTCTATATTTTTCTCCCTCTCTCCCTACCTAGTGCAGGCTATGCTGTAATTGGTGTTTTGAGTCCTGTTTAGGTAGTATCTTTCAAATTGAGGTGTGTGCCTTCTTGGAATAAGATGGGACATTGGAGGATATGTGATTGATGTTCTGTCCAGGAAAAGGCGTCTGGGGTTGGAATAGAGCAGCAGGAGTTGAGAGTCTGGCAGGAGCTGCTGAGACAAGATGCAGGCTTTCAGGGTTGTGAGCAGGTTCAGACAGTGGCTTGGCTCTTGTGCTCTTGGCAGCCATGTGCATCTATTGGTTTTGTTCTCACTGAAGCAGATGCTCCTTTGCTCACCCGAAGCCCCTCACATGCAATGCTATTTTCCAGCCTTTCCCCCACCCCAAATTTTCTGCCAACGCCTCTGCTACGCTCCCAACAGGCGGTGCCAAGCATTGTATTACCATCCTGGGTAGAAGCGAGCATGTCCCTGCTTGGGTTCTGCAGTCTTGCACCAGAACGAGAATGACCAAATTTACATGTGTCTGGTTTCTTTTCAACCAACCTATATATTATTAAATAAAAGTCTCTGAAAAAAATGAAGACTTATGAGACTTACATAAAGTGTTTTCTTGATGACATAGCCAGATAGAGACTTACTTTATTTTCATGTCCTTGCCTTGTCTTGCATGGCATCTGTGCTAGTGTGTTGTACTTCTCGGTAAAAATTCACCAGAGAGTAATTTGATGTGATATGTGCAGATAAATTCACATTCAGCAACATTCCTTACAGTGCAAGATAAAAAACTATGTACTTCTTTCCAAGTCATCCTAATATGTGTAACGGAAATGTCCTTCCTCTTGCTGACAGTGCACATGTATTGATTCTGAGTTTTGGAATAAAGTTGTGTGAAAGTAAAACCAGATGGCCCGAGGTGTGGGGTCTGGTTTCATGATCTGCTTGTGTTCCCTTGTGTGAGTGTTGTTGCCCTCTTCCTCTGCACTGCTCGCTGTTGTGTGGCTGGTCAGACTAAGGAACTGATAAAGCTGAAAACTCACTCCATAGTGGTTTGCAACTGAAGTGGCAAGTTGGATCTTTCTTTTTGGTAGAAGTATGCATAGATTGGTTTAGTAAGATTGCTATTGCAGTGTTATATCCTTCTTTTGATAAAACCAGGAAGGTTTAAATCCATACCAAACAATGAAAATATTCTTAGTTCAAACTTTGACATGGTTTCCCATGCTTATGTTTCATTTAAAAAAATTATAGCAGGCATATGCTCTGCTTTAAACTAAAGATGGTGTTTTCTTTATGCTAAAGTTTGTTTCAGAATGATGTAGAGCAAATACAGATGTAATTGTTTTGTCTCAGTCAGTGTATTTAAAAGCAAGCATTTGTGGTCTGTACTTGAGTGGCTAAGGAAGATTTCAGATAAAAATAAAATTGTTCTGTAAGAAGTAAGTATATTTGCTCTTCCATTCCTAGAAGAGCGGTACTTGCTGTTGCACTAAAATGAGGTTTCAGGCTCAGGTTTGGCTGGACAGGATGAGGGAGATGACTACAGTTTCCTCCAGCTTCCCAGGAACACTTCTGTGTATTATTTTTTCCTCACATGGTATGTTAGTTTTCCTCATGTGGTATGTTAGTGAGGGCTGTGCAGACCTTTTCTCCTCCCTTCCTGAGCAGGGGTAGATAGATCATCAACCCACAGGTGTCCTTGAGGTGCTGTTGCTTTTACCTCTGTGCTGCTGTGGAATCCTGGAATCCATTTCTGCTAGGCTTTTGTGCAAATCAGGAAAGCAGGTGAGATTAAAAGAATGTTGCTTAATGATTCATCTGTAGTTGTTGGGTAAGGCATGAATGACTTGACCTACCTTTCCACTTTTGACTTGTTCCCTCTCACATTTTTTTTCCTGTTTGTCCTTGGGCAAAAGGTGTTTCTCTGCATTCGTAGAATATACATTTCTGTTCTGCCTTTAGAAAAAGGCTACAGTTTTAAACTACAAAACATTAATGTACCAGCATGGGCAATATTAAAAATACTCAAGATGGGGGTTGCATCCTATGGTGATCATTTAGTAGCTGCATAACGTTCCTCCGTACACCGTCCCACAACATGGGGTTTGTAAAATGTTGGGCAGTGCCTTCAGAACACTGACTGAAGTATCAAACTGTATGGTAAATAGTAATAAATGTGTTCAGTTTTAGTTTTGTTGTATAACTACAAAAAGACAGTTTGTAGTTATTGTGATTTGTGATTGCCACTAGGTGATTGTCACTATGATACAGGAAAGGCACCGTGAGCCAGACTCTAACTCTGACTGCTCTGCACCATGAACAGAGTATGACACAGTAATGGCACCTGAATGTTCTTGCAGTAACTCTGCCCCTTGGGAGGAAAGGAATCTTGAATGCAGTTCCATTCCTAGAACAGACAGTGGCATAAGTTAACCTGTGAGTACGTATTATGTGGCAGACGTAGCTGGTGTAGGTTATCACAGGGCACTCTGATGTTTTGGAAATGTTAAGTAAGACCTGTGTAGCTTCTGGACAGTAACAAACATGTTCCTTCTTACTTTCTCTGTGATGCCTCTAATCGTCTTGATGAAGAACATGAGGGTAAGATTCTTCATCGTCTGGACTGTTTTACAGTGTGATACTTCAGTCAGTGTTCTGAAGGCACTGCCCAACATTTTACAAACCCCATGTTCTGGCAGGGTGTGTGGAGGAACGTTAGGCAGCTACTTTACAAATGCGTAGGTTGTAGCCTATATTTTAATTAATTACTTAAACATAGTTGGACAGTTGTCTGATACATAACCCAGTTGAATCCTTCTGCAATGTGTAGCCGCCTCTGAGCAAACTTATAGTTTCAAGTCAAGGTTTTATCTTGGATTTTAGTCAGATCCAAGCCCTGAAGCCCATGATAGAAAGCTATAAGAATCCTTTCTTTATAATGAATGCTTGGTTAGTAAGTTCTTCAGCAGGGGGTTGGACTCTATGATCTCTGGAGGTCCCTTCCAACCCTTACAATTCTGTGGTTCTGTGATAAGTTACCTTAGAAGTTCTGATTCACTTAATTCACCTTCTTCAATAGCAAGATTATTTTAATTTTTTCCTCTTTACATACAGCCTGCAAATTAAATTCTCTTGCTGTGTTAAAATTGGAGGCTCTGGGTAGGGAGCAAATGCTTCTGTTTTCTGTCTGGAGGACCCTACTTCTGGTTTCAGATTGCGTCATGAGTTTGGATTGAGGAATTAAAATGGAGGCGAGTGTTTTAATTAGCTGAAATATGACTTTGCAAGATTCAAACCCCTGTAAAAACTGCTGCACAGCACTGAGTTTTACTAACTATTCAATAGCTTTCAAAAGGCTTCCATTCCCCGAAGTTCATGTGGCTTGTTGAAGTGACATAGAGCAGTGCAGCACCCTCCATTGCAGGGAGGGGTATCCATGCTTTATTCCATTGGTAGAATTTGGTTTTTGACTTCCTGGTCTCCAGCTGCCTTAACTAACTCATCTGGATTTGTTTGAATACATTAGTTTGTGAATGTTGTGGCTTTTACCAGCCTTTTCCCTCCCTTTATGCCAACTTTGTTCTGTATGTAGATCAATAGACCGCTGCAGAAAGGAATGAGCTAGAAAGATGCTTTGCCCCATACTGATGTTGTTCCAATGTGTGAAGGAATTAATTTGGATTTGGAAAGATGCTTGCAGCTCTAAGTACTTGTGATTGCTTTTCTTGAGCAAAAGAGTCCAAAAGAAAAATCTGGAGGAGGAAGCTGGTGGTGGTTTTGCTTCTCTGAAGTTTAGTGGCTCATTTTCCCAAAGTTAGAGTGCATCTGCCCAGAGTTAGAGTGTGGTGAGTCAATGATCACCTTATTGTTGTGCACCTGGAATGCAAGAGGCATTTTATGAAGTGTAGAATGATGTGGGATGGGTACCTGAAGCCATTAGTTCTTGTCATGCCACATGGCTTTCTAAAGACTCATAGCAAAAAGCAGTGAGAGTCTGGAAAGAGAAGCTAGAACTACTCGTTGCTTCCCTGTGCTTAGTGGCATTCAGATCTGAAACTTCCAGATGTAAATGGAAATTTCTTGTGTATCAGAGTAAAAAAACCTGGTCTTGCATTTAGTGTGGTTGTTGGTCTTTCAATGTTTGCATATCCTGGTTTGAGATAGCTTTATTGTTGCCTAATGGTTTGCATATTCCAGATAGATTTTTTTTTTTTTGTGTACTTGACTTCCCCTTTACTTGCCTCATCCTTTGTCTTCTCTTGCAGTCAGGTGCCTGTCACAGAACAGTCTTCCCTTTTGAAATATCTGAGTCTGCTTTAAGAAACTAAAACTTTGGTTTCTGCTTCAGCCATTAGCTTGCTTTTGTGCCTCTTTATATTTCAGCTGGTAAATTGCTGGGTTTTGTTAAGTAGCTGGGTACAGTTTCTTAATGTGTTAGAAATTCAAGTCTTCCCTATCCTATACAAATGCTTAAGATTCTGTGTCACTTTTTATATGATCTGGGCTTGGCTTCTAATATTAATCTTTTGTCCTCCTTATTAGGCATTATGCATTAGTTGCTCTTCCAAGACATGTCTGTATCAGTGGTAATTTATATAAGAATGTATCTGCATGACATATTAAAGCTATAAGCTGTTCTGTACCTATTTGCAGGGAGAAAAGTGACATGGCAACTATGGAAAGTCTTGTAGTGCCTTAAGGAGTTGCATAGGGATGTATAACATGCGGTTTACTGACTAGCCTGGGCTGTAGGTCTTGCTTAAGCTGAAATAAAATGCTGAAAATCCTTTCCACCTCTCACCTTTGTTTTCATTACTGTCTAATCCCTGGGTTACTTATTGCCATATCAATTTACTGCAGTTACTATCTTATCTGAAACTTGAATAAGTTTGATACTGAGAAAATCTTTATAATCATGGTGGATTTGGTGATTGGTTTTGTTAGGGGGGTGTGTGTGTTGAAGTGAACAGGTTTTCAGTTTGTTCTAGACTCAGACTTGCAATGAGCTCTTGGGGCAGGGGTTTGGTGTGTGTGCAGTCAGCTCAGAATTGGGCCTTGCTTTCTTCAGCAGCTGTAACATCTCACTTCAGACACAGTGTACATGTGTTAATAAATGCAGTGCTTTTTAATTTAATTCAAAAGCAGGCGTTGAAATAATGGAAAAGAGTTGGAAGTGAAGAGGTTCTCTAATCCACTTAATGCTGAATAACATAATTTGTGATAGGTGTAAGCTCTGAAAGCTTTCAGGAGGGAAGGGTCTACAACTCTGGCCAATTTATCTAGCACTTAAATAGTCTTGTCAATTGACATGGGGGAAAGCTTTTTACTTTTAAGTTTTTCTTACAATTTTCCTTGAAGTTTGCTCTCCAAGGAGCTTGTTTAGTTCTTCTTCACTGCTACCTGTCTGTCTTCATTAGTCTCTCTGGTCTTTTGAAGCTACAGAAACTCAAATTCTCTGATAAAGTAATCATCTAGTTTAGGGGTAAAAGGATTATCCGGGCTTAGGCTTCTGTGGGAAACTATAGTGCAGTTAAATTGTTTCACAACAGTTCTAGGTTGCTTCTCCACTAACTGTTGTTTACCACTGTCTGCTGTGACTATGTAATGATTTCAGCCTGAAAGAAATTGTGATCTTCCATTTTCTAGGGTGCTAAATTCTCCAAACACAATTTAACACTTCAAGGATTAGCCAGATTCTATACTAAATGCTCCCTCCCCCGCCTCTTTCGGCTTCTGGGCCAGAAAGGGGGCAAGATCTTTGTGGACAATGTTACTCTGTTTACTTCTTTGCTCTTCCTTGTCCTTCTGCCTAGTGACTGCATATTAGGCAGCCACTTCACCACATGCTTTCTGGATTGTAAAAATCCCCAGCGTAGTTTGTGAGGAAAGGATTGTTCCCTGGGTGACTTTGTGAGTCAAACCAGGTCTGAACTTTGATCTTTTAACATCAGCTTTGAATTAGCTTGTGTCTGTGCGTAACTACATTTCTCTTTGGTGTATTTTTGGGAGGTGTCATTCTTGTTCTAAGATAAAGAAGGAAGTTGGGCTGTGAACCTTGCAGTTTTATGAAGCTTGTGACTGCCAAGTTAGACATGTTGTGTACATTTGGGTCCTGTTATTACCATCCAATGCAGTGGCATCCCAAGATGTGATGTGAACAATGGGAAGAATTGTTAAGCTTAGGAAGCCTGGTGCCTTGCACCACAAGACACTGCATATATCCGGCAAGCAGCTGTTTTCAAAGCAACAAGCTTTGAAAATAATGCTATAGAGTTGTGGCCATTGTTATTGCTTTTTTTTTCTTTTTCTTTTTTCATCGAACGATTTCTCATTCCTTTTGTTCTTACCAGTGCTGTGGTCAATTATTAATTCCCACAGCAATAGAAGCTCTATTCCAAATACAGGTTGCCC
Organism: Heliornis fulica; assembly: GCA_013399135.1. NCBI lineage: Eukaryota > Metazoa > Chordata > Aves > Gruiformes > Heliornithidae > Heliornis > Heliornis fulica. The sequence goes on along the minus strand of VXBZ01007723.1, from coordinate 1,038,067 downwards.
TTCCCAGGTGGTACTGAATGAAGACTTGTGTGTATACAGAAGGATTGATTGTGCCACACTGGTGTGGTTCTTAGAACTGTCTGGTAGTCCTTAGGAGGAAAAGAAAAAGGGAGATGCTTGATCAGCATTGACTAGGAGACCTTGCTCAACAAAGACATAGGTAGGCTAACTAGGAAGTGAGTAGGCAGAGAGAAAGGAAGGAAGCTTGCATTTAGATCAGTCATTTATTTCTAGTTTGGGTAAAGGCAATGATTACCATTCTTATGATCTGTAATAAAGTAACACTTGTTGGAGGAAAGTCACATTAGCAAACTCATTGCAACTTTGGTAAGCAGCAAAAATGGTAACCTTAGACATATTTGAGTTTCAAGTTGAGTTGGATATACTTAATTGTTTGGGGTTTCTTTAATTTTTTTTTTTATTTAAAACCACAGCAAAGATAAGTAGTCTTTTTAAAATATTTGAGCTTCACCACAAAACAGGCTCTTGTTAGTTAGCAGCTACAGTGTGGCCCATCATATTGTTTGATTTTTTTCAGGATAATGGAGAGGGTATGGGATGTGAAATACTGTACCTGGAGAATCAGGAGAAACTGACAGGTAGCTTTGTATATCATTAAAGATCCTGTCTCCTTGTTTTAGCATTTTTAATTTAGAAATGAGGAACTGGTGATGGCAAAATGTGTAAAAAAAAAACCCCTATCCTATGAAAAGGAAGAGTGAAGGAAGCAACAACAGTGAAACAAGATTAATATTTAATACTGTCAGAAACAAATTATATGCTGGTAAAGATGCATTTTAATCTAGTTATCTTCTTGCTTTATATCTGAATAGAGCCTAATCAGTTGTCACTTGCTCAATAAATAATGTCTTTTGTTATTTTTTTCTCTGTTTTAGATACAATGTCTGCTCCAATTGGCAACCCTATCCCATCTGCACCTCCCTCCTATGAGGAAACAACAGGAATCAATGTGAACTATCCTCAGCCCTATCCTGTCCCAGATCCTAGCCAGAAACCAAATGGGAAGGGAATGAACCCCCCACCATACATGGGACAGCCCACACCACCGAATAACCCTGGTAAGTCTAAAAAACTACTGTACCCCATGCTAAGGGGGTGTCAGATGGCTATGTAATAGGTGCTGTGCAACAGAGCAGGATTCACAGGTGTTCCCCACCTTCAAAAAATATTTTTGAAGAGAATAAGGTGAATTGATTCCTGCAAATCCTTCAGAGTGTACTAATACAAAGAGTACCATTTGTCTTTCTGAAGTTTATAATGCAGACTTACCCTTCAGACTGTTTTTGCATTAGGAAATGCCATGATGATTTCTCTTTGTGCATTTCATTGCTCTGAGCCTCAAATATTTCAGAGTAGTAGATGGTTCTAGCTCAGAAGATGATTATCTATCCTTTTTTCCCTATTTACCCATTAAGTTTATTTCTCTCCTCAGTTACAGTTCAGACAGTGTATGTGCAGCAACCTGTAGTATTTTATGACCGCCCAGTTCAGATGTGCTGCCCTTCCTGTAACCAGATGATAGTGACACGTGTCTCATATGACTCAGGAGCTTTGACTTGGCTGTCATGTGGTGGCCTCTGCCTGCTGGGGTAGGTTGATTCAAATTGTACTTTATTTTTCTCTTCTAACATGACCTTTTATAATTCTGAGGAGTGACAATGCTCTCAAATTTGTTGCTTTCTCATCCTGTCTGGGACCTGACTCTTTATGGTTTGAATAGCCTAGATCTACATTTATGTCCTGTAGGACCATAGAACAATAGAGTGATGGACTCTATAATAGTGTGTGTTCTTCCTAAAGCTTTGTGGCAACAGTTTTACTTGTGACTTTTGCAGGAAATGTATTTTATCTTCTTGTGTTTGTAACAAGTGGTAAAACACTGTGTTTGGGGGTTTGTTTGTTTTTTCTTTGCAGGTGTATAGCTGGTTGCTGCTTAATTCCCTTCTGCATTGATGCCCTGAAGGATGTGGATCACACCTGTCCGAACTGCAACACTCTTGTTGGTTCTTACAAACGTTTGTAGGCAGTGTTTAAAAATTGGTAATTGATTGATAAATTTGGTTAGCCCCTCTACAGGCCTTTCTGAATCTTCATGGAAACTTTTAGTGGTTTCAGTACATCCTGTCACTGGAAACCAAACAAATGTTTATTGTTAGATTGTTTCACATGAATTTGCTTGAGGGGATTCTGCCTTAGGTCTGTACAAAAAGTATATGAAATCTGGCCACTCAGTCCAGCACCAGTTGATTGCAACTAAATGTTTTCCCTTTCTGCTTTATGCAAAACAGTTTGGTGATGTTCTTCAGTTAATCTTGTCTCAGTAATGTTGCATGCTGGTGTGCTTGCTTATAGTTTCAGCACAGACCAAAAGGAGAGTGTTTGTGGAGACTGTATAGTCTCATGCTTAGTGCTGATGCTTTTGCAACAGCACTGTTTACAAACTAGCAGGTAGTTGCTTGCCTCTGAGACAAGTGCCCTTCTTTGACAAAAGAAGCGATATGTTGGAATCTTTTCACGAGCACTAAAATTCACTTTAAAGCTTTCTGAGTTGAAAGAGAACCAAACCTAAAGGCTTCTTACTTCTTGGAGGCTTCTTTACCAAATGGACAACTCAGGTTATTGTGCATCAATCTAGTAACTGAATTTCCTTGCCAGTTTTAAGTCTAGTAATATCTCTATCTCTACTCTTCAGTAAAGATGTTCATACAGGAATTTTTAATAGATACTTTTTCTGCATTTTTAGGGGTGGTTTTTTTTACTGCTGATTTATGTCTGTGAAGTGTTCTTTTCTCTCCACCTCAGTGGAATTGCCTGTAGAGCCTTAGTATTGGAAAAATTCCTTTTATATTTACATAAGTCAGTAGATCATAAACCAGCTTCAGCCTTGTCTTCGGGCTTGAATTCCACCTACAAAACACAGATACAGGACCTCTGCTTTTAATTGTTGAGCTGTTTGTTAATTAATGTTTATCAAAAAGGCAACATGTTTGTTGAGAAGTTTTTCTGATGATTATTTAGACCTGGTTTTTAAATGAAAGAGAAGTTCTGTCTTCTGAAACTGGATATACTTATTTAAGGCAATGATCACCAAAAAAAATATTAGGGAGTAAGGCCCGGAAGGTTGAAGTGTATCACCATGTCATAAGCAGCAGACTTGGTCTAAATAACATCTTGATGCATTTGAATTATACCTGTCTAGAAAGGCAGGTGTTTGAAGAAGGCTGTGATGCTAATATTGTATTAATCTTTGTAAAATAAAAAAGCAAAATAAATACAAATAAAAAATCCTGCATTTACTGTTCTTGCGCCTTCTCTAAGTATTTGGTGTATGTCAACTTTCAGAAGTCTTTCAACCTATCGTGTTTGAAATCCAGGAGTTTTCTGGGTCACAATTACAAGCTCTAGGCCTTGTGTTAATTAGTTTTTGTAAACTGCTGCTGCTTGTAGGTCAGTCTGCCAGTGGTTTGATGGCTTCCTTGTGCATTTGGAAGTTACTGATGACATGTCTCCCTGTACCATAAGAATTTACTTCAATAACTGTTACTGGCAGGAGGATGATAGAGATAAAAAGCTGTTAGTTTTTTAGCTTTACACTTTGATGATGACTAGCTTATGTTTTGTGTTTGCTGCTGCACCACTGTAACAATTTGCTGTTCTTTAAGGGCCTGGGTGATGCTCCATTGAATGATTTGTTCTGATGACACAGGCACTGTCACATGCAAGTCACATGTAACTGAAATCCCAGACCCTGGATTTCACAGAAAATATACTTCTTGTTAGGTTGTCATCAGAGAAAGACAGAAAGAAGCACTGAAGCATGCAGTGTTTGCAAACTTAATGTTTGCTTCCATGGTGAAGAGGATTTTTAGTTCTTTTAGTACCTGTGTCAGTCTGGTCAGAATGATCTTGACGGATCAATTTGGCGAGTTCTCCAATCGTTATTCTCTTAGTTCCCATGTTCTCTGCAAAGTGACTGTTGGAAGATCTGAGGTGATGGTACCGGAATGCAGAAGAAACCTGACCAGAAGAATAATTATGTGGGGTCTTCTTGAATTTGTTTTATGGGCACACGCCATTGCATCTCTTCAGATTCATCTTTGGGATTGAGAATAGGATGTAGGCAGCTATTCCAGCTAATTGAGTGTTCTGCAAAACCTTTTGCTGCCTCTTCTATACTTAAGTTTCCTTAAATACGCAGTTTGTGTTTGTTCTCTTGTGTATGGAATTATCTACAGAATGCGCCAAAGTAACTTGCTTTGTTAAACTTATTTTAGACAGACAAATACAGGATATAACTTGCTTTGTGTGAAAATGCTTTGTGTTTGATTACGGTGAAGTTACCGTTTGTTTTTAAAACTGATTGTATTTAAATTAAAAACTAACTTTCCTATCTAGTGCTTGGGGTGAGAAAATTTTAACATTTGTAATGTTTCCGAACATGAATGGCTGAAATGTTAAAATTTAAGTCAAGAAATGTATCGCGGGAAGAAATTTTTAACTCAGCATTCTCTAGCCTGCAGACCAGCTGTTTATATGCAGAGCCATATTTGAAAACAGGTTGTTTCCCTGCATCTAAAGCTCTTTAAATATTTTTGTTTTCAGTTAGAACTAGGTAAGACTTTCATTTGCAACACCAGTAAATACACAGTGTATAATGTACATTTGTACATACTAGTGTGACTGGTAGGGAGAAAATAGGTATCAAGTATGATTATGTTCAGTTGGAAATAATCCCTTAAATCACTAAATAATACCCTTCTTTTGATTTTTTAATGTCTGAAGAGCTTTTTTTCCTTCTGAAATGCAGTAAACACAAGAAAGCAAGATTAATACCTCAAACTATTTTTGTCTAAGGCAGTGATTTTTACTTGTTTTATTAAGCAATATTTTGGTTAATTTGTTAACACGAGCATGTTGAGCAAATAGTTTTTCCTCTGTTGGTAGATACAGAAGGGACATGCTTTCTTTTCCACAGCTAAGGAGGGAAGGGCCATAGGTCCTCTGAACTCCTCAGGCAAGTTTGGGTGAAGCTTTCCCATACCCAACCTTTGTTTGCTTTCCATGATGATGGCTTTTTTCTGTTACACTTTGACAGTGTTATTTTCATCAAGCTGGTATTTTTAATCGACAGAATTTGTAGGATGTTTGAACTTATTTAATTCTGATGAGGCCTGAGCCAGAAGGAAATAAAATTTGATTTGTCATGCAAAGAGGATCCAAAATAAAAGCTGTTAAAAGTAGTAAAAAGCAGCTGATAGCCTTTCAGAAGGGTTTTGTTAAGCAAGAGCAGAGTGGTTTCCAGAAGCTGCTATTTATTGTGGTATTTGTGAAAGCACTTCTGGCAGTTGAACCACAAGTTATTTTTTGAAGAAATGAGTTGTGATTTGTGTGCTCAAATGGAGTTAATCTTCATAACTGAGCAGCAAAAGGTGAGTAATGAAGTACATGCTGTCATCTTGGGAGTAAAGACTCCGTACTGTGACAAGGGTGTGAAGTGTTTATGGTTTAAGTGAATTGCATTTGATAGCAAATTCACCTTTGTGTTCTTTCTTTATGAAAGCTGTAATGTCATACAGTTTTATTATCTTGAAGATGAGTTTTATTGTATTTTTCTGAGGTGAATACCCTCATGTATGGTGTGCTGATAGTGAAATAAATTCTCCAATGAGTGTCTCAATACTTCAGACCAGGACACCGGAAGGTGCGTGGTGAAACCAGCTGACTTCAGAGGACAGGCTTCTTATTGCTATAATTGAATTTTGTGATTATTTTATTTTTTGCTAAGAATCTGAAAATCTAGAGTCTGTTGGAACAGGTGCCTGTGGTTTGGAGATGCTAAAACGAGTTGTTCTCAAGTCCAGAATAAACCATGAGTGAGGGGGAGGCTTTTTGAACGTCGTTTTGCGGTTGGATGCTCTGCGTCATGAAGCAGCTCGCCCTTTGTAACTAAAGGGAGGGGTTGGGGAGAAGCAAAAAAAGGCGCTTCACCGGGTTCCTGCCAGAGCATAATCGCTCAGGGGGTACCTGCCCGGCGCCGCCCCGGGTCCCGCAGCCGCCCCTCACACCCCCGGCCACCGCTCGCGCTGCGGCTGCTGCCGGGGTTGGCGACAGGGGGCACCCCTGCGCGCGAGGGCGGCGGGACCACCGGGAGTCAGCGCTCGCCTCAGCTCCCGGGCAGGGCCGCCTCAGCGTCGGGGAAATGTTCCCTCCTCGCCGCGGAGCTCTCTCGCCTCCGCACTGTGGCGGGTGCCTCAACTTCCCCTCTGTGCCCGAGGGCAGCAGCCGGCGCCGGGTGAAGGGCGCGTTTGGGGTCGGTCTGTGGGGGAGGCGCGCAGCTACCACCACAGCCTGGGGTAAGTAAGGCTGTTGGCCCCTTCGTGGCTTAATTGCCTCGTAGTGAGCGGTCAGAACAAACGTACGTGGCTCACAGTGCTACTCGGGTTTGGTGTTGGTTTGGTTTTTTGTTCTTTCCCAAGGAAATAATGTATTTGAACACGTTCCCCGCAGCTCCGCCCCGGGGGAGCGTCCCGCTCTGTGAGGGATCCCCGCGCCTCGCGTGCCTGTGGCGGCGGGTGTCTCCGTCGGGCTCCGAACTAGTAAAACTGGTGAAGGCATCCGCGCGCTCATAGTGGGAACAGGTGGGCGGGAGCGGGTTCTTCTCGGCCCCCGGCGCTGGTCTGCGCTCTGCGGGAGCCGAGGTAGCCCCGGCCACCATCACAGGAGGGCAGCGGCCGGGCAGGTGAGGTGTAGGTTTGGAGCCATGGCTCAGGGCACTTTCCTCCTGATACTGCCTGTGAGGCAGTGTGAGCCCTGTGAGGGCTGAACGTCACCTTCACCAGAGTATCTGCTTAAAAGAACGTGTGGGGCCTTTGTAAAACAGACTTTATCGGTTTGTTAAAGGTCGGCTTTTCTTGACAATAGTAGTGTAGAGTTTCCAGGTATCTGCAGACATCTTTACTGTGTTATGTGCCAGGTGGTATTTTTGGTTAAATTCGTTTTGCAAATTCGAGTACAATATCCATTAAAATTATTTTCTCAGACCTACCACCAGTGTCAGTGTCCCGTGTGTCATTAAACCAGTGTGCTTGAAGCTCATGTGCCAGCTTTTCTTTCCAATTATCTAGGACAGCACCTGTGGGAATTTCTTTTTGTGAGGTACTTTGCCTGATTTGGGGGTGGTGTTTTGATTTTTTAGAAAAATTGTGTTTGGGGAGATGTGGGAAAAAATGGCTTAAAGGATGATGAGCTTATTTTTCAATCTTGAACTGTATCCTGCACCTCCTGACCCCACTCATGACTGAAGTTAGTCAGGTACACAGGACACTAATGTTATGCTTTGTCTTAAAGGTTTGGCATCAGCATACATCTAAGGGTTGACAGCACATCAGGCATTTAATTCGGAACTTTGAAGTTTCAACACAAAGGGCCCAAAAATCTGTCATTTACTGGAAAAAAAAAAAAAAAAAGCAATTTGAAATGCTTTTGACAAAAAAGCCCAGGAGTTTACTTTGGGAAATTCCTTGTCCTTTGGTGTATGAAATTGTCAAGATTCAAGGAAGCTCATATTCATAAATTCTTGAGTGTGCTTATACACCTTCAATATGATATTTTTCTTCTTTTTTATTAAATAGTTTCTTCCTTGCGAAATGGGAAACTGCAAAGCTAAACTTGAAATTAAAATGCAAATTTTATTATTTTGGATCATGTGATTTTTCAGCTGTAAATGAAAAAGCAGAGCAGGACAATCTGAACAAAACAGAAAATCAGATGCAATTACCAGGAAACGAGTTCCATTTTATTTCTTTAAGCCAAAGCCTAAATCCTTGATCTTCTCTGTTCCAGCAGTCCTTTTCATATATAACATAAAATATATCGAGATTACAGTCTGAATCTGAGAATGAATGTGAACCTGACTTGTGAGTTTCTTAGTATATTGGCATGTAACTCATTCTGTAGTTAAGGATTACATATAGAAATTCCTGGTTATCTGTTAGTTTGCACAGATCTTGTATGTCAACATTCAGCCTGTGGCTCACAGTGTTATTGCTGGCTGTTGATCTCGGTTTGGTATCAGGGAGCTGCACTGTGGTTGTGCTGATGTCTGAACTGGACCTGTCCAGTTCTCAGACACTGGGATCACTGGTGACTAATGGTGGAAAGTTCTGAATACTGCTACTCTACTCTTACAGATATTAGAATTTCTCTTAACTCTGCTCAAGTACATGTTGTGTGTCTGCATTTATTTGATCCTTTACATTTAACATTATACTTAAATATGTATGCAACTGCATTACTATCCAATTTTTACAAAACTGTTGCTCCCACTTGAATCTTTTCAGAAAGTTTGCTAATTCACAGAGAGAACTCTTTTTATGTCACACCAGCTATTTTTTCATTAAAGAGTTGTTATTCAAGAAATTGTGACTGAACTGCTAGTATCTCTAGCTATGTATTTGTCTTAAAGCTATAAAACATGTTTGTTTCCCACTATGGCACCTTATCAAAAAGCTTAGCAGAAGAGTCCAGTTTTCTTAGTGTGATACCTGTTGTGTAACCTCTTAGGAAGATGCTCACTTGTCACATAAGACATACCTCCTGTGTTGTTGGTCTGCACATGAGCAGCACTTCTGAAGCATCCCAAAGTCTGGTGTGCTGCAGACCTGTGAACGGGTCTCACATATTTGGTCCATCTTGTTAGAACCTGTCTTGTTCCAGGGACTTTGTGCACTGTTGCTCAGCATGGTTCATAGAACCTTTCCTGGCCACCCTCTTTCCTAAAGCTCCTTCCTTTTGGGAAAGGAGTTACCTGTGACCTGCATTAATTATTCCAAGTGAATATTAAAAATGTAACTGAAAGTTTTTAATAACAAACTCACCCACTGCGTTCTAAGGAAATTCTAGGTATTTAGAGACAAAACGGTTTCTGAAAGCTTCTGGTGTTTGAGTAGGGCAGGGAGTGAAATGACTCATAAACCAGCCTTGTTCCAAGAAAGCATTTAGATTTGAGCACATGCTTAATTTGGTGGGGGGGGTATGATTTTGCTTAAAATAAATCACCTGTTTATGTGCCCTCTGGCTCCAGAGGTTGGTGAAGTACATGAGTTTAACGTAAATGAAGTGGAAAATTTACTATGAAGTGTCAAATTCATTTAGAAAGGAGCTTATGTTGGCCTCTCCAATGGATCACAAATATCCTTAGTATGAGGTTAGGGCTACAAATGATCAGCACACAAACACTGCTTGTAACTTGTTGCTCTTGGGCTCTGAGGCTTTTAGGAAAGTCATGGTAACTCATAAATTCCCTCTAATGCCAATTTTTATATTCCCACTTTCAGCACAAGTGTTCTGCTTTTAAGTTGTTTTGCAATAGCTACGTGAAGTATGTTGAAAAAATCTTAGTATATAAACTGTTAAATGTATTCTTACAGTGGAGTACAAGGAGTAGTGGTGATTCAAGAAAAGAACTGTCACAACATAGCAATTGTCTGGTAAATTAATGCTGGTTTTATATTAATGCCCAGCTATTAATTTACCTGCTTCTGTCCATATTGCTGATACAGACCAAGAGCTGAATGGCTGCAGGATAATGTATAGAGTATGTAGTGTGCCCAAATCAGGCATAATCTTAAAATGAAAAATTAGAATGAATGCTTAGCAAAGTAAAAATTACAAGCAAGTCACAAAATTTCCACAATGAAATCTCTGAGGCAGTTTCAAAATTAGAATATTCTGACAAGTCACAGTGGCAATTGAAGAAGACTTTCTCAGTTACCACCTTGGGCTGATCATAGGAAATTGTAGCTGCTGTATGACATCTGTAAGATTTTATTTAATTTTTAACTGCAGTTTCAGATCTGAGCTGCCTGAAAGTTTGGCATTTAGTAGATCAGGGATTTTAATTGAGGCACCCAGCTTTTGTAGTGGAGTATTTCAATAACTCTTTAGACATGACTTGTTCTCTCCCATCTTCTTTGGTCATTGATGTATCCAGGGTACGTGTGAGAAGTTGTTTCCCTGTAAATAAAATTCATAAGTGTTTTGGACTGAGAAGGTGTTACCTGAGAGGAGAAGTAAGTTCAGGCAAGAGGCTGTGACAGCACAAGCATAGTTGGGGCAAGCAGTACCAATGACTGAGATTGTTATCGATGAATTCTGGTTCTGAGTCTGGTTTGAGGTAAGTAGTACCTTGGTGTAAACCAAAGAGGCTCACAACAGGTTAAGCTATGGCAGCAGGAGAAAAAAAAACAACTATTTTTTGTCCACAGCAGCTTCCTTCAGAAGGCCTTGGAGTGCAAGTGTGACTGACCTGGGACAATGCCTCTGTGATGATCATCCATCTGTTGTGTGTGAAGAGTAAATATGGCCATAGCTTGCCAGGCTGTGACTAGAACCCCAGTTCTAGAAGAACGAGTCAGCAGAACAGGAGCTGACTTTATGACAAGGTCAGTGAACCCTGGAAGACCTGTGAAATGTTAAAACCTGATTGCTACCAGAAGCACTGTATTTTCCTCAGTTTGTGTATTCTTTACAGTTTCAGCTGTTTGGGGCTATGGTTGAGGGGATGACCCATGAACTTGCTTGCTCCCAATAGAACCACCTTGCCTTCAGCCCCAAAGCTTTTGCTTTCATCCTGTTCACTTTCTGATTGATTAATCACTGGGGAGTGATTGCTAAGGTGATTTTAAAAATGTTATTTATTTATTTCAAACTTGCTGCATGGGATTGTTTTGAGCATTTGCTGTGCTCTGATACTCTATACTTAATTTCTTTTCCTTCAGTTATCTTTCCCCTTTCTGCAAAAAGGCTGAAACGCTGTTGGAGATTGGATGAGACGTTTGTGTGTGTGTGTCTCTCCCCCTTACCACACAGCTCACCGTCCCTTCTGCACGCTGCCCTGCCAGAGCCCCTCCTCTGCCTGGAAGAGGGGAGTTGAAACGCTGAGCTCCTGCTTTGTGAAGGAAATTTGCTTTCACTGCCTTGTTCAGAGGTGCCTTTGAGAGGAGAACTGATGTGGTTTTGTTAACTTCGGGGACGAGGAGGTGCTGTCGATGGCCATGGGGCTGCACACCATCGTTTTGCTCTGTGCTGTTGTGGCAGGAACTTCAGGGAGTAAGTAGGAGAAACTTTTCTCTGTTAAGACTGATCTCTCTCAATGCAAAATACTTTTGCTAAGGAATGATCTCACAAGCAAAACCTCTTAGCTGCTGTAAATTATGTTACAACTTGTAGGATTGCAGTAATTCTTGTAGTAGCTTTGTCTTGATTTTCAGTGTAGTGTAGCAGTTTGCTGTACTGAGCTCTCTGGGTGGTACTGGGCAGGTGGGAGGGCACCCTGCTATAAAGGAGTGCAGCTACATAGTGCATCTTCCTTCAGCATAGCTAGGGAAAGTCAAAGAAACAGTGAGATTGTGTCAATCAATTCATTATCTGCCCTGAAAGTAACACGTTACCAACATGTTCTAAAATTGTGCTCGCTTTGGTATTTGCCAGATGAAGGATTCAGAAAAGTGTGAATAGGTCAGAAATTTCAGTGACATCGTCCTTTCTTATCCTGCCAGTTGAAAAGAGATCAGCACATGCTGCTTTTTGAACCAAAATAAATTATGGCAGAAAAAATATAGTTTAAAAAGAAAAAAAGGAAAGAGCAGAATCTCTGCATCTAGACACCTGAACAAAATTAACAAAGTGCCAGTTTGTCCAAGGTGCTCAGCCTGCCACACTGTCTGAGCAGGGTTAGAAATGAGTGCAGCATTCAGGTATCCACATGGGAACCGAGAGGGGTCTCAAATTTGGTCCTGGAGAGGCATGCTCAACATCTGCAAAACCTGATGCTGTGTAACAGGGGTGAATTTTCCAAGTTTGTCTTACCATATTTATTTCCAGGCTCTTGAATGATTTGTACTGATATCTTCATCCAAAGCCCTTAACACCACGTTTTTCCAGTATTGAAAAGGGTGAGGCAGATAGCCCTTTTCTTTACTGACCCACTAGATACTCAGGCATGATTTTTACCCTGAGAACTGTAATTCTTTCCCTACAAGTGCAATGTATTTGCAATGTTAAAGTTAATGTGTATGGTTTATGTATAGATAGGTATATTTATAAAAACTAGTAGTTGAATGATAATTCTCATACATGACATGACCTGGTCTCTCTCTAGTTTTGTAGATATTTGTAGCACTAGGACCAAGTTTTCTTGAAAATAATACGTTATTCATACTTTTTAAAGGTATAATCTGAAGTTCCATAGAATGAATTAATTCTGCAGTATAAAAAGAAGGATTTGTTGGCAGGAAAATATGAATGTGGGGGTAAAGAAAAATGTAAGTCTACTCTAACTTGGGAATAAAAACATATATAAGCTTGAGTTGGGGCTGACGAGACAAACACTTCCTTATTTTTGATATAAAACCCGTGAATTCCCTTCTTTCCTCCTGCTCATAGTTTTGACAAAAAAGACTTTAAGAGAAGGAAAAACACAGTTTCCATAAATAATATAAATGGGGTTTTAAAAAGTTGTAATTTGTAAGAACATTTCCTTCAGACATATAGCATATATAACACATCCAAAAGCACACAACCAGAATAAAGAGGCTCTTTTAAGTTTTGTCTCCAGTGGGAGACAAAGCCGAGGAACACAGGAATGTTTGTTGTAACTTAACAGGGTGGTTCATTAGCATTTAGTAACACATAGAAGTTGAGGTTGATTCTGTGTACTATTGAACTTATTGGGGGAGTTATTTTTAAAAAAGTTTTATCAATAATAGCAAGTTAGGGCCGAATGCTTTTAATACTAATTAAATAGCATAGTACAGGATTTATTAATAAAGTAGTGTTTTCTTTCACCATGTGCTGTATATTGAAGTGCAGTGGTATCACCTATTTGCTTTTGGCTGTTCCTTGTGTATCACTGCAGTGCGTATCAGCAGCTGGGATGTGTCTGATTCTGCCAGGTTCCTCTCAGTACCCAGGACTTGGGGCAACTTGTTAGTTCAGTGCTGGGGTCAGTTAGTGGAAGGTGCATGTCACATGTGTCCATCATGGGACTCTTCTCTCAAAATTCCTGTAATTCAGCTCAAGTTTATCACAGAAGTTCTCAAGGGATTGGCACCAATAGACTGGTCTTCAGCGCAGTACCTGTGTATTTGCCAAGGGTGAAAGCAATCTGCAACGATTTTGCTTCCTGTGCTGAAGCATGATTTATATCAGTTCAGTCCTTTGAGTGCTCAGTCATCATGCTTGTAGAGGCATGACAAAAATTTCACTGTGGAAACAGGATTTTTCTTCCAGTTAGTTCATTGTGACTTATGTTGTGTAGCAGTGCTTGCAATAACCGATGAGTGTCATTCTTCCAGGCTTATTTAAGGTCATTCAGCATCAGAGTGAGTGCCTTATTAGTTTATTGTGCAGATGTGTGCACAGAGTGAAGGGGAGGAGTGGAGGCTCTGTCAGGACAACATTGCAGCCCCAACTTTTTCCCTGTTCCTGCCCATGTGAATCTGAAGCAATTCCATCTGTGTGTGTGTGTGTGTGTGTGTGTGTGTGCTTTGCATCCCCTTGAATTTGCTGCCGTCTCAGTCAAAGTCTGAATGAAAATCATGCTGGAGACCAGGCTCTCCAGAGTGAAAGGATGTCTTAACTAACTGCTCCCCTCGAGTTGTGATGTTTAAGTGTTCCTCAGTGTGTTCATGCTGGAAGAGTTTTCCTTGGGCAGTAAAGCTTGCTCTTGTTCTGGTTTAAGTGATACTTATGATTTCTCAAATGTCCATGTGCATAAAAAATCTTAGCTAAGTAGAAATTTTCCCTAACTGAAATAAAGTTAAAAGCCTCTGCAGGTGAGGAGGTGTGGTGGATAAAATGTGTGTTTCTTTCTTTGCATGTGTACTTGTAGAGTATATAGATGTTTGGAAAGTGTCAAGAGCAGTCTTGTGCCTGTATACTTGGCAGCAAAACTCTCATGGATTTTTATTTTTATGAGGGCCATGCTTTAGTTTCAGTTATTCCATTATAATTGAAAAGCAGCAGGTCTGTCCTGAGCCACACACAAATTTTCAGTGTTCTTCTATTATCTTACCTGTCATTGCAGGATCCTTGAAGAGTTTAAATTATGGAGCTTCCTGTTTTGCAGAGTGTGTAGGTGAGTAAAACAAGACTCTGTTCAGGTTGCAGCAAGGGAGCCACGGTGGTCATTTTTTCCTAGATGTTGTCATCTTCATCTGAAGGAAGGAGAGTCAGCATGGGCATGAAAAGCACTGAGCACATCAACAGATCTTTTTCATCTTGCTTTTGCAAAGGTCCTGCCTTGGTGCTTTCTGGAAGGTGCCAAAAGAGCATCGTGCTATAAATTCCTTTTCTGCTCTTGGAAGTTAGATTCCTGCCATGATGGAAGTTGTGAGGTTATGAGCATAGGAAAGGGGAATTCTTTCCACCTTCCATCCAAGACCTGTTGCTGGCATACAGGGTGCTTTCAGAAACACAGTCATTTCAATTGTGTGTCCAAGTGGGAAGGGAACATTCAGAATATCCAGTCCCTTGTTTAGCAGATTTCAGTGGCCAAAATTTTAAAAAGTAGGAAAATATAGGGGTCTGGGAAAGCCTAATGGACTAAAAAAATATTCTTTGGTTTGTTTCCAAGGACATGGTGCATTGTATTTCCCCAGAAGAGCTACATACAGCTACAGGTATTCAGCTGTCACCAGTACGTTCCTGCAAGGAAGTATTTACAAAAGTAGTGGTATCTCTCTGGAGAGCACAGTGATCATTGAGGTACTGGGGAACTGCCAGATGGTTTTGAAAGTGAGTATTGTCATAATTGTCTGTGTGATTGGGATGAGATGTGGAAATGTCTCTGCTACATTTAAAACAGTTGGGTTTTTTTTGTAATTAAATGCCAGTTCAATTCTAGGTTTCATAATTAGAGCTTCAGAATTGCTTTGATGTAACACAGCTTCAAGTTGAGTATTTGCCATTTTTAAAGGGCAGATTAAACAAATTACTGTTTTTCTTTCCTGAGTGGCATGACAGTTTCACTATTTTGTCACATGAAGTGCAGAACTGGAGATGGAGATAGTCCTTTTGAGAGGAACTTGATTTATTTTTCAGCACTTTCATATTTGTAGCAGTAATTGAAAAACAGCAAGTGTTTTAAAGGAAACTTGAGAAATTGGTTGGATATGCTGGGTTGGTGCCATTCCTAGCACAGTTCTATAACACATTCAGTTCTATAACACTCCATTGATCTCTTCAGGAGATCCCTCTCTCGGTGACAAGAGCAACTGACTGGTTTCCAGTTACAGACCTCTTCCTGGGGTGAGCCCAGCCACAGGCCAGCTTGAGAACTACAGTGCTTTAGCAGGGGAAACATGGAAAACAAACTTCTCTCATCTGCCTTGGTTTTCCTTCAGGTTAACAAAGGGATAATTCATGGGTTCTGCAGCAGGGCTGACGTGTACTATACACACATATTAATGAGGCCAACAAAGGATAGGATAGTTATCCCAGTCCTACCGGGGCTGTATGGATAAAATTAACTGTTCAGCAGTCCTTCTATTTTACATGAAAAAATATAATTTGGGTGCTGTCTTCACATTGAATCACTCTCTTCTGCCTTACAATATCAGTGGCCAGATTCCCCATCTTCGAGCTCTCTATCATAATTTGAACCTTCCTAAGATATACAGAACCATTGCAGGTGAATGCTTGTCTTAAAACAAAAAAAAAACAAAACAAAACAAAAACAAACACAAAAAAACTCAACAAAACTAAGAAAAGCCTACAGTTGCAGTCTATGCTGTACTTAAACTGGGGCAGAGAGCCACCATTTTTAATCTACCATTTGAGAACAGTCCCTCCCCACCATGACCAGTCAAATTGCCAGTACTTTATGAAATTGCATAGTGAACTTTAGTATGTATTTTCTCCTCAGAATTTAGTAAAAATAAACTATGAGATGGCTACTGAATACGGAGAACTTTACCAGGTACAGTCCATAGAGTCACTTGAGATGGATAGTAATTTTGTTTCTTAACTGGAATAAGTAAGACTTACGTTTATCCAGATTTCTGCTTTACCCCAGAGTAGGTGATTGCTTCTGTCTTAAAAATGAAAGGATATAATAATGCTGTGAAAAATGTATTTAACGGTGAGTTAAACTTCTTTGTAGAAGAAATTTCTAGAAACTTTTTCAGTAATGCTACCTGAAGATCTGGCTGTTGCAGTCGCATTGCTTGCAACACTGAGCTGGTTTTCATAGTCTCTGATATTCTGTGCAGGTATCCTTATTTCACAAAGTCCACAAGTTCCTACTGACAGTACTTTTTGCTCTACAATCTTTGCTTCTAGATGCAAGATGTACAAATTAAGAAAAGTCTTTCATCCAGAGAGGAACCTCTGAAGGAACTGGACAGTCTAAGGTAGAAAAACTTGTAATCTGGCCTAGATGTATTTTTGAAGCTATTCTGGATACAGATTATCAGGTCTCTAGCTGCCTAGCAGTGTGTATGGATTGCTTGCTGTTCTCTGAGTTGCTACTTGTACAGACTCTTGAGTTTTGAAGTACATTTCAGAAGTTCTTGGCTTGGAGGATTTCTACAATGTAAAACATCAGGGGTTTTCTTCCAGGATATTTAACTTGTGTTTATTTGTCTGATGTCATTTTCTTCCTTCTATGTTTTCGATTTTAGTAGCTCGATCATAACATATATCAGTGTGTTCCTCTTTGACTTGCAAAGGTGTAGACTCTGTCAAAGATGCATTACAAAAAGGTCTTTTCAAACTGTGGAGGTTTGGTATTTTCTCAGAGAACTGATGTTTTTGTGTCCTCAGAAAAAAAGCAGTTCTGTTGTCTGGTTAAGCTCAGCCTTGCAGTCTTCCCCTTTGTCCTGCCACTTGGATTCTCAGCCTTTAAGCAACACTGAGGACTGAAGATAATTGACTCAATCCAAAGGGTCAAAAAGTGCAAGTTTAGAGTAAATGCTTTTTATATTCATCAGGAAGAGCTTTGTGTTCCACAGTACTGGTAGTGGTATCAGAGTGTAAATCGGGGTACAGGCACATCTGCGAAGTTATTAGTAGGATTTCCATAGGGGTAAGAGCAGTTATGTCTTGTTCTTTGCAGAGAAGCCAAAAAATAGAGGTAGCAAAGAAAGCATTCAGTGAAACTTGGCTCTTGAAAATAATTATTCAGATGAGTGAACCTTATTAGCATCTGCCTCAGCCTATTGTGAATATACACTGGTCTAGCTTGTCCTCTGAACATGCATATAATTTCCACACATAGTAGCAAAAGCAACTGCAGTTGCCTAGGAGTTCAGAAACCGTTATCCCATGTGCACAGACTCTTCTCCTGGAAAGACTTTATCCAGGTGTTTTGTAAATTAGAAGTTTTTGTCTTACATTGTCTTTGTGACCCAGTTGATTAGATGAACAGTTAGTTTCCCAGTTAATGTACAGGCGAACCCAGTATCGCCCTGTATGGGAGCTGATCAATTGGCTACTGCAGAATTCCTCCTTTGGATGGCTTATATTTCCCTGTTTAGAGGGGAATCTGAATGGTATTTTTCTCCATAGTAAACAAGAATTGTTGCCATTAAATATAGTTACTTGTAAAGAATTTACCAGATATTAGTATCTTGATAGATTTTGGGTTGTTTGGCGTGGGTTTTTTATGGGTTCTTAGGATCAGGGTGAATTTGTGAAGGACAGAGGCTGTTCTTCAGCCTCTGAAGATACAGGAGATACAAAATAACAGATCCATCCTAGAGGAAAAGCTCTGTTCAGAAAATCTAACTCCGATGTAACAAACTGACTTGCAGCCACTGTTTGAAGCAAGAAACCATAAACTAATTTATTGCAGGGAAATGCTAGAACAGCATCCTCTTCATTTTTCTTTCCATGATGGGAAAATTCTGAAGCTCTGTCCTGTGAGGAGTGAACAGACCTGGGCACTGAACATAAAACGAGGCGTTCTCAGTGTCCTGCAGACATCACGAGCATCCACAGCTAGTACAGTCATTGAAGAGGTGAGACCATTAGTAGAGTCATCTCCTGGGTTGGCTGTTAGCCATTGTGCATCTTAAGTCTATGCCTTTTTTAAATAAAAATTTGTGCAACTTGGTGACTGATCAGCAGCCAGGGGTAGTCGTCTGATTGTTTTTTTGCAGTGAATGTTATAAAATTCTCTATCGTTTGCATTCTTGTTGAGGGTTGGAATCTACTAGCTTGTTATCTGATGAAAAGCTGTGTCTTGCAGTGTTCTCCAAGGAGCTGTAACACTAGGGTTTGTGCTTTACCTGATCTCTAGGGAAAATACAATTTTTGTTACTCATGATTACTCATCATGTGTTTTTGATTAGTTTTACAGGGCTTTAAGATCAGACTGCTAAGAGATCTTTGCAGTTTTTTGTTTGAATACTTAAGTTCGAGTTTTGCTCTTACACCGAAACAGTAGTCCAGAGTTCCCCACTGTCACCCATGCATTGTCATGAGTGCAGCTGAGATACCTCAGTGGCTGCACTCCAGTTGTGAAGAGCCGTGTCCAGAGTGACTTTCAGCATGATGTGCACTGCCTCATTCTCATGCTGTTGCTACTTATCAGTGCATAAATAGATGTTCTGTAATAAGGCTTGGGACATCCATATGTTTTTAAGTTTCTTCTGAGTAGACATGGTCTTCTGAGTTACTGTTCCCCTGCAAACCCACAAAATCTTAAATGAAAAAGCATACATCTCTAAATCATCTGATTCAGAATAACACAGGGAAATTAAACAAATCAACAAACCCTGGCTATTACAGAGTTTACCTCAAAATCCATGGAAAGGCAAATAATTTTAAAGACTTTGGTCAAAGGGAGAATTTAGGTCTGTGTTACATGTTACTACAAATAGGAAATTATTAAAATTAGTTGTAGTAGCCCATAATACCTGCTTGTATTGTATGTGTGCATGTGCAATTCAACACTGTACATTTGTTGCTAGGTGGATGTTTTGGGAATATGCCCAACAAGGTATCAGTGGAAAGGTCCTAATCTTGTCAAGACAAGGGACTTAAACCTCTGCTCTCATCGGTATTCCGGTTTCACTTCTGTGCAGTCTGTTGCTCTTCCTCATGTGTCGGTAAGTGTTGGGAGATGACACTGATTCTTCCACACAGCCTTGTAATTTGGAGAGTCCAAGTACCAATTCATGTCAGGTTACTCCTGTGAGTGGGAAAGTGGGAATGTTTTTCGTAATGTAAATGACACATTTTTGAATAGTCATTTATTCTCAGTTATATTTGTGTATATCTGCCCAGAACTGAATCCTTAGCAAAGAAATGCTGAATATTATTGTCCATGTAATGCCTGTTTTTCACAGAATTTATTTTAATGCAAATTTGCACTGTGATTGATGAGCATTATAATATAAATGCAAGAAGTTGTTAGGTGAGTGGATTAAACCTCTGTCATTAAAATATGTTATAGTGGTAAACTGTAAAGTGTGAAAGAGAAGAATAGATGTAGGTAAAAAAATCCATTGTGCAAAGAAAATTGTTATTTCTAAAAAACTTTGAAGAGAAACTTCCCTAAGAGCCACACTGCCAGTTTTCCACTGATCATGGCAAATAGAGTCAGTGTTTTTATTTTGTGCCATTTTTATTAGGTGAATGTTACTTGTTTCTTGTACTAGCTAATCATAATTTACAAGCCTGTTGCTTTTCTCAACACTGCTGACCAAAAAGATCTGCTTCACACTGATGTGTCGTGAAGTGAAATGAGAAATGAGAACATTTGACATTGAAAGTTAGCAGCAGTTGCATTTCAGTGATGAAAAAATTGGACTGAAAATCAAGAGCATATCAACTTCCACAGGCTGTGGATTGTCAAAGGTCTGTGCACAAGGCTACACATGGTATCACAGAACTGGAATCCTCCATGAAGTTGGGAGAGGAAGGAATGCACAAGCTGACATAGATCATCAAGACTTTACCTCTGAAGTATCTGTTCTTCTCAGTCAGAGCAGCAGATCCTGTCCTCCAAACTGGAATGTGTTCAGAGCATTAAAGATGGAGTAGTGGTGGAGACCAAATGTACTGAGTCCAACCTTGTTACACCATTCTCTCAGAAGGGCAGTGGGGCCAAGACACAGACAGAGTCTTCACTGAAACTCTTTCAAGTGCAAACAGAGACGCAATACAAAAAAGGTAACATCAGATTCCTGCTAGATAAATGTATGTCCTAGAAAAATCCTGGGACTCTCTTGCCTGTGAGAACTCATTGCACCTGGTGTTTCCCTTCATTTTTGGTGTTTCCCTGTGTGAAAGTGGATGTTCAGTGAGCTACTGAGCAGCTACTATAGCAGGCCCCAACTCGCTTTCTTTGGGAGTTGGAGCCTGCTATAGCAGGAAGCTGGATAGGTCTCCAGAAGGGAGAGATTTCCTTTATGGCCAACTGGTTTTTTTTTACCTACATACATACTTAGCCCCCTCATATGCAGAGCATCAGCTTTCCTGTGTCTGGACAATTCCTAGTCTGTGTACAAATGGAGCCTAAATAATTGCAAGTCCTAGTGGAACTAAGGATTTTCTGTGTCTGAAAACTGTTCCAGTGTTTGCACCTTCTTTGCATTCTTCTCCTCAGGTGAATGACTTTACTGAAGCCAATGGAAGGCTTGCCTGAGGAAAGGTTTTTAAATGTTGAGAAACATTTTGTATTATTTTTTCATCTACTAAATAGTAGTAGATTTTTTAAAAGGAAAATCCAGATTTCCAGTACACTTTTTGTTTATAATTATGGCAACATAAGGTGTTAAGATTCTTCTCCAGTAAGAGGTTAAGAGCTAAGCCATTTGCTTTTCTTGGCATTTAGATCTCCCATTGAGTTTGAGAGGAGTGAGTGATTAGGTGAAAATGGAAAGAGTGATGAATGCACAGTAGCAGGGTCACTTTAAGTAACATATCAACAGAAAGTGGAACTTTTACAATGTGTATGTCTTTTTCTCTGAATCTTTCAGGTGACACTTTAGGCCTTTCTTCTGTTGTATGATTAAATTCAACCTGAGAGCAGGCATTCGCATTCATTCCTTGGCTTTACTGAGACTAGAGTGATCCTTACACATAAAAATAAAGGCTGAGAGATGAGCTTTTCCCTCAGATTTAGGATTAACCATAGCAAATGGCCAGCAACTACCACGTCTCTGATTTTTCTTTACGCCTTTCCAGTTGATTCCAAGGATCTCTATGTGACCAGTATGCTCTATGAAAGGGAACAAACTGAGAAGGGAGTCACTGGAGAGGAAGTGGCTGAACTAGTGTGGAAGCTTTGTTTAACACATAGTGCAAGTTTGGAGGTAAGTTTTTACACATAACCTCTTTTTCTGGTAAGGCCCATTGTGGTCTCCTACGCAGGTAAGAGGTGACCAGTACAGGAGCAATTCTGAAATGCCGAAACCTTCCATCGGTTGAGGAGTTTTTTAATGTGGAAGTATGGAAAGGTAAAATGTTTTGAAATATCATTTTCCTACATAAACAACAAATTGAAAAACTGAAGAGTCAGAACATCATATACACCTGAATATTGGGCAGAAGCAATTTTGAACTCTTTTCTAAATTAACTGAATTAAAATAACCTGGGTTTTTCTTTTGCTGTGGAAAAATCAAGTGTCTGGTTTGGGTTATGACTTACTGTTTTGATGATTGTCTTAATGGATGCTTAAGTTTTTCTAGAGCTTTAGTGTTGATTACTGCCCCTGCTGTGTTTCTGTAGTACAGCTGTTTCCATGTTTATTGGAGTTGTGTGGTCCTTCGTTGCCTCATCCCCTCAAGACAGTTTGCACATTACACTCTTGCTTCTGGATCTTGGCTGGTTGGTTCTGTGTGCTTCTGCTGAATTCCAGTAATAACCATCATGTTTTCTGGGAATGCTGCTTGGGTCCAGAGGATCTCTTCTCACCTAAACCATTGTCATTAGTTAGTGCTGCTAAGATAAAGTGGAATGTTCTGGTTACACAGAACATGCAGTGGCTTAATTTATTTTTTTTCCCATGATGACCATCATTCTAGATGAGGGTCTGCTTATCTTCTGGGCTTGCTCAGGTGGTGTAGTCTTTGTTTATACTGGCAGCAGCTGGATCAGTTAGTATTTGTCACTGCCTTTGAAATTAAGATCCCAGTTTTCTGTGAAACTCAGATGTCATCAGGAACACCTGTTATATACAATAAGGAAGGGTCAACAGGTGATGGTGTTTCATCATTGCTGAAACGTGATGAGCTGAGGGCAATGACCTAAACAGTGCCCTTCATATCCCATTATGCTTCAGAGAGAGTGATTCTTGCTAGTAATGAAGTTCCTATATGGAACAATGTGGGAAAAAATGTACATTTGAGAACAAAAGAATACACTTCTTGTTTAAGTCATTTGTCGTCAGAGTATTAACTAGAATACAAGTGTGATCCAATGGGGAAAGCACTGCCCCAGGCCGTGGTGACTCCATGAATTTGTCCCTGATGAGTGTAGTAAGGTCATTCCTAGTATATTCCCTGTCCTTCTATAGTCTTATCTTATACTTTGGAGCAACGTTATTTCTTGTGCAGTGGGGTTGTGATCTGTCCAGTAGGTACAAGTGACATTAACAAAAAACTTGAGACCTAGTTTACAAGAGAGCACTTCACCTTCCTTTGTCTAGGTTAAGTCCTATGTTAAAGGACAAAAGTTGTGCCTGATTCTTTCCTTGGGGGGTCACCAATACTGGGAGATGGAGTACAGGCTTTATGAGGACTGTAGAAGAGCACACTGCCTGCTGTGTTACAGATCTGCAGGCCAGTGTTGCCTATTTAGAAATTAATATACTGCATCTATTCACTTTTCTCTTAGCTTTAGCTGTGATTAATGAGCACAAATTGGTGTTTGTGTAATGTGGCATGAGATGTAAGGCAAAGACATAGGCTGGAGAAGGATCACAGTCAGAACAACTGAAATGGCCATCAGTCAGCTGTGATAAATTGCAGCCCTAGCAGTTACTCCCAGCCTATTAAATGGTGATCAGAGTCTGACCTGGTACCACAGCCTGACAAAGACCCCAGCACAGAGCTGACGAGAAAGTAGCAGGTGGCATTTCTGGGTGATGGGGTATGGGATAGGTTTGTCTCTCTGTTATAAGCAGTTCTGCCATCTTTTTAGCTGCATGCTAGGGAGGTTGAGGTTGTAGAGGGCTAACAGAGCTATAAACATCTTTTGCTAGTGTAGAATAAAAGTAGACTCTTTGGGAACAGTAATGCTTAATGTGGCTGTCATTGTAACAGCAGTATGTGATGGCCTTTAGGAACAGACCAGAGAATCTAAATACTGCTTGGAGAATGCTGAAGAAGAGATTACTGCAGTGGACATGAGAAACTTTCTCTAGATACTGTTTTCTTTTGAGCACACGTAATTCAGTGTCTTTGAAAGAATAGTAGATGATTTTTTTTTTCCCCAGCAACAGTAGGATGTCATTTTTGCCTCTAAAGAGGCCCACTGGCTTCATGTGTGGGAAACATAGCTTGTAAAAGAATAAGATTAGCACAAGTGGCTGCTGTTTGTGTTGCTGCCTGAAAAAGAGGTGAATTATTCATCATAGGCCTGTCCCAGCACACAGTTCAACTCATGCACATGGTTCAATGTGTTGCCAGCCATTTTCACTGTTGCAGAGTGGTCGATCTGTGTGACAAGACATTTCAAAGGGGATCTTTATTATCCCTCATTCCAAATGTCCTTTGGGCTAGGAAAGAAGTTATGGGAATGCCCACAGGGTTTCTTGGGAGACAGCTCTGATGCTATGCATGCATAGTTTGTCTGTCCCCTTATTGTCTGACTCTGAGGCATAAATATGCATTTCTTTCAGGATACAAAACCAGGAATAAATGGAAGGGAATATCCCCAACTCCGGGAAAAATAGTGAAGGGTTGAAAAAACTGGGGGTAGAGAAAGTCATTGCCAAGGAAGCAACGTCGTTGTTTAATATTTTAATGCTATTATGATACATGATTGAATTTCAGTGTGGATGTAGATTAGCTAATGGGCCATTAAGTGAACAAGCTGCAGATTGACAAAGGATGGACAAAAGGATGGAGAGAAGGGACCCACGCTTGAGAGAGGCTTGGAGATAGCCTGTCACACAGCTTCCGCTGGGGACTGCATTCAGGCTTGGCAGTCTGGATTTTCATAGTGGGTTAGTAGGTCTAGTGAATGTGGCAATGTGTGCATTAAATAGTGTGGGCATTAAACAGTGTGTGCCTGAGCACATCAGATTCACTCTGCCCAACTCCCGTACCCCAGTCTGACCCGAGAGAGTTTACCTTTAGGGCATGGGCTCACGTTTCTTTGTCCCATAAGGCATTCTGATCACTAGTTACCACCTAGCTGGGTGGCAGGAATTGCATGTTTCTAAGTTGTGGTTGTAGGGATCATAACAGACCGTTTTCCCAGGTAAGGCAGTTTTCCTGATTATCAGGATATTAAGATGCTATAGTTACACGGATGATACTGCTTTTTGAAGTTTGATTGTTCTTTCTCTGTAAGACTATAATAATAACTTTACCAAATTTACCAGTAACACAAATGTTAGTCTGCTGTGGAGAGTGTTAAGAGACACATAATTTCAAAGAAATATAACATATTTACTGGAGAGAAGGCCTCACACTTTCATTGAGAACATAAAGTAGCAGGCAAAACCAAAGATGTTAATTGAACAGATTTTCAAAGCAGCCTCCCTTGTGATTATATGGATTTGGGAGCAAGTAAAGTTTTAAGCTTTCGAAGGATGTTTGTATATCTCATAAATAGAGACACTTTTATTGGAAAACATTTACTACTTATCTTATAATCTAAACTGTACCATGTTTATGCTTTCAGAGGATTTTTTAAAAAAAAATAGATCTACATTAAGGAAAACGTGCTAAATAGAAGGAAAAGCAAGCTTTTATGTTTCATTTAGTGGTGGGAATGGGAGACAGGTTTGTATGTAGTTTGTTATTGCAATACTACAAATAGAGGAACAACTAGGTTATTCTTTATCTGACAGCTTGATTTCAATTAAAAAAATAAAAAAACAACCCATGTGACTAAACAGTTCATTCTGAAGCTTTGTTGCTAGGAAGAAGTTGTTGATTCTCTGCAAAATGTTGCACTGAATTAGACAGGAGCTTGTTTATTCATCAAGTGTGAAGCACAGTCTAAAATTATATCACCTGAAAATATATATAGTTTGGAAATTTTGTCCTGAATTGTGCTGCAGTCTCCAGGTGATGAGCCACTTGGACTCAGCAGCAGCTGTGCACACAGCTCCTTATGATGAGATCTGTGAGGCTCCCCTGCTCATGCTGCCCATAGTATATTTTCATGTGTAAAAATGCATGTAAGGCCTGTGTTTTACAAATCCTTTTGAAGAAATTCATTAAATATAATTCTCTAAATATTTTTATACACCATCGAATGTAGTGGGTTTCACTAGTTCCGTAGCATTTGGGGTTTGGTAATTTCCTTTTAAAAGAGATCTTAAAGATAAGGATGGGATGGAGTGCATATGGATTGAATTAAGTGTAACTATGAAATTATAAATGTTATTGGAATTAATGCCAAGGTAAGGCTTCATTTACAAGAATAAATTTCAACGTGATGAAATTAATGGATTGTTGCTATTGTTCCAAAAGAACAAAAGCATAAATGATGTTTGTATTGAATCTGAAAAGTTATTCCCTCAGTCTGTCAAACACAGTTAAGAAATCACTCCATCTTCTTACTGAAAGACAGATGCTTTTTACTGGAAATGTCGTGGCAGTCTTCAGCTAAAATAAAATGCTGGCACTGGATTATTGCAAATATTCATGGCTTTTGGAAACAGCCCCTGGAAGGAAGGTCAGGAAGTCAAAGCAGGTCTTTCCCTAGACCTTTGGAAATGTCACTTAGTTGAGTTAAACTTTGTTTGCATCATTTTACACGAAGGAAAATATTTTCTTTGGAACTAGAGCAGTAGCCCTTTTCTGTGCCTTATTAAAGAATTGAAGTGAATCTGTACGACATGGGTTGTGACTGAACTTGTACTTGATAAAGTTAGGTTAAAATGACCATAAAAGCTACTGTATTTCAGTCTGCTAATTTTTCAAGAAATGAGACCTATCTTCCCTTCTTGAGCTTTGGATCAGGCTGCAGAGGAACACATCTGCATGCTGTTTACTCTTTAAAATACCACTTTCCAAAAGCTCTACTGAGGTCCAATAACAATGTGATTAATAGTTTATATGCAAATTACAATAATCTGGAAGAGGGAGAAAATATCCTCCTTTCTCAGCAGAGAACAGGCTGGGTAGGTAATACAGAGCCTGGTTTGAGTGAGAATGGCACTGAAATGTTTGTACTACAGAAGTAGTACAAGTAGTACAAGAAGTAGAAGAAGCTTCTGTCTTCTTGATAAAGTGTTCAGTTCAATTTAATATTTGATTGATTTGATTTCCAGCATGACATTTTAGAAAATCAAAATTATTGCTGGCAGTGTAATACACATCCAAAAGTACCTTGAGAAAGGAATTTCTGAAAAATACTTGTTTCAGCTAATAAGAAACTGATTCTATAAATTAAGTGGGGAGGGGTAGGGGTGTATGTAATGTAAATCTAGTACACGTAGTTCACTTAACAGAAAAGTGTTGGTCTGCTCTGAATTGTGCTTATTTTCTTTCAGACGTGTATTCAAATAAAGTCTCATACAGAACTATTCAGCTTCAGCTGTACAACCAGAATGAAATGCTTAGGGGATTTTTAGTGAAGTAACCCTAAAGTATCTTTTTCCATTTTGCCCACGCAAGCTGGGGGCAGCTTTCGAGTGAAAGGCTGGAGTTTGCTTACGCTGGAATGTGTGGTAGTGTACTGCGGGAAAGTGCTGTATGTTGTGGCAGTTTGGCTCGGCCGGGGAGAGCAGCTCTCTGCTGATCAGTCTGATGCCCCAAGCCTGTCAGTGTTTAGGAGGGGCAATGCCCTTAATAACATGCTTTAACTGTTGGTCAGCCCTGACTTTGTCAGGCAGTCGGAGTAGATGATTGCTGTTGCTCCATTCCCACTGAAACTGTTCTGTTCGGTTTTAACTAATCCTGTGCTGGCTGCAGAGGTTAAGAGCAGTTATACTTGGGCTTTTTCCCAGGAAGATGGGATATTTTCACATGGCACTAGAGGTACTCCTGCAAAACTTCTGGTGTTATCCAAATGTCAGTTAAATGATATTTCTCATAAACTTAGAGACTAATACAAAGTTAGCTTGACTGTTTTGTTTTGTGTTGAAGCTGTGTCAGCAGTTCTGGTCATAGAACAGGATCTTGCTGTACAAACACAGAGAAGAGATTTGACCTCTCTTCTGGTTTATAACCAAGGTGCTGCATTTTGATTTCTTATTCATTTGTATGCTAGTGGTGTGCATAGTGCTCATTGAGCACTCTTGCTTGAGGGACTGACTGAGATCCGAAGTGAAAGCCTATCTGCTTTTATGTTTGCAGACTGAAGGGAATGGCAAGGGAGGGAAGGAATATATGGGCACAGGGAAGAAAGGAGGTTTAATTCTCATATTGTATTGTAAATCACCAGCAATGCTGGTATAACCCAAGGTCTCTTCTTGTGCTCTGTTCTTTTATGATGGTTTCTGCACAGCTGTAATACTACATTTGTTGTTGTGCTGTCTTACAGGCTGCAGAGCTTTTCATGACTCTTGTGTTTGAGCTTCGGCATCTTTCTCTTGAGGCCTTAAAAGCACTGTGGCAAAGATCTTCGTTTAAATGCAGAGACAATTGGTAAGGCTCCTTTGCTAACTGAATTTTAAATAAATAGAAAGATATGTGTTGTAAATATTGAAAATAGATTAAAGTTCTAAATTCACCCCAAATGTTGGATTTAAATTTGCAGCACTTAAAGGAAGAATTCAAAAGAAAATAAACGTATATTGCAGATCTTGTTTATGTAACAGAGGATGATATTCCCTCCTTAACTGAATGATTTTTGTGTTCAAAATAGACTTTCCTGTCCCATGCCTATTCCCACACAGACTTCCCGTTTCAGGCACAATGTGAACAGGAAACTTGAGTCATGGCTTAGATGGAAATCAGGGCTTCTGGATTTAAGTGTCTGCTGCCATTTGTTATGAAAAAGCTTGTCTAAATCTGGTCCTCGAGTGCCCTTAGCACTCATGGGGGAGAGGAGTACTCATTGTGGAGCAACAACTTTCAGCAACAGCCTGACCATAGGATGGTTTATACCAATCATTGAACTGCAGCTTTAAAGATCAAGGCTCCCACTCCTCTGCAGTCAGGAATAGTTCTGATCCAATGGTTTGTGACTTTGAGAAATACTAATACAATATTATTAAATTTTTTTCTTTTTGCCCTCCAAAATCAATGTTCTGAAAAGTCTAAACGAAGAAACAAGTTTTTTACTTGATTTCAGTCCAAAATGTCATCAGCATATTTAAAAATCATCTAATGTCAGGTTTTATGTTTGAAACAATATCTTAAACATGAACAGATATTTTTAAATATAAAAATGTAACAGGGGCAAATTTTGCTTTAGCTTTGGTTTATTTTGACAAATATTCTTGTTAACATTCTTAAATATTAGCCAATAATCTAAACTACTCTGCCCTTTTCTACATTAACTTCAAACTAATTTTATTCAAAGCAAGGTCATTAACTTTAGGAGCCAACAAGAATTTAATGCAGAACACTCTCATACTCTAATGCAAGGGCTTTTACCCAGTTTAGTGTAACTGCTTCCTAGTTAATGCAAAATGTCTGTCTACCAGTGTAGGAGGTAGGTGCAGAATATTTACAGAGGGACTCTTAAGAGCTGAAGTAGGTATTGTCTGTCATGCTGCTGTAACCTTTCCACTTCGATAAGGTCTAAAAAAAGCACAGGAAGTAAAAGCTAGTCAACACAGTTTTAATATTTTCATTTGTTAGTGGTGAAATGAAAGGAAAAAAAATCTTAATAAGAAATCAGTGCTTTAAGGTACCTTAGTCTTTGGAAGTCAGACTTGAGATATGTTTTGGTTTCATTTTTTTAGAAAGCCACTGAATATTTTCTTAAAAGCCTGGTTACATGCAGCCCCTGAAACACCAGTACATTTCATCACACCTTGGCAAGGCATATTTCCATAAGATCAGTAGTCTAAAGGATAATACTGATTTCTATGGAATGTGGCATTTACTGAGGTGGTGGCCTTTTATTTACCTTGAAAGACGACCAATATCAATGTGTTGCTTATTTGATTTTTGAGTATTCAGATAATTTTATATTTGCTGTACTTTTTTTTGGTGTTACAGGCAGCCTCTAATAGATGCTCTCCCATCCTGTGCCACAGAGGCATGTGTGGTCTTAATGAAAGAAATTATAGCTTCCAGAGAAATTGAGGAAGACAAAGTGGAGTATTTCTTCTGGTCATTTTCGTTCATTCCTAAACCCACCTTGGGCATGATTGAATCTCTTGCTGTGAGTGGATGTTGACTTTTAAAAATGTATCATCAATCTAGCTAATCAGTATAAAATCTAAATGCATTTTACAGTGATAGGATTTTTCACAGATTTATACAAAACTCTGCCCAGGTAATTTTGGTCATGAAACTACAAACAATTTTAATCTTGGTTGCAAAAGAGGATGGAGTCATCTTTGTTCACTGGAGATCGATTTGCATTTGCAGCCTGGGGACGTGAAAAAAAGAGGAAAAAAAAGAGTGAACTACCCTGTAGACTCCAGAGTCTGCTTTGGGCTAATTAGTTTTGAGGTTCAAGGTCAGGTCATTGTGAGGAGAATTAAACCATTGCAGTCACTCCCTGCTTTTGGATAGAGACCTTTATTCTCCAATTTGGCCCATTACAAGCTTTGCATTTATCACCTGGAGACATTTCAGTCCTTTGTATATGCAGTGCTATTGCAGCGTCTGACATGTTTCCAAAAGTTAATTGTATGCAGAGTAATAATGGTTCCATTTTATAGTATGTTTTTCCTTTAAAGATCTGTTCTGATGGGTTTATATGGTATATTCATCATATGTCATGCTCCTAGAGTGTGAAGTTGGATTTTCTGTTTGTTTTATTTTTTTTTTGTGAAGCTACAGTCTTCTGGATGGTGAAATCATTGATAGTCTTGTAGCTTAAGTAAGCCATTAAGAATATTTTTTAATTAAATAAAATTGATCAGCCATGGAGACTCTTGTGTAGTACATCACTATCTGCTGTTCCCAGTCATACAAATTCCAACCAGGATTACAAAACACAGCTCTATTAGCAGGCTTTTAACAGCATCTGCATGAAATAATCCATCATTAGTTCATTTGGGCCTGGAAAACATTTATTGTAGCAATAGGATTTTCAACAATACTAGACTTGCTTCAGAGGATACAGAAATTTGGAATTTGCAGGTGTATGGGACAGAAAATCTTGTTTTCATTCTAAAAATTGTAAAATGCCCATTACTTACTGAGCTGTCAATACTTTTTGCTAAGTATTGAGGTGGGACTTAGAGAAACTGTGTACAGGTGAGGGTTTTACTGGTTTTAGTGTCTTGGAAAATAATTTAGATTTGGTCTCACACTCCTTACTGGGCACACAGGGCCTGATTTCTTGTGAAATAACTGAGGTCTTTATCATGTTGATGCTAATTTAGCCGGCATGTTTACATATGAAGGAGGAAGATTTTTCTGCTATATCTCTGCAGGGTTGTCCTTTTTTTGTTTAGATCCTTTAAGGGCTGTTTGAAAATACACATTGTTGAGAATGAAGTTCAGTGTGTAAATATTTTGATACATTTATGTTATGTTGTGTTATAGTGGTAATGAGAATGAATGTTCTGAAATGCCCTGTTCTTTTTGTGCTTGATTACAGCCTTTACTGAAGTCGCTGGGAGCAAGCCAGAGCTGCTTCTTAGGAGTAACTGCTCTTTTACATAGGTTTTGTTCAGCTTATGGCTCCTGTGATGCTCTACCTGCTGTGCAGAGTGTGATGAGGACTCTTGGGAAGTTTCTGGGAGGAAACTGCACTGTGCAGGATTCGGAAGGACTTAGCCAGGTATCAGTCCGATAGAGGTGTATGATAAAATTCTTTACTTTTCTATTACCTTTATGATCTGGAACTTGTTTGGTGAAAAAGGCATTCAGTGGATGTCCAGAAAGCTGTGAATACAAGCTTTGTATAGAAATATTTTTTGGTAGGATGGGCAGGTAATATTTTATAGTCATACAAAAGAAGGTATACAACCTGTAAGCATGGGTGTTCTTGTGTATTGAAGTAAGAAAAAGTCTCCCGATGAAGCAAACTTGGTAATTTGCTATATGGAAGAACACCAGTCACTCTCTTGTAAAATAACATGTTGAAGGATACATGTTTCTCCCTAGAAAAAAATGGAATAGATTATATATCTTTTAAAGTCTGCTCTCCATTGGAAAGTGGCATCACCACACTGTTGAATGGTCTTGTGTCCCTCAAAGGTGCCTCACTGGTCTCTACTGAGCTCCTAGAAGTATTTGAAAACCAAATCAAACCAGCCATTTAATTTTCCAAATATAGAAGTAGGGTTGGATCTTTAAGAGAAGCTTCAATGTCAGTGTTGTCAGCTGATTGCCAGTGGGATTGGTGTGGTCACCTGAGCGTCTTCTCTCTCCCTGCAGCCCTTGTGACCCCTGCTGCCAGCTGGGCAGGGCGAGTGCCATATGGGTACTTCTGGGCTGGGGTTGTGCTGCTGGACTGTGTGACTGTCCATGCTGATTTGCAGTTGACCAAATGAAACAAATGTCTGTTTAGTTTATATCAGAGTGTTTCTCAAGGGTGCAAATTTCTTGGCTCTGCCGTGGTGAGTTAACCCTGGTAGGCAGCTAAACACCATACAGGCCTTTGCTTACTCCCACTGCAGTGGGATGGAACTGGAAGGGCAAAACAGAGAAAACTCATTGGTCAAGGCAAAGACTGTTTAGTAAGTGAAGGAAAAAAAAACAACCCCAAATCCACAAAAACACCCTGAAGGGGATGCAGAGCAGTCATTCTCTACCAGCAGACTGATGCCCAGCCAGCTCCCATGTGTGGGTATCTTTGACTATGACAGCTTTACTGAGTACACAGAGCAGACTAGGAGAGACCTTCTACCTGATGTCTCAACAGTGAGATGGAATCTTTGACCCAAAGATTTGTGGAAGGTTTTTGAACATTTTAACTGTGATGGCTTCCATATAGTTTTTTACTAGTGAACAATCAGTAAAAGGAAAATCAGGTAACAATGTGGCATGTGTTGACAAATTCTTATTTTAAATTTAACATGTCCATAACTCCATATTGATATACTAAAAGGTCAAAATGTGATCAAAAGGGACAAAATATCAAAAATACTTGAAACATTTTTACTGTACATAAAATCCACTTCTGTTTTTCCATTGCAGTGCGATTTGGTTTGGTTTTTTTAATGCTTTTGTATTCCAAGAGGTGTTTGCCAGATTTTATTTAAAAGTGCTACATGACATTAGAAAAGCTGTGCATATTCATGTCAGTCTTGTCCTCACACTAAAGCCAGAGTATAGTTGGTGCAGTAAAGGCTGCAGTAAGTCCCACAGATGATCATCAGTCATTGTAAACAGGGAATTTTGCACAGAAAATGTTAATGCAATAAAACGTTATGTACAGCTGACAACATATGAAGAACTTGTATTTACAGATGCAGCTGGTGTTAAAAGCCATTGGAAATGCGGGACTGGCAGCAACTTCACTTGCTCCTGTTTTGAGCTTGTGTGCTTCCCTGAATAGTAATCCTATTGAAATTCGTCTTGCTGCTATCCATGCCTTCAGGCGCATTCCCTGTTCTGTCAGAGTAAGTGATTTATTGCCAGCAGGTGACTGATGGCTTCCTAGCACTGTCCCAGAGTTTTGGCTTTCTGGAGTAGTTACAGAACTTGGAAGCAAAATAAGGAACAAATGTGAAGATGTCTTCCAGCAGAGCTGTTGGAGAGGCTGGTAGAACCACCCTAATGAGTGGACCTATAATGTGCTTTGCTATAGTTGAGGTAACACATCCAGAGACTCAGAGAAGAATTTTCTGTGGCTTTTAAAAAGTTAATCACAGCATGGATAGTGTAATTTGCTTGTTCTGTAGTTATGAAACTTGGTGTTGCTTCTTAGACCTGTTGGAATGTGAAGTCACTATGTTGTCTTACACCCCATCTTGTCTAGCACATGAACTCACAATGTGACCCCCTGTGGTGAACTGGGAGTGTTAAATGCTAATAGAAATGTTACTAATATCAGTTACTTATGTCTTAATTACTGGCAGTTTACCAAACAACTCATATTTGTTGATGGGGATGTACTGAACAGAATAAATTTGTTACAGTCCTACGCTGTCATTGAGATGAGGAGTAATGAACAGTCAGTTAACAAAAGCATAGTCATTGTTGTCAGAGTATTAGCTGTAGCACAAGTATAATAGAACAACTCTTCCCTGTGGTGGAAAAAACACGTCATTTCCAGTAGAGCTATCAAGTGGGGCTCTGCATTGCAGACAGTCCTGTGTAAATTAGTTGGTATAGGAATCCAGTCATAATGACATTTTGTTCTGGAAATTTGTTGTTAGGGTAGTACAGAGAATATGTCATATATTTGTATTCATATTGCATGAGGTATCTTTGTCAGGTATAAAGCAACAGCCGTCTCTTTTGGAAAGGAAAACCCGCCTGTACCTGAAAGTGCATATGTGAGGTATTTTTGGGGGTTATGTTCATAACTGGTTTTCTTTTTTTGGATGTCTTTTGGTTATTTATCTTCTCTTAGAATGCTATATTAATTCAGCTGTATCAAGCAACCAGTGAAGATGTGGAAATAAGGATTGCTGCTTATTATATAGCAATGAAATGTCCACATGAGGAGTTATTTAAACAAGTACAAAAGACCCTGCTGAAAGAAACATCCAGTCAAGGTTAGCCAAGAACTGCTGAAGTCTTATGCATTCCTAATACTTTAATGTAATATTTACTTCACAGGTGTAATGGTACCAACCTATATCAATTTTTATTTATCTTAATACTTTGTAGGTTGCTTTTTAAAGGACTGCTTGTGTGATGGCTACATTTTGTACTGGAATTATGATGCTGTTATTTTAGCAATAGCTAGTCAGTAAAGTGACTCTACATAGGACTAGTTCCCTCTACTGGCAGCATTTCATTAGCTGAACACTCTTGAGAAAGAGATTCATGGAACATCTTTGATGTTTTAGTACATTAGAAATGCAAATAGATAGCTGAAAATTACATTTTGTTGAGATCCAAATGGCAGAAAAAGTATTGCAAGCTGCAGGTATAAATTATTTTATATATTATATATTGATCATATTATTGATTATATATTTTATATTGATCACAATATTTTAAAGACAGAATTAGAGAGAAACTAGATGGGTCAGAAGACTGCAATACTTGTTGATTTTCATTCAGGTGATTTTAAGATAGCATTTAAGCATCCAGCAGCTAGCATCAAGGCTTGATGGGAGGTGCTTCATCCCTGTGCCAGCAGTGATTATTCAGGTCAACTGAAAGTCCACTAAGGATCACAGTTTGAGAACTCTGCATCTAAAGGCAAACAGAAGGCATCAAGAAACTGTTTATAACAGAAGGAAAAAGCAAAATGTGAGAACTGGCATGTGTTACATTATGAATGTTGTGAAAAGGACTTTGTGAGGCATGTTATATGTTTATCCAAATGTATAATGGGTGGCCAACAGTGTAGCATTCCTTTGGGGAAAGATCGGCATAAGAATAATGATTACAGGTAGTTTGCTCTGGTTTGTGCTTCCTGCTTCTGTATTCCCATGATCAATTACTGTCTGATCTCAACCAGACTACTGACATGAGAGACTGAATTGAGAAATGATGCCAAGTAGAAAATCCTCCATGGTATATTTAAAAATAATTGGTTTATGCAAGTAGTTTTATCTGAAGAAGCTGTTTGGGCTAGTATGAACTGAAACTGTAGGTCCTGTAAAAGTACAGAATCCTGTCAGCTCTCTATTACCAATGCACAGAGATATTTAATGTGATCCCATATTTTGGATGAAGGAGAGATTTTTTTTTCTAAATGGTTTCACCACATGCAACAAACTCTAAACTAATCTGCTTTTAAATCTGTCAAGAAGGAACAAACATGGAACAGATATCTGTAAGGGTGTTTGCAGGCAGATGGAGGCAGGCTTTGTCTGAACTCTAATGTGTCTGGATCCTAGCCAGCTCTCAACCAGAAACCATGTATCTATTTTATCCAGACCAGTATATCCTGCAGATTGTGAGCTCAGCCTCAGAACTGTGACTTGTGGTTTGGAGGCAGCTTGTTCACCCGTGTTTATAGTTTTAGATTTTTCTCTTATTTCCAAATGCTTTTCTTTTGTTCAATTTAAGTGGGCTCATTTGTTTGGAGTCACCTCTCTCAGCTCCTAGAGACAGATGATCCATTGAAAGGGCACCTTCGAGATTCTATTCCTGATGAAATCCTTAGCAGAGATTTTGACCAAGAAGCATGGAAATACTCCTCATATTCTGATGTCACATTCCACTCAGGTATAAGGAGTTTTAGAACTTAATACTTTGTGGTATATGGACTGTGAAAACCTTCTATGTCTTCCTGTTTTACTATCTGTTCATCAACTGTTCTTAGCAAAAAGGCTAGATAATTTTTTTTCAGAGTAGTACTTTGCTTTTTTTTCCATGTCTTCCAGTGCTGTTGTGTATTATATCTCCTGCAAATGCTCTTCTTTTATTCTTAGACAGATAGTAGGCTTTCAGTAATGTCCAGTGAATTCTTTGCCATACTTACATATTTTCATGTGTTGACTTAATTTATTCACCTCTTTATAATGAGCAGAGTTGCACTTTCCCAAAAAATGATGAGACTCACAAAAGTATATGAGAAAGCTGATCTTCAAATGACAGACACCTGATATTTTCTGTTGCAGCTGGTGCAGGTGCAAATCTGGAAGCATCAGTGGTTTTTTCTTCTGCATCTTTTCTACCACGATCACTCATGACAAATTTGACTGTTCACCTTATGGGGCAGGCTGTAAATCTACTGGAGGCAAGTGTCTGGATTACCGTTGTTTACCCCACCACGCCCACCACTCAAGGGACACTTGGTTTATGGAAGTAGAAAGAAATATTATCTATTTTCCCATTACAGTGTCTTTATCAAGACGTTTTTCACTGATACAGCAAAGTTGCCTCAGACTGAATATGCATTTGTGTAATGGACTTAGTCATAATAAACCACTTTCATTTTGGTTGTACCATACACTAGCCAAGTGATTTATATTCAGTTTTTGTTGATTCATATGAGAGAAAAGTCAGTGCTTTCTGAAACTCTGGTGTAGCTCGTCCTCAGGATAGTGAAATTCCTTCACTTGACTCTAGAAAATGGGTTGGCTCAAATACACCATTCTTTTAATACCAGAGATAGTTGTATCACTAGTGACCTAACTGTAGTCATTGTTTAGCCCCATTGAGAATCCAGTGCTTGGGGTATTTAAATAGTCTGGCTGCAACATCATCATCTTTAATGGTGCCTCTGCTGTGCCTCAGGAAAAAGCAGTGTTTGGCACGTGGAATCTATTTGCAGGTAAAAATGTGTATGTGAAACAAAGAATTTAGATTTCAGATCTCAAGTTTAAGCTTGCAATGGAACAGGTGGGTTTTTTTCAGTGTCATATACCCTGGATTTATACGTGTTAGCAATACTATTCAAATCAAACTCCCAAACAATCTTATTTCAGAAGCACTAAATGGTGCATTACTGTTTTCCAACCAAAATACTGTTACTTGCTAACTGCTAAAATAGTAGTAGCTCAGACTGCCTCACTGTGGTGTAAACAAACCAGTACCAGGTAAAAAAAGGATTTTTATTTTTTACCGAGCTTTACATAATCAGAAAGATTTAGTAGTGAAATGTCCAATATTGGATGCTGCAAGAGGTAGTGTACTAAAGTTTGTAGACCACTATAATGTTGTATATCAATTTTTTCAATTAATTTTTCAATTAATTTCTGCCTATAGAACTGAATGTGGCTTATGCGTCTCATTGTCAGGCTTTTCAAAGCTCTGTGCTTTCCCCAGGTTGGTGTACGATTAGAGAATGCTGAAGCTCTCGTGCAGAAGATTCTTGGACAGAAGACTGCTGCTACTTTCAGTGACCATTTTTTTTCAAACACTAATGAAAGAAAACACAAGTCAGAAAACCCAGTGGAAACCACAGGAAAAATCAAACAGAAGAAGCTGACTTTGAAGCGATATAGCACCACTGATCATCTTATGACTAAGACTGGCAAGCCAAAGTTGAGAAAAGCAAACCAGAATTGTCCTGGGGGAAAGTACAGTAAGATGAGTGAGTTAGTCAAAAAGGTAACTGATTAAGTAGATCTTGGAAAAAATAATGCCGTTCCCCAGTTAAACATAGAGTCCCTCTAGCACTGGACCACTGCTCTGTATCACCACTCTAATCCTGTGACTCCGTTGTATAAAGCATGTGTAACTTGTAAAGAATATATCTCTCTTGTAGAGTACTTAACAGCTGCATGAAATACGAAGCAACAGAGAGCCAGATCTTTAGTTTTTCAGAGTGGTTTATTGTCTCAAAACAATGAGTCTCCAGGGAAATATGTTGCCTGTGGTTTTGTGCTTCCTCATTATTTTGTGCTCTGATCCTCCTTATACTGATGTCCTTTTGTCTCTTGAATTCTTGTAAACAGCTGCCTGGTGTTCCTGAGTCATGCTGTTTGTGACTTGCCAGTTTGATGTCAGATGTTACAGTGATCCTTTATAATTCACCTGTGTTTGGAGAGAGCTGTGTTCTGTGTACATAATGGGAGTGCTTTGGGAATTGACTTAATCGTTATCTGGAAAACTTGGCAATCGCAATTTATTTAGTTTGTCTTAAAACATCTTGGGACTCATCTTCTTAAAGTTTCTTTTACAGTGTATGCTCATAGTTTTTTCTGCTGCTATTTTATTGATTCATGAAGAGGGAAAATATAACATTTTTACTTCTTAGCAGTTTATCTAGCAGTCATGGCATATGTACATATGTCTTGTAGTACTTCTTTTGCCAGTCATTTTAGGACTAGGCATTACCTGTGTTCCTAGAGAGAGCCAGCTTGTGTGGTATGGAGCCGAAGTTCAGCTGTCAAGAACAGTTACTAAACCAGGGTCATAAGTGGCTTGAAATATTTATAAGAAGGAGCCTAATGTCTCTTTACTTATACTGTAGTTTGCACTGAGGAATTGTTTATTATGAGTTTGAAAGGAAATTGATATAAACATCATTCTCTTCCTGATTTATTTCTTTATCACGTCAGTTCACCGAGAGAACAGTGCGAAAGGAGGCACTGAAATGTGAGCTTAGCATAAAAATCTTTGGAAATGAACTTAGCTTCTTGGATTGTGAAGATTTAAGAAAACAAATGAAACATTATTCTTTAAATCTGGCTGAGTTGGCTGTCAAGCTTCTGAAGGTAAAAGGAACCTTTTTCATTATTTTAATATAAACATCTGGACAAACTACTTTCTGACAGATATGTTAAACATAAAATATTACATGTTGTTTCTCTACATTGAACTCTAAAAGACAACAGTATATATTGGGTTAAACAGCATTCAATACATTAGGCAAGGACTTGCTCTGTTGTCTAATTGTTCATATCTCTTGCTTTTCTCATTCAAATCCATCAGTGCTTAAAAGTAAAATATTGCTTTACCTAATGTAGGACTAGTGGCTAACTCATGCCCTGGCCAGATCAGCATTTGGGCTTTCTACCTTATTTCCCAAATCAGCTCAGTTTAAAACACCTTCACATCAAACAAGTGCAGAGGATAGTTACATCTGGAAAAAATCTCAAATGCTGACTTTATTATGAAAATTTAAATTCTGGGCTTTATTTGTGTGTGCTTTTTCACTGTAGGGGCAAGAAGTCCAGTTTAATAAAAGGCTGAGTTTAGCCACTGAAGAATTGCAGTTTCCAGCAATTTCAGGCTTTCCTGTTCAGCTGGCAGTCAATGCATCAGCAGCAATAAACATAAAAGTAAAAGGGAATGTGGATTTCAAACAGCACTCACATTTCTTTCTGAATGGATATTTCAAGCCAAGGTAGTAACTGCTGAAAATGTGTCAGTTTCACATATTCCTGATGTCAGGTAGAGATTCCTGAT
Source organism: Heliornis fulica (assembly GCA_013399135.1). Classification (NCBI taxonomy): domain Eukaryota; kingdom Metazoa; phylum Chordata; class Aves; order Gruiformes; family Heliornithidae; genus Heliornis; species Heliornis fulica. The sequence continues at coordinate 998,851 of VXBZ01007723.1, read as the reverse complement.
GTGAAAGTTTTGTATGAATGTCCATTGTGAACAATTAGGAGATTCTTGAAGCATCAGCCTTATATTGCTGAATGGCTGCTGTGCTATAAGGCCTGCAGTGGTTTCCTATCCTGCCTGTCTGATTTTGGACTCTGTTGCTGTACTTTTCTATTTTGAAGCTGACCATCCCTCCTATCTTTAAATAACATCCTTAAGTGCTTGTATGCAGATGATCTTTGGAATGCTTTATGTGGTACAGAGGTGGCATGTTGGATTTTTATCAGGATCAGACATGCAGTTACAGGTTATGGAACTACAAACCAGTGGATGCTTTAACTCTTTTTCCTTCCATGGCTGTTTTAGCTTTTCATAGATAGTGTATAAATTTACTAATCTTCATTGAGTGCTGTATAGACAAACTTACACTCTGATAACCAATCGTAATTGCTTTCCCTTTCCTGATGCTGAAGTCTATGTTCAAACCCCTTACTCAGGAGTTACCATAAAACTATTATTTTAATTTGTGTTAGAAAGTGTATGTCTGTGTACATATAATTTTTTCAGTCATTTCCTGAAATAAAATAGTTATAATGGTTTGAATGTTAGAATATACTGTGTTACAGCATTGAGCACTAAGTATTTATTAAAGAGCATTAGCAGCCTATGGTTTAAATGAAGTGCTTCAATAATAAAATGCTTTTCATAGAAGAATATGTATCTGAATCTTTCAACAGTGCATTTATACAGCTTTCTGTCCACATGGGAATTGTGGGGACTCTGGGAAAAGCTGGCCTAAGCTGGTTAACAGGATTGAGGACATCTACTAGTCTTGATGGAGGAATCCAGGTAAAAAAAGGGCAAGAACTCAAAGTTTTCTTGAACACTCCAGAAGAATCTATGGAGATAATTAATTTCAGGTAAGATTGAGCAAGGATGTTTCCTAAATAGTAATTGTGATAATTGTCAGGCTTATTAATAGAGCAGAAATACATTTTGTGAGAAAACGAACTGTTTCAGTCTGACTCGTAGTCCAAATCTGCCATTCAGAAGAAAATGAAGGGGAAATTATCCTGTGCATTACCATATGTTCTTTCACTGAAGCGAAATGCTGAAATCAAAGCCTTACGATAAAAGATGTAAATGAATTTTTCATACTGAATGTCAGTGCTGTTTCTGGAGCACTGTGTCCAAAGCATCAATTTCAGGGTATTCAAGTAAAGAAAAGCTTAGCATTACTTCCACAGACAGCAGTTAGAAAAACCTGGTGCAGAATGCTTTTTATCAAAACAATAGAGTAACGTGGAACAAAGTATGCTCGGACCCTTGTGGCGAGTTTTTACTTCGGTTCTTTAATGTTAGGTAATGGTTACATTATAAAATACCACCTCAACAGCTGTCAGACTTTAAGCAAGTCATAGAATGGATTACTTAATGCAGGTTAGGCTTTTTAGCTCTTGTTTTTTCTGCTGGCTTTCTCTTTTCTTTGGTCTTAGAGATCTGACTGAACTTCAGGTAGAAAGCACTGACATCATCAGTGCAATGACATACTATAAGTGACATGTCAACTACATGCTTCTTAGGAATGACAACAGATGAGTGAAGTGTTTACAGTACACGGATTGGCGTTACCTTGTGTTTCTCTTGATTTGGGACATTGTGGTACTATAGAATATACGGTTCAGAGAAGAAAACTTGTTTTTAAGTGATTGTTTTAAACTCTTGGTTGTAGCTCTAAACTCTACTTCACAACGGTGGATGGGATAGAAGGTATAGATCTTTTCCAAGACCACAAAGAAACCAGGTCTTGCACTAGGGAGGAAGGTGAGTTTAGCTGTCATGTTTATCTTGGAATGCTGATCATTCTGAAATAACTGCAACAGATTATTTTATTCAGTAGAATTGCTTTTTTGCCTATTAGTTCTAAAAGGTCTTCAATGCAGTGGTAGTTTGCGTTTTCTCCATTTGTTATTCCAACTGAATGTTAACTGTTGCTTTCCACCAGTGTCTGAGGTTATTGGCTGGCAGCTGTGTTCTGAAATGTCGTATCCTGACCCAGACAGTGGTTTGGCTTTGCCTCTTACTGGACCTTTGAGAGTGGCTGTCACATTGACTAAGCAAGACAAAGGCCTAAAGCAGTATGTTATGGAAGCTGCATATAACTACATTCCTCAGGTATCATTCTCTCATGCTTTACTCTGTCTTTAGTTGAAGTTCGTTGTGCTGATGAAAGGATAGTGTCCCTCAGTACTCTATTTTCAGCTTAACTGGCTTTCAAGGTCTACATTATTATAATTTCCATTCCTGTTAAAGTGGGAAAATATGTTGAAAACAAACTAGTGATGCAATAGTGGGTACATACTATTACCATATACAAACCTACACACACAAATATTAAGTTTGGTTAGGTAAGACTGATGGAGCTGGAAATAGAGGTTAATATTTTTGACTCAGTACCCAATACTAAATAACTTGATACCACTTGGATAACTTGTTTCTCTTTGTGACAAAAACCATCCAAACCCAAATTGTTAACTTACACTGAACACCTTGTGCAAAAGCAGAAGTTAGGCTCCGGTGAGTCAACTCCAGAAAGCTGTCAGTTGTTTTAAGGTTTGTTTGGGCAAGCCTGGGGAAGAAATTGTTTTCAGCTTCTGCAGGGGACTGTAAGAATTTATGGCATTTTCTAAAATGACGGTATAGGTATTTAACACAGACAGTGGCTGGAATCCTGTCCTGTGTCACAACCCAAGTATGTTGCTGGGCTTGTGCTAATTCTTTTTCCCGGGAGGCAATGTGGGCTTTGTTTGTATTCAAACACTGCTGGGTATCTCTTAAACATTGAGAGAACAGAAATAAGCTGAGTAACTTTCTGGTTTTGTTTTTCTGACTTTCACTAATAAAAGCAGGAAAGGGAACAGACATTTTCTCTGCCAGAGAATCTGTCTGTAGACAGGGCAAGGCCGAAACTGTCAAATGAGGTACCCACTGCAGGGTTGTAGGGCTGTGTACCGACTTTCACTGTTGACACCAGAGTGCTTAAGGCAGCCCTGACAAATTATGGTCACTTAGGCCTGGGTTTGAATTTATAACTGCCAGTGTGGTCTGATTTTTCCATAGGTTTTGGCAGGAATTGGCATCATTTCACGGCATCATGCCATGAAACTCAAGGTGTTCAGACAGTGTTTCCCAAGACAAGCACTGGACAGGCAATGGAAAATATAAACTAAGAAAAACAGAATTTCCTGCTGAAAATCTTGAAAAGCAGATGGGGCAAAAATTATTGTAGCTGTGAAGGTGGCTGTGATTCTGTGATGTAACTCGGTGTGACAGATTGATTTGTAAATGCTGTGCCATTTGTAAATGTGTCCATCCTGTCTGTCTTTCAGGAGAATTCATGGATCCCAAATGAAGCGGTCCTTCACCTTTTCACTGGGACTCCAAAGTCAGACTTGAAAAGGGATGTTGGTGTTGATATAAATTTTAGTGTCCCACAGAAGAAATTCAGAATCCAATTTATACAACCAAAGAAAAAAATTGAGATTGATGGTAGGTTTTTCAGCTAGGAACCAGATCATGAGTTAATGTCAGTTAGGAGAACTTCATTAGAATTAACAGAGAAATATCAGTGTAATTCAGTCAATAATCTACATTATTGTGTGAGAACCATTTGGTTTCCTGCTTTAGGTAACACCCATTCCCAGTGGGTTTTGCATCTCAGTTCAGACTGTCTTGCACAGCCAGAGATTCAGTAGCTGGTTCACAAACTCATGTTCAAGAGGAAAGCTGTTACCAGTCCATATCAAGTACAGGCTGAGGAGCACAACGGATTGTTCTGTCATCTTTCACATATGCTGAACTGGCCCTGAGGTTTAGTTTGCTGTATTCTGTGTTAGGATACAAAATTACTTGTTGCCAAATCAGTTAAGTACTGACTGTGATATTACAGAATCACTAGGTTGGAAAAGACCATTAAGATCATCAAGCCCAACTGTACCTGTCCTCTCCTAAACCATATCTCTAAGCACCTCAACTATCCATCTGTTCAATACACCCAGGGAAGGGGATTCCACCCCCTTCCTGGGCAGCCTGTTCCACTGCCCAACAGCTCTTTTGGTGAATAATTTCTTCATAACAGCTAATGTGAGCCTGCCCTAGCACAGTTTAAGGCCATTTCCCCTTGTCCTGTCACTTGACAGAAGAGACCATCACCCACCTCCCCACAACCTCCTTTCAGGTAATTTTAAGTAGTGATAAGGTCTCCCCTCAGCTTTCTCTTTTCCAAAACTAAACAGCCCCAGCTCCCTGAGCCGCTCCTCAGAAGGTTTGTTCTCCAGACCTTTAAACAGCCTGGTTGCCTTCCTCTAGGCCTGCTCCAGGACCTCAGTTGCTATGCATTGTAATAAAAAGCAACATTTTAATCAGTGTAATGTAGATAACAAAATCAACAATGGCACGGATGAAATATAAAATGATAAATATATAGTAATAGTATAGACAACATATTTTGTCTACTTTGACAAGCTGGTCAAATGAGGTTTTGCTTTGTTTTAATGTTTTCTACCAAATCACATACTTAGTATTTGTCCCTACAGATTTTTATTTTTATTTATCCTGGTTATTTTCAAATGAATTGCATGGAAGATGTACCTACACTGTGCAAAATCTTGGGTACACAGTGTTCTGAGCTCATGAAATGTCTCCACAGCACAACCATAGCTTCAGGTTTTAGCACAGGCCTAAATAAAGTGTACAAATCACTTCCAGAACTAAGCTGGTTTGTTGGAGACTGTTTCATTGCCTCTTCTCAATTAGTATTGTCAGAATGTCCTTTTAAAATGAGTGGATTCTAAGGACACTTCAATGCAGTGCAATGCAAATTTTGTTCCTCACTTTTTTCCTTTGCTCTGATATTTATGTGTGTTTTTCCTCTGTAAGTACATTGTTCACACCAATGGCAGCTGTCACTTTGTGCACAGTTCTGTGGAGCATCAGTGAACAGTGTATGTCCAGAAAAAGTAAACAGCTTAATTTTTCTCGAAGGGAGAATCGAGATTTCTAAAAATACCCGAAGTGGACACCTGGAGCTGATAATAGATGACCAAGATGTATATTACATTAAGGTACGTGTTCAGGTCATGAGGTCTCATACTATGATGAGTACTTGAATGAAAGCACGAAAGGAAGGGCAATGAAAAACACCATGCAATGAAAAATGCCATGTCTTGTGTGTGCCTCTGAGTCCAGGTGGTTTCAAACACTCTGCATTTTCCTACAGTGAGCACATTATTCAACAGATTTATTTTTTTTTCTTCAGAATAATATTTTAGCAAAGACTTTTTTGATGCTTCTCACAAGCCCAAACACTAATTAGTGTTACAGATCATTGCAATTACATTTAGTCCAACCTAAGTCTAGTTACCTCCTGTGAGACTGCCAGTATTTTCACTGTATTTATACAGTGTTTATATATTTATCTCCAGTATTTATACTGCCAGTATAAAAATGTATTATTTTTAGGCCCAGAAATGTAACAATCTTAATAATTTCAGTCACTGTTGAAGGCAGCAGGAGGTGAAGGAGATAGCAACTCTCACCACTATGGATTCTGTATAACTGGAAAAACAAATCTATCCTTCCTCCCCATGTACTAAGAGCATGTTTTATGGTTTGGGGAAGTGGAAAGTTTGGGTGGGGGGGTTGTTTGTATCGAAAAGAATCTCTTTTCTTCCTCCTCTCATTGCATTTCTGAAATGCCCAAGTCTATCCTATCACTATTGCTTTCTCAAAACTTAATCAGTCTGTACTGCTGAGCGGCTTGGGGGTTTTTTTTATTTGTTTGTTTATTCTAGGGAATGACAGATTTGCAGACCCTGAGTGGAGAGCAGAGATACATGACCCAACTGGAGGTAAAGCTGATAAAGCAAAGCAGTCCTATCATTTTGTCAGGAAACATCACTAAACAACTTGGCAAGAAGATAGCTTTTTCAGTATCCCTGAATAATTTATTGAAGGATGCTGCGTATCTTTCAGGTTAGAGGACAGTGTTTGCTATCTATATGTAAGTTCTGGAGCCCTTGTATAGTAGGGTTGCCTGCTTTTGTTTTTTCTAAACATGTTTTTCTAAAGTTTCTTTCAGATCAGTAAGACTGCTTTTAAAAATTATTATCCTTCATAAATTAGTACTAATATCTGTTTCAGAATGATAGAATTATTTAAAAAATGGGGTTTAAGTCTGTTTTTAATTACTGTTGATGAGGGCAGAGGAGATAAGATGTAAGGAATCACTTTAGGAACAAAAGTGAAAACAGTAACAGCTCTTAGAATATTTTCTGTTTTTTTCACTGCTTCACTTTCAGAAAACAGTGCAGAGGCACATAAATGTAGCTAAATGTCTCTTAAGGCCTATTCTATAAAATCTTGACAATTTTTTTTCACAAACATATTATGAGAAAAATAAGATAAAATATCAGAAGGAAGACTTTATTTGTATAACATCAATCAGTGAAAAAGTAGATTAATACAGTGGAACAAACTGCATCAAAACCAGTAATTTAAGCCTAAGGCTCTCCTTTTTTCCTTAGCATTTCTTACTAGAGTCTCCATGTGGCAAAGACATTGAAATGTCATAGGATTATGTATATTTTCAAATGCAGCTAACATGTAAGGAATGCACAGTGCCAGTTTGGTTTTTGGGACAACATTTTTGGTGAAACCTTGATCCTTACCTTTCGCACGGATTGCCAGTGACTATCTAAAGATGATTCTGGCCTGATTTCAAACTCATACTCCCTGAGAACTAGGCTGCACAAGTCCTTCTATTGCAAAGCTACAGCCTTGTTCTGACTTCGTGTAGAAGTAAATATCCACATGTACCCATGTTAGGTCTTAGTTGATAAAAAGATCAGTCTGTCAGAATTGATTTTCTTTTAGAAGCAGTTTTGGCTGATTTCATTTCACTAAACTTTCATCAATATCTGAAGTATGCACGTACAGGCTGCATATGTAGTTGGAGAAATGCACTGAACATCCAGCTTTGTCTTTTTTGTTTTCTACACAAGTAGTACCTCATGGGGTTCCTCAGATGGGATGAGACTGAATGGATTTTGGGTTTTCACACTGTAGAATTCCTTTCAATAACTAAATTAATTTTATCTTCTACCACTGCATAATGAGTTCTACTTTTTTCTTTTAGCATTTCTGGAGAAAAAGGTTGATGATAAGCTGAGCCAATACTCATTGGAAGGGGAGACTTACCTTCCAGGTGTTCTTGGAGTTCACATCATTGGTCTTCTCCAGCAACATGAGGGCCTAAGGTCTCATGTTTTGAGGATAAAATACGGACTCCTAGGTACAGTGAAAAAGAGGGAAAGTAAAAGCATTCTGGTTGTTTCTTTTTCTGCAAGTTATTTGCCTGTAAGATTAGGACATTGTCTTAAAAAGAAACATTTCAGTTGATAAACTGTGATCTGAGACCTAGGCGTGAGTTTCTCTTTTCACTTGGATAAACTTTACTCTTTGAGACTTCATTTTTAAAGTGCTTTTCACAAGCATACCCAACATTTGATTAAAAATCACGTTTTCAGTGGGAATTGCTTCTAATTAGTTTGTGTTCTCAGTTGTTATACAAAATGAGTGGCTGTGTACATATGCAATATGAGGAAACAGTTGGCTGTGTTCTCCTGACTGCAGTATGTTTGGGGTTTTTTTTATAAAGCAGGTGAACATCAGTACAGTTATATCAAAGTACTGAATATTTGTGTTAGCTAGTCATGATAAGCTTTATAGGATGATTGTGTATGTAAAGTATGTTGTACATTCAGAGGAACTATGTAGCAATATGCATAATAACGTTATCTTAAACCTACATATTTATGACCTCATAATTTTTCTAAAAATGTCACACTGATCAGAATACTTTATAGACACCAACAGAAACATACCCGAACAGTTATAACAGCTGATGTCTAGCTATAGCTAGGTAATTATGATGTTATATACCTAGAGCTAAAGTAATATTTTTATAGAAACTCAGTTTGGCAACACTTCTACCTGAAGAGGTCAGCAAAAAGTAAAAAAAAAAAGTAATCCTATTCACTGGTTGAAACTTCATTATTTTAAACTTCTCAGTGACTGCAAAGGATAGAAGTTCATTATTGTGTTTTGGTTTAAATGTAATGTCATGAAGTGTCATGATGTCGAAAGCTGAGTGGTAACAGAAATCCATCAAATACTGAGATACCACAAGAGAGCTGCAGTGGTTGATCATCATTAGTTTGTAGTGCTCTTACTTTGCCCAGCTAAAATTCCATTTAAGTAATTTAGTGTCTGCATTTATTTATTTATTTATTGCTTCTGAAGAAAAGGTGAGTGGAAGAACTTGGAAATACAGCAAATATCTAAATGGAGCCTTTGATATTTTTAAACAAAATTGACCTAAATAATTCAATTTAGGATTTTCATTTGTACTATAGTTTGTGGGAAAAAGTAAAAATTTTTAATGCCTAATGCATTTTTTCCAAAGTTTTACAATTAGATTTACATAGTATATTTGTAGTTGGTAGTGTAAAACTATTGCTTGCTGTTAGTTGAACAGGAAATATTGGAAATTGTGTAGCAGGAAAATAAGTTTCAGTGCCAGAAGCAGTGTTTTTACAACATTACAGTCTGTAAAATGCATCTAGATCTTGAGCAGGTAATGAAGATAATTCTTGAGCTGAACTTCATGGTAATTCAGTTATATCAATATTGACACCAACCTTCATAAACTTTGGTCAGTACCTTTTGTCAGAACATACTGCCAGACCTTTTACATGAATTACATATCTACTTGTCTTTTACTTTTTACTGTGATAGTGTTTTCATTTTCATAGATATATATTACTTAGCTAGCAAATGCAAACTCTAAATTGCAGGGTCATTAAGTGTGTGCTTTCCTTTGGATTTGCAGGATAAATCAGCAAGTATCTATCTGTAAAAATAGACAAATTTCGCTTTAGTGTCTTTGCAAAATAGAAACCTTGAAGGCAGCACTAGATTTATACAACGAACATTTTGAAAGTTTACTTCTCACCTGTTTGAGTAAATAACTTTGTGATTTAACTTGAACAGGAGAGGCAAAAAATCTTCATCATGAATGCAGTATCCGGCAAAAGATTAAAGCAGAGACAGGTGTGCATGGCGTGTACAGACTTGATCTTGGGCATGAATTCCACTGTGTGCAGACTCCGACCTATAATCACAAGGTAGAGATACTGATCAAAGCACTTGTGTGCTGAGTACCCTTCTGTCACTCACATACTGAAGGGCTTAAACAGAGCGATGTCCAAGCTGTCACTGTTGAATTGGTCTTTTTCTTCTCATCTTATTTCTGTTAGCTTTCTGACAAAGATACCCAGTCACATTTCTAATTTGTGCAGTCTATTATAGCTGTTAAGTGATGGAACTCTTCAGTTATGTCATTTTATTTCACATAATTTCTGCATAATGCTCATTGTGAAAATTTTTGATATATGTAAAACAATAGTATTAGTAAGTTCATGATTTATCTTGTTCTATCCTTCTTGTAACTAAAAGTCAGGAACTAAAAGTCATTCATCAGAAGTTCTGTGTCTGGAAAATAAGATATTTTGCAATGTTTTGTATTTATTTTCTGGTTCAGATTCGTATGCTTCCTTAGACATTCCAGTGTGTGTGACCCTTTCATGCAGAAAAGCAGATCTGTTTAAAATATCTTCCATTACATACAGCACAAAGGCAAAGGTTAATGTAAAGGCAAATCATCATTAATACTGGCTATTTGCAGCAAAACAGAGGTGGCAGAAAAATACGCTTCAGAATTAAAGAGAACATTGTATCCCTTCAGGTTTGCTTTTGGCCTAGGTGAGACCAAAGCCAGGAAGTGTTAAGATTTCCCATGAAACATGATCATGCCAGGCTTTGCAGGTGCACAGTGAATCCATGTGAGGCAGTCCATCAGGAGCACCTGAGCCCAGTTACCTCAGCTTTTGAGTAAAGCAATTTGACTGACAGACTGAAAGTTTTGGGCTTTGTATTGACGTGTGGAAATCAGACCCCGCAGACTCCACAACCTGTAAGACTGTACAGTAGGTATGTTTACTGGGCAGCACGGAGGGTACTCCCTCAAAGTCATGCACACCGGGCAGCAGTTTGACCCTTCAGCTTGTATGGCCACATGTTACATATTCATAAGATTTCACAATAAGCCTATCCATATGCATGACCTACACTCCCCACCCCATATTAAATTAGTTCCAAGGAGTCACTTCCATGAGCTCCTCCCGACTATGCTTGCACAGTGCCTCCTTGGGGTGGTCGTCGGGCGTTGTAAGGATGAAGGCTGAGGGTTCCTCTGGCACCGCTATTAACCTTTTGTTCTGGCACAGACTCAGTTGTCTCTTGGCTCTTATCACACTGCATGGTCAGTTTTAGCCGGTCTTCAAGGCAGCTTCTAGTTCTTATCAGAACTACCCTTTGTAAGGGGTAGCAAAACTCTCCGGCCCGGCCAGTAGTCACTGAAACAGTCTTGTACATTCCTGATAAACACTAAACAAGGTTCTCTTGTTTCAGTTGATTTACACAGTAGCTAGCAAAGCCTTAAATACTATTTATCAGTTTAGCTTTTTAGCATACACAGCAATCTCTAAGCAACACTATTTCTACCAAAGCTTCTTTAACCCCTTCCTTCAGTATACTGAATTGATCTCTTCTGCTGGAACATGCTCCACCAAAAGGGTTGTCAATCATTGGAACAGACTACCCAGGGAAGTGGTGGAGTCACCATCCCTGGAGGTGTTTAAAAGACGTGGATATGTTTTAATGGTGGATGTGGCACTGCTGGGTGTACAGATGGACTTGATCTAAAAGGATTTTTCTAACCTAAACGAGTCTGTGATTCTGTGATTTTTCCTTTGGCAGCTCTTTCTGCTTAAGTCCTCCTTGCTACTTGGAAATATTTCTACAGGCAGTTACCAAAAGTGAATAAAAAGAAAGCATGGATAACAGGAAAAAAGTGATTTTCTGTTCTTCAGGTTCATTTGAAACATGAAGCAAGTGCATCTTGGCTTTCCTCCCAGTTGGAAGTGAACTATGGGAAACACTGGGATGAAATAAACAACAAGAAGAAACTACTGATCAGTCAAACATTTAAGAACAGTTCCAGTTCATCTCTAGTCAGCTATTTCATGGAGGTAATCATGATTGTTGACCTTCACTTCAGCTGTGGTGGTTTGCTTTGTTGGACCCTTAAACTTTCTAGTTGATTCTTAAAGAAGCCATGCTGCAAACCCATGACATTAACCAACTAAGAAAAATCTGGGATTGCATTATTTACTGAGACATTTTTTCCCTGTGATATGTATTAATAATGTAAGTTAGATATAAAAAAATTTGAGTTGGGCAAGGTCTTAACCCTGTCACATAGAGATCACTGACATGTAAAATGAACAAGGGGAGGCCAGTAAATAGATTTTTCAAAGACTAAAGAAGTTTGGGTGCAATGTGTCTGAGTTTTTTGCAGTTTGTGCATGTAAAATGACTGCAGAGATTGATGAAGCAACAGAAACTATTCCTGTAATTTTTTGTGTTATTTCTTAGAAGTTACAGGTCTTGTCTGTTACTGTCTTAGAAAAGATAATAGTTTTCTGAGACAGGTTGTTGTTCTATTTCCACAGGAAGTGCCTGTAAGCATAGAATTTATCTGGGATTTATCCCAGCATAGAGAAACCTAGAATTAGTCTTTTTTTTTTCCTACAACAAAGGAAGTGTTCTAAAAATTAGTGGAAATTTCCTGTTTGAATTTCCAGTAGGTATCAGAAATGCACATTGAAAAAATCCCAAACTGTAACTGGTCAGCATGAAAAGCTATGAAATGAATGGCAAATATGCAGAGCAGAGACACTACCACCTGTATCCTTCCTGCTACTCTTTGTGTTTGTGTGTGTTAGCTTAGAGCCCTGAAGGTGGGATCCTGTTTTTATTGAAATTTGCTTCACTTGATTTCCAGTTTACCATTCAAGTCCTGGAAAAACAGGTGAATTACAGAACCCAGCTACAGCACTCGCACAACTCTCAGGTTTATTTGCAGAGCAGCACCAACTTTGAGGTGCAGTATAATGACCACGTGCCATTTCTGGCTGAGCTGCAGTGGAAAGATGCATCCAGAAACAACCTGAAGAAGTGGGAAGGTAAAGTACCACAAACCATTTCCCATCTGCGATTAGAAAAGCAGGCATTGAAAGTCACTGCTGGGATTTGTGAGGCAGTTTTGCATAGGTGTAACAGAATCATAGAAATATTGGTCATAAAAGACAGATTCTGGAAGTTTTCCAGGCAACATTCAGCTGGAATCAGGGCTGTTCCCAACGGTAGATCACATCTGTGGCTTTGTCTGAGTTTTTGAAATCTCCAACTTTCCTAGGCCTAGATGTCAAGCCTCAGCTAGCAACTCCTTAGCCTCTCAAAGTGCAGTTTGTGGCCACTGTCATTTAGATTGTCTGCTTCTTTTGAAGTGTTTATGTTTATCATCTTTGCCATTTACTTCGAAGTAAGCTGTCGGTAGCTTACAAGGTTTGGTAGCTTACAAGGTTCGGTAGCTAGCTTCCCCCGTTGCTATGCCAAACTAATCAAGCCCAGCATTTTCTTTTCTTGTCACAGGTCTTGTTGCAAAGGCCCTTTATCATCACAGCAGCCCTCTGCTGTAGCCTGTCTGCTTTTTCACCATCCACCTTGATCTGTGCACTCCAAAACCAGATCCAGCACTGCAGACATAACCTCTCCTATTTGGCTGAGATAATTGACCAGGAAGCGAACCACGTTTCAAAAAATGTCTTTACTCTAGAAAGTGGACGAGTTTGTTTCAAGAACATTTGAAAATGGGATGCTAAGTAGACATCTAATTTAAGTAACATCTAATTTGAGCTATAAATTTAGCACCTATTTTTATACATATGTTTTTTTTTTAAATCACATTTATCTTCAACTTTTTGCTTCATAAAATAAAGTAGGTAGCAAGCCTGTACAATAGAGCTGTATTTTACATTTTATAGTTCTTTCTCAACTAGGGGTTAATAGTTTGGGCTTATAGTTTGTCAGATATAAACATTGTGCTATTAAACTTTAGTTAAGGCCTTTATTGTAATTATGTGAATAACAGCTTCAGACTTACAGTTCAGGTAAAGATTTCACATTATGTTGCAGATCATGAAGTAGAACAATTTCCTAGAGTCATTTAGGTACTAGACTTCATAAATTAACATTTATTAGGAAACCTCCCTACATGCTACACTATGCAGTATGTTATGTGAGGACATCCATTTCGTTATATACCATCCAGAGATTTTGGCAATCAGAACAGGTTGATAGCTGCATTTTAGCCTTATCCAAAAACCCAAGCATCTTACTAGCTTTCCTGTGGAGTTAGAATCCAGGTAGCTGGTTGTCTCAGCTTTAATAAATGTTTCTTCCAGGTGGATTAAATATGGATACCCCATGGCTATATCTGCATGCAGCTCTCAAACTACATCAGCCTCAACATTCTGCTTATTTATTGACTACGGAGCTGACAACTGGAAAAGCTCTCACCATTAAGAATCTCATAGTGGAACTATTCTATAAAGATCATGGCAATGAAAAGGAAGGGAAAGTTCATATTTACACACCAACGACCACATACCTGCAGGTTAGTAACATTATGCTTCCTGTAGTGTATGGTTTTGATGATAGAGCTTTGTGGAATTTTTGTCTTGTCTTAGAGTCCACTGTGATTATTTAAATCTTTAACTTAGGCTCATGTTTCAGGTGTTCCTTGAATCTGAACTGCATTTTTCCCTTGTTAGATCACTGCTTTTTCAGCCACAGTGGGTGGGATTGTGAAAAACACTCTTGAATGAGGAAAAAAGTGTCCATCAGCTAATTTCTTTTCAATTATTTAGCTTTTTCTTCTCCTTCATTGAAAGAGATAAAATAAACTTTGAAATCTTTACAGAAAATCAGAATATTTTGATAATGGATAAGATAGCACACAACTTCTAACTTTTGTTGCGATGATAGACTCTGAGAAAACACATTCTTTTCACCTCCGTGCGATAGGATCATGTCTGTTAAAACTCAGACAGACTAATGTGTTCACCTTTGTATTTCAGGTATCCACATTTAATCATGTTGGGAGGAATGTTCTGCATAGCTATAATGAAATGATCTCTCTGTGGAATCAGCTTGTGAAGAATGAGATTCATTTGGAGAATAATGAACGAGCCAAATTTTTCTGCTTTAAGATAAAGAGTACAAAACAGGAATTTAACTTCACAGCCAGCTATCAGAATCTGCCCATGGTAAGAAAGAAATGCAGATGAGATTTGCCTCACCTCTGTATTTTTCAGGTCTGCCACCTTTCCCAGAGATGTTATTGCTAGTGTTTAAACTTAAACACTTCTAGTGTTAAAACTTAAACACTTCTAGTGTTACTTCTGTTTCTGTCTGTTTTGACAGTCTGCAATACAAAACTAGGTTCAAGAAGAAAACAAAAGCTTGTGTGATAGTAGTTTTGATTATCTCTCACCTATTTAGGAGGCTAACAACAGATAGAAATCAGGGGTAGAATGGACAAAGAGACTACATGGTGAGAAGAGCTGCAGGTGTGATCACTTACATTTTGATGCATATGTATGGCAGCTGTGGAAGATTCTACTGTCTTGGAGAACCAAACACCTTGCCTGCTAGTGAGCATAGTAACAGTCTGGGTTTATATGCTATTTTAGTCTCTACATCCCTTCCAACCTTAAAATCATTTTTGCATTGCTTGACTTCTGCAGCACAAGAAGGATAATCATCAGTTTGTCCTTCAGAGAGATACTTTAAACAGTTACTTTGGTCAGTTTCTTGCAAGACTTTAAGCAAAAAGTGTTTTTCTAGTCATAGCATTCCATGCTTTGCAAATCCAATCAGGTTTTGCATCTAAATATACTGGTACCAGAGCTAAAGCTTGTTTGTGATCTAGATAGGTTGCACTCAAGTGGTATATTATAGAGCATTTGTCTTCTGCTGAAGCCATTTTTTTACTAATTTACTAATACCACTTTTAATCCTATATAAACAGATCAAGATTTAAACTGAAAAAGAAAGGGGGATGATTTGTGAAACAACCACCTTGCTGCAGCCTGTTGAACAAAGTGGTTTCTATGTTTACATTCCTGAATATAAATGCAGTAAATGCAGCAAATCTGATGCATTTGTCCTTTTCTCTTCTGGTCTTATGATTTGAGTTCAGCCCAAGAAGACAAACTTTTCTGTGAAGACTGTGTGGAGAGATTATAAAAGTCTGCCTGTCATGCTACAGTTTGAAGCTCAGATAGAGGAGTTGAAGAAGGAGAAAATGTTCTATCAAAAACGTGGAACCCTCCATTTCAGGTTCAGTAGTCTTATTTCTATCTCTGAAGAATTTGGCCTAAATTTAATGTGCACCTTGATGCTCTTGGGAAAAGTTCTGAGTTTTACAGAGTGGAAGTGCCATGTGCACAAAGCCTGTGCTTCCTCCCACCTGGCTCTGACCTTTCTCAAGTACACCAGCTTCATGGTCTGATTATTTACATCCCTTTAGCTTTTTCCCTCTTTAATGAAATAATAGCGAACAAAGTTGTCAAAGGCAATAGGACATGTGTGCTGTGGCAACATATTTGTTGACAACTCTATAGGGTGTATAGCTTCCTTTCATGAAAACAGCAGGATTTTAAAAAGATCTGGTGATCCTCTGTGCCATCCAGATGCCATTTTATAGTGCTAGAGAATAATATAACCATTCTAAAGCCATAGGTAACCTTCTTAAAACACATAACAAATGTGGTTTTTTTTTTAGTTTTTGTAACATTTCCAGTTCCTGATGAGAATGAGTATCCTGCTTCTAAGTATTGGCTGTTTCTGAAATGTCTCTCTTCATTACCCATTATCAAAACACAGCTGGAAGACCTTGGTAAAAGTGTAAGTTCAGAATTGAGACATCTGAATCATCCCTGAGGACATCTCAGCTTTCTTAAAGCATAGCAGGGTCAACAGGAGTGCACAGGCTCCCGTAGGAGCCACTGTGTATCTTAGAGATAGCTAAAAAACTCCAAGACGCCTTTTCAGGCTTACATACAAGCCTTTATTGCTCATATACAAATACCCTGAAGGCATTTGCAACCAAAATTTTGGAGTTCAGCTTGAACTGCCTACTAAGATCTTTTACACCTTGCTTATTCCTTGTTTTGTTCCAGGCATCCTTTTAGAGCACTCATTCTGCAGAGCTTTCTTCTGGAGGAGACATTTACAGTTGACAAAAAGCAAAAGCATTATTCCTTGGAATCAAAGGTTTTGGTAAATGGGGTGGATAAAACAGTTCAAACTCTTACACTTGGTTACCAACCTGAAAACCCCTCTGTGAGTTGTAGAAGAAATTCCTTTAAATTGGTATACCAAAAAAGCCAGCAAATGAATGATATGTATGTATCTTATGTCCCTTGCATTTCTTTTCGAACATTTTTTAGATTTGTGCTGTCCTAACTCATCCTTATAACTGCAGCTGGTTACCCAAAGATGTTGAAATATGTGTTTTGACTCAAAGTCACCAAAAAGTGAGTAAATTTTCCATTAAATTTAATTAGAAGGAGAGATTTGTTACCTGTTTATTCTTAGTTTGTTGTCTTTTCAGACCTAACTTGATCTATGTATTTAGTTTCTCACCATGTAAATGCTGCAACCAAAATGTTTGGAGGCAGTGATGTGGTTGGTGCCTCCCTAATACAGTATTTTATATAATAATGTATAATCATGTGTTGTGTGGCAATATATTATAATAATATTTCATATTTTAAATATTGTTATGTATTAATATTACCAATAATGACAAGTACTGAGAAGGATTGGATTCAGGGTTCTCATACTTATCTAGGTGTATCCATTTTTCTTACCAAATGCAGTTATTTTTTCCTGCTTTGCTCATTTTTCATTCTGCACCACAATGTATTAGCTTGCAACTCTCTTGTTTTTCAGTGTATGTAGGGATGACTTGTTTTGCCTTTCCTAATATGAAGGATTAATGCTTGCAATTTGCTTATTCACATTTTAAACACACAGATGAACCATGAGTTTGAGACTACCTTAAAGGTCAATAAGGAAGATGTGCTCAGCTTTCTAGGGAGATACCAAGACAAATCCAGTGAAACAGATTTTAGATATATTTTATACATGGATGTCACACACTCATTCCAGGTATTGGAAGTTTACTTTTATAGTGTTTTATGTTTTGGTGGCAGTTTTACTGCTTTGTCTTTAGAATTATAGTTGGTTTATGCTTGTAGATTTTCTAGTTCAGTAACGTCCTGGCCCTGAAAAAGACCCTATTTATCTCAGCAGATAAAATCATAATCTGTATCAATGTTTTGTATGAAATACACCAGCCTTTTGTTTTCATACTTTTTTTTCCACTTAATTTGATCTATTTTCAGTGTCTTTGGGTAAAATTGGTAAAATTTTATACACACATTTGCTTGGACCCATCCTCTGCTTTGTGCTAAAAGTTCAGATGTCAAATCATGTGAGGCAATAGATGAGAATGCAGTGATTATGTTTACAATTTACTTTGTCAAATAGCTTGAGCTTCCACAAGCAGTGGGCCTTTGTGGAGAGCTGTTTTCCAGGCAGACTAAACTGGAACACTTTGACTACAATGTGAGTGTAAAAGCCATCATCAACAAGAACATGTCTTCACAGGTCAGTTCCTTGTTACCATCTTGTTGCTTGAACTTCTGTGGCTTTTGCAATTCAAACAGTCAGACCTGGTGCTAAGTGTTACATGCATTCAGAATATCTGTCAACCTGGGAGCTTTTTAACTTTCTGCTCTAAATTGATTTGCAACTACTTTCAAGCATGGAAATGTATGTGTATACTATAAGGTAGATCAGCTCATATGGAACTGAGTGATTGTAGTGGAGAGGTATAAATTGCTAGGGAAACAGTTAAATTTTTATGGTTAAAGATTGTTCTGGCTAGATGGCTACATGCAGTCAGAATAGATTGCTTGTGTTTTGTCTGAAATTCAGAAAAGGGAAAGTGAAGTTAAATTGCATTTAAAATTCATCATAATTGATTTTGCTGTTGCCGTTGAAAGCTCTAACATGGTGACAGGCTTATATGCAAAATAAGGCATCATCTGTAACTTTTATTATTAGTTGGGAAGTTTCTTTCTCTGGGATTAACTTTATCTGGTGGGGTGGGTTGAGATAAAGACAGGGAAAATCACTTACACATTACCTTTATGGACAAAACAGCCTCAACTAGACTCAACTTGGGTAAATTTAATTTATTGCCAACGAAATATAATAGAGTTAGATGGTGAGAAACAAAGATGAAAACTAAAACCATCTCTCCCCTTCTTCTCCCTTCCCCTTTTTCCCAGGCTCAGCTTGTTGTCTGCAGTCTTATTCCTCAAACTGATGTTTTGGTATTCTGTACTATGATTTGAGATCCTTGATGTCCTGATCATCTTTTTTTCTATGTGTAGGCCCAGGCAGCCCTAAAGAGTTATGGTGATAACAATTTGAATGGCTCTGTCCACCTTCATTCCAATGGAAGGGACATACTGAAGCTGGAGGTTGATATGAACAGAGAAAAAAGGAAGAAAGCCAGGGCTGTTGAATTGAGGGCTTTCCTCCATCAGACAATCCTGCCAATCCCAAAATCAATACAGTTCCAGCTCCTGGGCAAAATTTTTCCGTCAAGGTAAAGAAATCAGAATCTTGGTTAACAGAGGAGCTGAAGAGTGTTCTGTGATATGTATTTAAACATAATTGCTCTCAGACAGCTGCAGTGGGTGCATGATGTTGATGTTTTTGTAGCAGTTTTAGGAGTTGGATGGGATAAGGAGAGTGAGGTGGCAGAGTTAAAGAAATCAAAAGTTATTACAAATCACTTGAAGCTTATTAGATTTATTACTACAGAAAAAATAATATAAAATATTCAAGAAATACATTTCATGTGTTTCTGCAGCTCGCTTGTAGTTTTGGGCTTCCTATAGAACATTCATTTGTTTAAATACCAGGTTAGGCTGTAACAGAGCAATTTATTGCAACTTACTTCACAGAAAGTAAAATAGAACACTTAAAGTTTCTGAAATTACAGTTGATTTGGGATTTATTTTACATGGAGAAAAGAAAAATAAAAGTTTTAATATTTCTGGGGAATTGCTAAAAAGATGCAGTCTGTACAGACTTCAGTCACTGACTGATGAAATGAATCTTATTTCCCTGAACTATGTAGTTCAGTTCTTCCCATCAAGTGGATTTTTACTGAGGTTTTATTCATTATTAAACTTTCAAGAGGGTTCTGGCTTCTAGGAGGGATGTCTAACAATATGCAAATGTGCTTTGTGTAGTATACTTGAGTCTAGAATGTTAGACATTTCAGTGGAGAGTTTGTTGAAGGCAGTGTGAAATTGTGTCTCAGGATTGTCCTGGAAACTGAGCTTCTTATTTTTCCAGTAGGTTTCCCTAAAAAGCCATTCCGTGTTTCTCTGACACTGTTCAACTTGGGGCCAAGATACAAAGAAATAATTGTAGGTCCATTTACCAAACTCAACATGTGGTGGCATTTAAAATTATTGTGTAGGCTGAATTCTCAATCCTGCTTTTAAATCAACATTAAAGAGAGACTTCATATTATGAGAGGATTTCATTTCCACCTCTATCTCTGTCCAACTCCATCTTTTCCTTTTATTAGGTATCATAACAAAAGCCTAGGAAATTTAAAGAAAAAAATCAGTCTGACAATCTGTGAGGCTTTACTGGGTAGTTTTACTGAGTAGTTTTATAAGTATCTGGTGAATAGCTTGTGCTTACTGCAAGGCATCTGATTCACAGATTTGCAGCACTGAACAAGTGCCTGGAATGTCTGTGGAGTCTCCATACTTGGAAATAAATAAAAGCTGATGAAACGCAGTCCTGAGCCACCTGATCATATTGATCCTCTTTTAGTTGCAAGAGGAGCTGTCTTGACAGTCATGAATTAAGCATCGTAATAACATCCTACTATCAATTTTAATCTTTTTAGACTATTGATATCTTCTGAGATGAAGCTTAATGAAAATAAGTTTCGCATGGATTTCATGGGGGCTGGGGAGCAGAAAGTTGGTTTTGTTTTGTCCCTAAATGGAAGAGTCCAACACACATTTGCTGGATTAAAGGCTGTACCTCATCACCTTTCTTTAAATGGATTACTGAAGTGCAAAAACAACGTTCATGATGGTACTTTTTTACTTTGTGTTTTGTTGCAAAGTCTGTATCTAAGGAAGCTTCTTGATTTTAATGTATTCCTTGATATTCTGCATTATATGCAGTTCAGTGACTGTTGGGCTGAAACTGCTTTTTTGTGAACTAACATAGGTTGATGATTTTCAAATTTTCATTGATTGAAGGAGATACTGTGTGGCTCCTTTCCTATGCAGATGATGTGGGGGGTGTCTGACTTGGGACTCTTCTGAATGGCTCCATGAGTCACTGCAGAGCTCCAGAGAGACTCTTTAGCCTGCAGTTACAGGTCACAGTCCCTCAGTAAATTTTCCTCTAGAAGGCCGTGCAGTGTAGTCTGTGGCCTAAAGGCACAAGCAGCCTGGTCAATAAAAAGAAACAGCTGCCAGAAAAGAATGTTATGTAATTTCTTTTAAAGACTGACACTTGTCCTAGTAGAGAAACTCTGATTCAATCTGTAGATTAGGCAAAATTATCTATTCTAATAAATGGAAATTATTCTTAAACTTCCTCTTGATATTAAAGTAATGGTTAGTTTATGCTTTGTTTATAAAATTCTGGTTACTTTGTCCCAAAGGACTCTCTCCACAGCAGTAATTTCTGACTGTTACAGGTAACATCAAGGTGATGGTCAACAAAGTACTGTATGGACTTCATCTCAGGAACAGAAACGTGTTTGGGAATACGACCGTACACAATATCATTTTTGCTGTGTTTCAGAATGGCAGTCAGGCAATCCCGATGGAGGCAAAACTGAAAGGACACCTGGAGCTGAGTAGAGAGACAAAAAGTGGGCTAGCTAGCTTCCAGGTGGATGAGAAAGCCCTTTCTGTAGATTTTTCCAATATTATGAGTCATGGACACAGCAGAGTCAGTGGGACTTTCACACATAATATCAGCTTTTTTAAAAATGCAGGTACGAAGAAAACTCCTGACCTGATGGTGTGGTGTAACAAGGTGTCAAGGTGAATCTATCTAAATGAGTGTAGATGAGTGGAAATTGATGAATTGCATTTGCTCACACAGAACAAAATGTTCTCATCATAGCAACACTCTATTTAATATTGTTGAGAAAATGGATACAAAACTATTTAAAAACTCTTTGAACTAATTTGGAGTAAGTTACATTGTACATCTCTCTTGTACATCTGTATTCTTGTATAACTGTATACATCTGGTTTGAAACTTTTTATCAGTCAACTTCTGGAGTTTGTCAGAGAGCCCATTGATAGATATCTACTAAAAAACCAAAAATCCTTGACCTCCGAAGTGCATGCCACATTTTAATTTAACAATACTATTTTAATATGATTTTCATGTGGTAGGTAATGTCTTTTCTCAAGATAAATATCAGTAGAATCATAGAATCACTTGGGTTGGAAGAGACCTTTAAGATCACCAAGTCCAACCACAGTCTAACCCTGCCTAGACCACCTATCAAATGGTCTAGATCATATGCCTAGATCATATCCTTCAGTACATCATATATTTGCCTTCTAATAGTAAGTCCTATCTAGTTAACTGAATGATTACACTTTAAAAAAAAGTCTGTCTTTTCTTATGAAAAAATATAAAATTCTTAATCTTTAATACATCTTTTCTGTACTTTACGATGACAACCCAGAAGTCTTGTGTTAATTTTGCTTTCTTCCCTGTCAATAGGATTGCCCTTGGATGGCATTCTTACTGCCATGTGTCACCGTAGCACAAGAAACCACACCATTACTGTAGCCCTGCAGAGTGGCAGTGAAAGCATTACTGCTGTGTTTGGAGGTCACAGACCATCCACAGAGCTTCCTAAATCCCAGATATCTATGAGTTTAAAGCACAACATCTCAAAGATAAAGGAACATGGGATCCCTTTTATTGTGGAAGCTGTTGGCTATTATGAGGTAAGAAGAGTTCTGCCTGTGATTGTTTAATTTCTGGCAGAACCATTTCTAGTAACTGTAGTTTATTTCTGTGCACTTTATTCAAAAAGTGTCTGCATTTTTGGGATTTGCTAAATTACTATGTGAAAGAAATGTGTTTTCTGGTTGCTTGTCATACTGTGTACCTGTCATATGACACCTTGGTGCTGAATCTAAATGAAACGAGGCGTTACATTCAGTTCTCTTACCTGAAGTGCTTTGCTACTTAGGAACAGGAGTCTTGTCCAATTTTATTTTTCCCCTATGAATGGGAAGCCTAATCTAGTCATCAGGTGTCAGTGAGCCTAGTGACTGCATTGCAACTGCAGTCACTAGGCTCACTGCAGAACTAGTTAAATGGATTTAACTAGTTCTGATGTCATCCTTTGAATCTCTGCTAAAGAGCAGAAGAGGGTTTAGCATGGCTTTCTGTTTGGAGATCTCTACCCACGGAACTGTCCTGGCTCATATTTGGCACAGTGTTGTTTGGCGACTCTCGTATCTGTATTTCTGCTGTAGATCTATGAAGAACATAAAACTCTTTGCCATCTCAAGTTATCCTTCCTTAAACGAAGGGTTCAGATATCTAGCTTGTTCTAACACATGCTGGATGGCTCAAGTCACTAACCTACTAATATCTGTGGTGAGTTCAGCCACTGCAGGACAGCAAGACACAGAGGTGTGCAGAGTTAGAACTGTATACAGTTTCCTTTGCCCAGCTTATTGGTAGTTTCACTGCTTTAATGGTATATGCCATAGAACATAAATCCTCCAGGGTACATAAAGCTTTCAGTATGTTTTGGAGCCAGTAGGGATATTGGCACAGCATTCAGAAGGTCTAGCCTAACAGGAAAATCACAATTTGAAATGAAGCCCTGATGTTGCCCTGGTCCAGGCTGTGATGTTTAGGCATGGTGAAACAGATTCTGTCTTTGCAGTTGTTGCTGGGATGTTGGTTTTTTTTCTTTCCATGACTTGGTTTCTTTTGTACATAGAATTTCACCACAAAGACTGCGACAGGGATAACCATCACAGTGGAGATGGAACAGCTCAGAATTGAAATAGAGAAGAAAACCACTGTCACTGCTATGGAAATTTCTCTTTCACTTCACCATGATGTTGGAGGACTTGTTGGCATTGTTCCATGTGTACTAGAGGTTAACAGAAATCCTGCTATCTCGTGTATTTGATATAGCTTTCTGCTGTGCATTCTCAACTGTTTAAATTTTACTCTTAGACCAAGCTAGCGGGTCAGATGAGAGATATTTTTGTCAACTGAGACCAGTACAGAAAGCCTAAGAAATGTTGGCTTAGCAATAAGCATCAGGTTTTTAAGATGTCCTGGGTAACAAAACATGTTTCATGAAACTGGAGTGGGTTCTTGCCCAGGCACATTAACATGCAGTCTCAGCTTTTCTATCTTGCTAAAGCAGGGTTTCCCAGAGGATTCCATGGCTGTGGTGCAGTGATATTAACAGCAGGGTGAATAATAACAGCAGTAATTTTCATACAGAATTCCCCAAGGACTTTCTGCAACCAGGAACACAGCTGATGGCATTTGAAATACTGAATGTGTATTTGTGACTAGTATTTTCTGTGCTGAGCACAAGAAATACCACTATCTTCTGTCAAAATCAAAAGCCAGCTTATGAAAAATATTTCTGTCTAGTCAGTAATGGTTTCCTACTCTTTGAAGATATTCTTGTGCCTTTATCTATGGTGATAATAATTTGGCATGGTAATGGAAGTTTAGAGAGACAATTTAGCCTCAGATCCACTAAACTGTTTATCTTTTTGAAAAAATATCTTTAATCTTTAATCTTTAAGCTATGTTTTAGTATCTTCCTGCTTTTTATTGTGGAATCAGCCTTTTTGCTTGCTGCTTTTTGTATTTTAGTCCTCTGCTTTTCTTCATGCTCTGAATGTGCTTTGTTGATAATGCCAACAGGTTGCTTGCAGTGGACAATCTGCCAGCAAACAACTTTCTGGTCTTTGCAATGGAGCAATTACATTTCAGCATTTTGAGGTACTGGTTTAATTTATAAACCCTCCTGTCTTAACTGCCTCTAAGGGAATCTAAGTGCTGGATGGTTTCAGAGACATAGAGTATTTGAATTAGCTGGAAACTTTGCACACACATTCAGATACTTTCACTCCATAATATTCACAGATTCAAACAGATAGGTTACTTTTCCATCAAAACCAGTACAAATCCATGGGGAGGGTTGTACTCAGTTTCACCATCATGCAGTGAATTGTTTATTCTGAATCAGAATTGTCAAGAAACTTGATACAGATGTACACCTTTAGTGCATAGCTGTGCACCAAGTGCAGAATACAAAGCAGGGGTAAAGGATATTTATGGGCCCAACAGATGCAATTTTCAAGGCAAGACAATGTTCAACAACAGAGGGAACAAGAGAACATAGGAAGCACCGGCTGAGAATTTAATCATTTACTACTTACTCTGTTTTCTGCTCTTTCTAGCTAACCATTTGTGTAAGTTCCTGTGACTCTTGAACTGTTTGAGAAAGATACACCTAATAACCTGACATATTATTAAGGACATGTTAAAACATCTCATGCGAGTGACATTGCAGAAGATGGTGTTTGTCTCTAGAAAGACAGTAATCACAGTGACTCCAATTCCCATTAATGTTCTAATGCCTAAAAAAACCCAAATGCATTTCAGTTCCTGCCTTGTCTAACATGGGCACAATCTGCACAGCACTGGTCACTCCTGTTGAGGTCTGAGGGGAATGTAACACATTCTTACATTGCAAGAGCTCTATTTACTTGCAGTAAAACTAGAAGTGATTGTAGAGCAAGCACTATCAGTTGATTTTTCTAGTATTCATAATAGTTTTAATGGAGTTGTGGAGCTGTTTGGGTTTTTTTTTCCTGTTATTTTATTATGGAACTCTGAAATAAGTATTTTAGGCCATCTCTCCATTTGCTTAGGCATTTATAAATATGTAGAATGAATACAAAATGGTGTCAGGGAAATAGTTCTCTTTTAGTAACATGAGCATTTTAAAGCAGTATATGGCCTGACAGGAAAACAAGCTTGACAACAGTTTTTCCTGTAATTTTTCAGACTCCAGCAAGAGTTTCACTGAATGGGTCAATGTTTCCCAGCAACTTTACTGCTGTCTTCTTTGGAAATGTGTCTTTTCATGATATGTTTGCTGGCCTTCAACTCCATGCCACCAGTAATGACCAGACTCATTTGGAAATTGACTTCCAGCACTCTTTGCCTTTGCTGCAGTCTCTGGGAATTGCCAGAGAGAACCAACTGACAGTGTCTGCCATGAGAAGTGACAAGTATAAAGGCTCACTTGGTATTGTCCTTGGGCCTTGCAGTTTAAACGTTGATGGAGAAGTGAGCCTGGCAAGCAATGAAACAGATACAGAGTGGGTATTTACTTTCAGAAACAAGTGTGTAAGTCTAGAGGTAAGCCTAGATTGTTTCCTGTGTGGCATTATAGTCTGTATTTCAGATTGTTATGAGTCAGAGAGCTATGTCTTATGGAAACGACAGTTTTGGCCATTAAAGTTGTTCTGGCAGAGCAGTGGGTCAGAGCACTTGCAGAATGAGTGTATTTGAAGATGAGAATTTGGAGTAGTAAAATGGTAGGTGATAACTACTGTTGTCATAAGAGTTGCTTAAAAATATTTTTTTAACTAAAATATTGTCCTAGAATCTGGTGAAAAGCATGTCCTTTCTTTTTGAAATTTTGGAGGTTTTCTATTGTGGTTACAAACTTTTTCTACTACAGTAATCATGAAAAGATTGTTGTAGAATTTTTTTTCATGACATTTATTTTTTGTTTCTTTTTTCTCTGTGAAACAACCTGACATATACAGTCCTTTCCAAAAGCATATTGGTTCAGAAAGAAGTAAAGTTTTCTCTTTAATTAGAGGAAGATGGTTGCTTTACCTTTTGTGCTTTAAAATACTATAATCTTTTCTGTTGCAGAGGATGGGCTTGCCTCATGCTGTAGCCTTTGGGGGCTCGTTTCACCAGGACATCTGCAGTGCTGGCTTGTTAATGAACCTCCAGTATGACGGCAGAACAGTTGATGTACAGATAGACACTTCCTGTGAACATGAATATACACTCCAAGGGATGCTCAAACATTCAATTCACTGGCTGAGTCAGCTTGGGCTGCCTTTTGAAAACACTCTGCTATTATCAGCAGTCACAGACTCCACCACTGAAGGCATTTTGTTGTTGCAGGCTGGCAAATGCAAACTTAAGGCTAGAGGAGATCTCTGTGTTCAGAGGAAAGCCAAATGGACACTGGAAACAGAAACAGAATGTCAGCTTCTGCAGGTACCTCTTGGGGGCTTTTAAAGAGAGATTTGGGATCAAATGCCATACAAGGTTTAGCTTATTGAACAATTTTTGAGTGTTGGAAGTATGTTTTTTCTCTGGTATTGTAGCATACGATAGCCATATGTGCTAAAGAAAGAAGAAAAAAGACTCATTGCTGACTTGTGTTATAGTATATGTATAATCCAAAAGATTAATTTTTTGTATATCTTGATAGGATCTCAGTATTCCAACTCAGTCACGGCTCACAGGATCTATGCAGAAAGACAAGTGCCAAGCAGAACTTCTCTGTGTCCTTGAAACAGAAGGCAACACTGCCCATCTTGAAGTGAAAGCAGAGTGCAAGCCAAAGATTACACTGGAAATTCAGTTCAGGCATGACTTCCCTCAGCTGAAGGAAATCCCAAGGGAAAATAAGCTGTCCATCACTGCACAAAACCAGTTAAATTATCATATTGGAATAGGAATGAAATCAGGTACTTGTGAGCTTCAGATGAATGGAGACTTGAACCCTGAAAGGAAGCTTCAGTGGAAGATGTTTATAGAAAACAAATGCCAAATAATTCAGGTATCAGAAAGAATGTTTTTGTGGTACTTTTAAATTTATACATGTAAACCAGGATCTTTGCACCAACTAAAGTTAAAAGAAGACTCTGAAGGAGTCCACAGTGTTGTTGCCTGGGAGGAGGTGTGTGAGCTGAGGAGCAAAGCAGCTTCTCAAGAAAAGAAAGCCAGTGTGCTGTGACCTCTCTCAGCTAGTTAGAATGACACACTGAGCTCCCTTTGCCTTTTGAAGTAGGACTGGCAGATGGCACTTTTCCTCTCAATTATTTCCCAGTAATGTGTTTTCCCAGTCCAGACCATTTTAGGGAGGTGGAGGGGCAGGAATTCTGCAGCAAATGTAGTTGGATTGGGCACTGGCTTTTTGTACTGAAAAGTTGTATTGCTATTGGGAGTGCTGGTGTTATGGAGCTCGGCCTCTCACAGATCCCACCAGTCAGCTCTCTATCAGCAGAAATGGAAAGGACGGGGGAAATGTTAAGAAAATTTGAGAGAAGTGTTATCACAGAATGATGTGTTACTTCAATATGCAAGTCAGAGTAAATGTGAATATACAAAAATGGGATTCACCTGTCTTCTTCCAAAAACAGGGCCACTATAATAAACCCATGCATGCTGCCTGGTTTTACTGGATTTTTGGATGCTTTGGGCTGCTGGTGCAATGCCAAGCATAGAAAATTGACTTGTAGCTTAGGTAGGAAGAGCTGCCATGTTTTTGAGTGTTCTGTTTTATGCTGATTTACTCATCAAAAATGTCAGACATCTTCAAAACAGAAAGACAAAATGTATAAAATGTAATCAAAAGCTGTTAAGATTTCTGAAACATCATATGGATATGCTGCCTGATATATTAGATTTACAACTAGATGTTATTAAAGCTGCATACTAGGGAAAAAAGTTTCAGGTATATAGTGTATCTGTGGGTAAGTGTAAAAGTGGTGAAATGAAAAATATTTTTTTTCCTCTACAGGATCTTGGAGCACCAGTAAAAATTGATGGTTCAGGCTATGTTTTGATGGATAGAATGAACCTTGATTCAAAGATGTTGATCACTGTTGATGAAAGTAAATTACAAGGACTTCTTTTACTACAAGTCACTGAAGTAGGTATCCTGCAGATTGTTAGACTGCATGTACAAAGTAGCAAGCAACATGCTTTAAACTCTTTTAGTTGGAATAAATAGTCAAGGTTTAGTCATCAATACCAGAATAAAAAGAGAATCTTTTAAGATCTGAACCTATAAGGTTCAGTAAAACAGATGTGATCTCACTCTAGACATGTAGCAGGTACTCTAATATAACTCTTCATTCATCATGAAAGTATACAGCAATGCACAAGAAGAAAAAAGGCTGCAATTTGCAGAGTGAATTACATATCAAAATGATAGGCAGCTGTTACTTGAGACACTGCTGAGTGTTTCTTCAGTGAGACAGCACCAGAAGAGAGGCTGTGAATCTCTTGCTTTCCTGTTGACAGTTACAAATTTGGCTTCTCTTGTCGTCATGGCAGAAATATCATCTTTTCTTCACATTCCCTTTCTTGCCATAACTGGGGACTTCTGTCAGTTTCTGTGCTGTAGAGAAGCAGATAGCTAGCGGGTGTTCTTTGCCACCGGAGAGAAACCTTCTCCTTTTAGCTGAAATAAGTACGGGTTTTATGCCATTAGGCTTGATTATTTTGTTTTGTTTTGTTTTCTCCTAGCATAACTTCTATAAGGTCAATGCAATTGGTTTTAATTCGTATTAAATATAGGACAGACAGATTTGCTGAAGTTATGGTTTTCATGCTTTGCTCCATGTTCTGTGCATATTAACAGGAAAGACAAGAGTTGCATGTGGTGCTAACCCATAACATCGAAGGAGCTGCTGACATTGGCATTCCTATGAGGATGTTAGTTGACATGGTATCAGAAAAAAACACCAACTTCTATAAAAGACTTATTCATTTTTGTGTGAACAGCAAGCAAGTAAGTGTCTTCTCCAAGTGAGATGTGAAATTGAGGTTGAAGTGAGCTAATTGATTTGGTAAATACTGTTTTGCCATTTCAAATACTTGCATGTGAGGGCCTTTTAAGAATACTCCAGAGGCTGGTTTAGTTTTAAAGGCTTTAATTAAAGGAAATCTTTAGTATCTTTTGGCCACTCCTGTGCAGACCCTTCTGGCAGGAAATTTAACATCAGCAGTGATCCATGACTCCCATTTGGAAACTATCAAAGCTTTCTTATCAAGTATATTCACTTGGTGCAGCATATTTCCTGTTACAGAATAAAGTTGTGATTTCAGTACTTCACCTTAGTTTTTACAGTTTTGGTCTAGTAAGTACATTTGGTCTAATTAGTACAGTAATACCATTTAATTCGAGCAGTCTCAATATCAGAGATGGGACACAGGTAACTTTTGTGATATTTTATTTGGACTGAACAGATTACAGAAGAACTGAGCTTTGTCCAGAAGTCGGATGTCATGTCTCTTAACTACAAACTAACACATAACATAGAGGCACTGAAGACTTTGCAAATAGAAGACAAGATTGAGTTGCAGGTAAGTTAGTAGGCACAGACAGAGGAGACATGAATCCAGCCTGGAGATCACTCTATGATGAAAGCCGTAGCTGTAGAAGTCAGATACAAAGAACAGAGGGTGTAGATGTGACATTGTGCATTTGCTGTTTAGGTGACATTTTTGTCTCTCTGACAAGGAGGGTAGAATTTTACTCACTAAGTCTTTAACTTGGGCATCTTCATCACCTCACCTGTTCTGTTATGCCATTGTGCATAAGACCATAGCACAGCTTTCAAAGGTGCTTCATAATACTGCTTCACTTAAAAGTCAGCATCTATACAGGAGAAAAAGTTTAATGCTACAAAAGACAGCTCATATGTTTTGTCTGTCTGATAGATCTGCCATGTAGATCTTGTATAGACTGCACTGAGCTGAGTACAGAAATGACCTCAATGGTTTGCATTCCAAATGGTATTTTTCTCCCAGACCAATATCTTGGCATATTTTTGTATCTGAGATACAGAAGCCTACAGCACAACATTTTCTCTTTATAAATCATATAATTGCTTGAATAGGGTTAAGACATGTCAGTACTGAAGAATATGTGTTTAAATGTTGAACTCAGAAATAAAAGGGAGATCTGTAAGTATGTTGTGTTAAAAAATATACAAGTTTAACTTTTTGGACACGTTTTTGAAATGAACTGAAGCAAGAGCCCTGACTAACAGGAGCTTTACCTTTTACAAAACTACCTTTTCACAATTTACTTTCATTGCACACAGGCTATCTTGAACCTGAAAGTGGTCAAGAGCATTAGTATGAAAGTACATTATGGTGCTCACCTAATGGTTCTTGAAGGACAAGTCCAGGAATTTGAAACAAGTACCAATATAACTGGGAATTTTCATCATACTTGGCCATGGCTTCTACAAGTCAGAGTCCCATCAACTTTACAGGTAGGTTTCAGTATTGGTTTGGGTTTTTGGTGTTTTGTGTTTTTTTTTTTTGTTTGGTTGGTTTGTTTTTGTTTTTGTTTTGGGTTGGGGTTTTTTTTTCCTTTATTGTAATGTAATAGCTCATGGCTTGAACAAAAACTACTGTTTTGTAAGATACAGGACGGAACCTGAGGTTTTCGGATATTTAGAAATTATGGTTAAAACATAAACTACTGAAATAGAAAATAATGTTTTGGCTGCTTTCTGGACAAGAATATTCCATTCTGATCAGTGTTAGTACAGTGTGTATTGTTGATATTGTAATTCCACAGAACAGTTTCAGCACATTGCATTAGGAATTTAAATATTGCTTCTGTGTTCTTTAATGGGAATTTTAAACTTTGAGAAGTACTTCTTTAAGTGCTATTTTCAGGGAAGTATTGGAGTACATATTATCTAGTAAATATTGGCAGTATACATGGATCAAGAATCTTTTGTGGATAAAAGAATGCCTAATAAGAATTTGACGTAAATCATTGAGGCTGGTGTTTGAAATTCATTGAATTGAGTGGACTTTGTACTGAAGTCATAGATGATAAATGAAAGGCTAAGATTTTTTGTGTTAATGGATAGATTTTTTACATAAGTATAGACTAGAGATAACTTTCATCTCCATTTGCCTTCTGTTTTTAAATTAAATAATATTTTAAAGTTGTTTCAAGAACTTATATCTACATGTCATTTTTTTAGATAGATGTGTTTTTTCAAGGGAAAAACTCTACTCAGGAAAGATACATGAATATTGCAGTTGGAGAAACATCAATCACATACATAATAAATTCTCACTACATTGGTCACCAAGTGGATATCTTTTGCCAGAGTGTACATAGCAGTGAGGCACTAGAGGCATCTGGCTACCCCACAGCAATCAAGCTGATTCTCAGTTTACAGAAATCAGGTAGGTACTTGTCATTCCTCAGAGCTTTCTTGCTTTATAGTACCTCTTTGAGGTTGTTTCAGTTAGTCCTTCGACAGCTACAAACTGACATCATAAGATGTACTGGTAGTACCTAAAATGGAGCTTTTTCTTGTATGAAAGTAAAACTGCATCTGTTATTAATTACATTACATCTGTTGGTTTTGTTTGTTTTTTTTAATTCCAGGGAATATCTCATGTGGTACATGTTGTAGTACAACAGCTAGTAACACTGGTGATCCCCAACTTACTTAGTTGCATAAAATAAGAAACTGTATTTTCCAATATCCCACAATGAACGTTATTACAGAGCACAAAAAAAAAAAAGAAGAGTGATTTCTGGTGTAGTTTAAAGTGGGTTTTGGAAATAATTACATTATTTTATATGTAGAGGGGAGACAGCCCCATCCTAATATCCTCAAAACTTGACCTCATGTAAATACTTTCTGCATATCCCTCAACTGGTGATATAGTTTCTTGTCCAGGACTTTTAACACCCACTTTGGGAGTATATTCGTGTTGAAAACAAATAAAACAACTGTGAGAGCATCAAAGAGTGTGACAGGACAACAGGTGGCTTTCAGAATAGCCACCAGAGTGGTCACTGTATGATTGCATACATGTCTGCGATTTTGTCTTCTCCATAAAGAGTTTTGGGGTTTCACATCCTCGATTTTTTTTTCCTCTTAACAATATGTTGTCTTTTTTTCAAATATGAAAAGCTGGTGGGAAAGTGGGGGAAAGGTCTTTAAATTGTATTGTGTGGGTAGTGTTGGTCAAATTCTGAGGGAGTCCCTAAAGGTCAAAAGAGCTTGGAGCTGTTCTTTAGGAGAGGTGGCTGCTACCTGCCAAGTCCTCAAGGTGGCCGTATAGGCTAGGTAGCTCTAGCTGCAAAAACACGTTACTGATGGGAACTGACTTGTCACTTAACATTTGTATGTGGGTACACAAGCTCTGTTAACTCAAGACTTTATATGTTCAAGGACATCCAAAAAACCTCTGCATTCCTCCAACCACAGGCTGAAGCTCTTATCATCCTGATTGGATGTCTTTGTCATGATGAGTGTCTTAACCCAAAAGCTGTCTGGATTCATTTTATGCAGGCAGTACTAAAATTCCTTGAAAATTAGCTCTCAAAATGGCACTGTTTTGATCTTATTTAGACAACAAAGCCAAGTCTATCTGTGAAATCCAGTATGATGACAAATATATAGCTGTGACTATGGATGTTGACGCAGACTTTCAACTTTATGGAATGTTTGAATTCATAGCAGAGGTGAAACATTCAATATCACTTCTGCATCATCTGGGACTTCCCTTCTTTCTTAAGGTAATAAACCATAGATTGTTGTGCTTTGATTTGAACTGTCATCTGAGTTACACGGGAATGAATCCAAAGCACTTCCAGTGGCCTCAATGAAATTTCTCCGGGTTTGTACAGGTGAAGAAGAGAGGTGACTTGGCCCAGTTTATCTGAATCCTTGTTTAACTTAAATAGACAGCTAATGGTCTGTTTCCAAGGAAACTCAGCAGGTTCCTGGAATCCCTAATTTCAAGATCATTCAGGAAGGTGCTCATTTACTGTCACATCCTAGCTGATACAGCTTTGTAAAGTAAAAAGGAATTTGGTAGAAAACAGCTGTCCTTCATACCTAGAGAACTCCTTGGCTCGGTTAAGGCATTTGTAGCATAGATACCTAAAATGTATCAGTGTTGAATAAACAGAAATAGATTTGTATTCCAAATTACATGATAGGGTAGTACCTTTTCATCCCTTGGGAGAAAGAAGTATTTATTGAATACCCCTTTCGGGGGATAATATCAGAACAGCACATCCAAGTCACCTCCCATCTTCTCTTCAAATAAAAAGATAAGTAGCTGTGACAAAAAGATTGGACTGCAGGGTTCAAAAAAACCCTTCGTGTACAAAAAAGTGTTCCAATTTGAGCAAAACTTGTGGATTCAGTGTGTCACTATTGCAGGTGTTATGGTTATGCACTATTGCAGTTTAAAAGCAAGCCTACACTGTCACAACCTCTAGAGATTCATGAAATGCACTATTACAGCCCACAGGTGATTCACAAAATTCACTGTTACTGCCCACAGATGATTCATGGAACACACTATCACAACTCATCAGTGCACTAAATACTACCTGTGTGTTAGTGAACCGCCTTCAACTACAAACTTAATACATACCAAACATTCACTCACCCCCATAGTAAGGGCTCTCAATACAGTTCCCTAGGCCAGCATCCTGACCAAGGGGCAAGTGTCTCCTCACCTGCCAGATGCATAGTTGTAGAAACGACTCTCAGTTCTCAGCCTGAATCTTGGGGTTTTTTATTCCCTGACCTACGTGACAGCGGGCAGGAGAGTGCCCGAGCAGATAATACCACCTGGGGTGTTTGTCTTTA
Organism: Heliornis fulica; assembly: GCA_013399135.1. Lineage (NCBI taxonomy): Eukaryota > Metazoa > Chordata > Aves > Gruiformes > Heliornithidae > Heliornis > Heliornis fulica. Next base: position 964,943 of record VXBZ01007723.1, on the reverse strand, counting down.
GCAGAGGTCTCTCTTATCTGTATTCATGGGTGAGGTTCAATTCTGTATGCTCTATCTTTTGCATATCTTTGTATTGTCTGGGTCTGCTGAAACCCAAGGGAAACCCTTTGGCCTAGCTTTATCTTACTTTTAGGCAACTGAATAGTGGTTTGATTGAGACGCTGAGCATATTAGTTGTGGAGGGATTTCAAGGCTCAGGTTTCGATTCTTTGAATGATGCAACACTGCCCTGTTTAGTCTTGGGTTTACGGGACAACTCAGGTTTGAGCTATCGATGCAGCTCCCCATGGGTCATGGCCGCAGAGACAGGCCCTCAAGGCAATCCAAGGCTGAGTCTTTACGACCCTCATGATTTGCCTGGTGCACTAGACATTACCAAAACTTGTTACAAACTATGAGCTGGACAATCCTTACAGTAGCTAGGATACAAGGTTAAAGGTAGACTTCTCTGAAAAGAAATGTTAGATCAAGATGAAACTGTCATGTTAAGCATCAGTCCTTCAAGTGAATATTTAATGCCAACATTTATTCAAAGGTATTTGGTATATCCCCTGCTTCTTCAATGAAATGTCTTTTATACTTTAAATGTTTGAGTGGAAAAATAAACAGAGATGCTAATTGTTTAGGTGCCTTATTCATGTATAAGGTTGCACTGTTCATGGACTTCAGAAATTACTGTTCCCACAGAATTTGGCAAACACAGCATGTGTTGATACTTCAGTGTAGGAGGGTGTGCTTCTCTTCCCCAGAAGCATTCGTTAGCAGTTTCAGGATAAAGCTGTAGAGGAGCTAGCAGCTGTGGAAGGAAGAAAATACCCTGGAGTAAAATATTTGTGGAGCTCCATCTGTTTCATTAAAAAAAAGAGGGAAAGGCAGTTTCTGTATAATGTATGAAAAAGAAGAGCAGAGAAGACATAAGAACCAGTAGCTATAGACTTAAACCAGATAAGAGTATATTGAAGTAATATTTATCAATAATGCAAGTGGATAACTACGGAAACATACAGGGGGAAAAAAGGAGCCATGTCTTGATGCTTTTGATTTGCATTTCTAAAGCATCCAGAAGGCCTGCTTGGAAGATGACCCTCAGTCAAGATGATGTCAGTCCAGAGGTTGTGCTCAGTTTAGATGAAATGCTGTCTAGAAGCTATGGGGTGTGTGATTTATCTTTTTCTCCTCACAGATGACAATTCAAGAAGTCCTGACTGAAAATGAAATTGAAGGAGCTCTGAGGCTGACCTATGAACAAAACACAAACTTCTCCTTTACCATCAGTAGGAAAAAAGATCAGCAAGGGTAACAGGGTCATTCTGAGCACTGTAAAAATGTCATTAGGCCACTGTGATCCATTTAAAAAGTTACTTGTTTAGTCACCCAAGTGCTGGTGAAATGGATAACAACCCTTTGATAAAGTGCATAGTCACTCCAGTCTGTATACCTCAGGAAGTTTACAAAGGGTTGCAGAGTTTCCCCTCCTCACAGCTTGGAGCACACATCTTGCTTGCCTACAACATTAAAGTAGCAATTAAAGTTAAATTATTTGTCACAGTTGAATCTTCTAACATTATGGAGACTTACTCAGTTTTCAAGTTGCCATCAGTATAGCTGTATCTGCTGTGCTAGTTTTATCTTGTTTCTATCTTCTACAATTTTCTAAGTTCTTAAAAGAAAAGAATGAAAATAATTCTCTACTTCAGAAGGATTATTTGGTATAGCATATAAACAAACTATAGGCTTGTCTGTGTGTTTGAGGTGTAATATTTTCAGCATTGGAGTATTTCAGATAATTGTTAAGTTTCTAGCAAAAGAAATTTCCACTGAAATGTCTTGTAAGTTTTGTTAAGCTCTCTAATAATTGCCAAATCTAAGTCTGGAAACCAAGACAATGCTTGCAAAGTCAGATTCCAAAATACCTTTATCTGTTTTTAAAAAGCTGATGCATTTACCCTGGCTAGTAAATTACCAGCCAAGGTAAGATCTGTTCCAGCGGGCCGCATTCTGTTGCTGGGAGGCACAGCCAGATTCCTCACTGAGGTCAGAGGTGGCACTGCTGACTGCTCTCCTCTGTGTGACTGTGAGCTGGCGAGGCATTCAGTGGAAGGTACTTCAGTGGTGACTGAAAGCTCTGGCAGACTCAGCTTGCTCACATGAACTGTGCTGCCAGAGTGGACTTTCATGAAATATTGATGAACAACAGTACATTTCTTCCCTTTAGTGAAGAGTTGAACATAAAAGCACTCCAGACTCATCCCTCCTTTCTACAGTACTTTCCCAGTGTGGCAGAACTGTCTTCTAAGGTAACTGTCTGCAAGTTTTCTCTCTCATATGTCACTGCCAATTAGACTTGCCTAATATTTTAGGAGGCAAGCTGTATTCTTTATACAGTATATTGTTCTACTAGTATAATATCTCTGACCTTTTTGTTGTTGAGGATGTTTATGTTTTCAAAAATCCCAAGCTACTGGAAAGGATTTATTCTATTCGACTCTGCTTCCATGCATCTGCATTTATTATAACTTCTGGTAGACTCCTCTGGAATGATTTTAATTCTTCTGGCTACTAAGAAGAGAGACTGGGCAGAAAGAACTGCTGGATATTGGCAGTTTCAGTGCAGAAATACACAGCAGTGAGGATAATCAGGAAGATGAATGGGGTTACTTGTCAGTCCAGTGCAGCACAATTACTCCTGCTCATGTAAAACCTGATTTCTTATGAGTGTTTATGCTTTTTTGTAGCTGTGCCTTCTATAATGTGAACATAAGGGAAAAACAGATCTCTCTTAGGTCCTCAGGACCATGATATGAAATACTGTGCAAAGAATGTATCATATTTATTTTTTCTCTTTTTTTCTTTTTTAATTTAATGGCAACACGAAAAGTTAAATTATGACATGAGTGAAGCAAAAGGAAAACTCTACCTTGAGATGGAAAAAAGGAATTTCAATGCTACAGCTAAGCTAACCTTCACTGGAACCAGCTATAGTAATGTCATTGAAATAATACAGACAATGTCCCAGGTTAGTGTCATCATGTCACATGGTAAAAGACAAGGTGTGACCACCCTTCTTTCTAGACTGTGATATTCAGGGTGCTGGCTGCCAAATAGTGAAGGTCTCATAGCAGCTGGGCTGTGTTTGGTGCTTTGCCCTTGAATTCTGCAGTAGCACGAGCAAACATTTGACTGTAGGTTAGTTGGGGGTCCAGTGGTATAAATGGTTGTTTGATTTTATATTTGTTTGCTCCTATAGACAGAGCACATAAATAGGTGTTGTGGTTTAGCCCCAGCTGGCACCTGAGTGCCATGCAACCACTTGCTCATCCCTGTCCCCTGCACCAAGGTGGTGGAGAGAATGGCAAAAAACCTGGTGGGCTGAGATAAAGATAGATTAATAGGGTAACAAAATAACAGTAACAATAACAGTGATGCATAATTGCAATTGCTCACACCATGTGGAAGGAAAATAAAATAATGTGATGCCCAGTCTATTTCCAAGCAGCGATCCCCCCTTCCTGCTTGCTTCCCCACTTATATCCGGAGCGTGACGCTCTGTGGCAGGGAACACCCCTTTGGCCAGCTCGGGTCAGCTGTCCTGGCAGTGCTCTCCAGCTTCCTGTGCATCTGGCAGGGCCTGGGAAGCTGTTAAGTCCTTGACTTGGTGTAGACACAGTGACTAGCGACAAGTACAGCCATCAGCGTGTTGTCAACATTATTCTCATGCTAAATCCCAAACACAGAGCAATACCACAAAGAAAATTATGTCAGTCAAAGATATGTAGGGAATGAAATAAGATACTATATTACAAATGGAACAGTGTTTATTATGCAGGTACAACACATATTTCTTTTTCTAAATAACAAAGACAAGATGCCTCAGGTATTACTGTTTGTGCTGTCTGTTGGATTTATTCTGTAATAGTGGGGCTCTTGATGTATGAATTATACAGCGAGAAAACTGATAAAAAATCAAAATACACGATATGCAAAGAATGTTGTAAAAGGGGATACTCAGCTGCTTATGTAAGTTCCACTATGTGAGAAGGTGACTTACTGTAGAAATTAAGTCAAGTAGAAATGAATGGCTGCTTATAAAAAGCAGTGGGTTTTAGCTTATCATTGTACTAGACCCTTTATAAACATACCTCTAAATCTAGATTCCATAGGACTTTACAATATCAAAATGACACATGTAGGTTTTTAACTTTTCAGATAACTTGGGAATTAATATGTTTCCTCTCTTTTATTTTTAGTTAAAAGTTCTCCCAAGGCAGCTTATGTTTACGACGGTTTACCAGAAAGGCAACAGAACACGTATGCTGAGGCACATATCTGTGTGGGATGACAGAGAGATAAAAGTAATGGGCACTTACACTGGACTCTTTCCAAAGTTGCTTGGGGGACATGACATTCAGGGTAGGTTTCTTGTGTCTTCTGCCAATGTCCATAGCAGACTATAAACTAAACCACTTAAATCTGATTTCAAAATACATATTCAGATTGCTTCAGTAAAGGCATTTTAAGATCCTGTTTGCTTCAAGTTCATGGTAAGTCTAGCTATTAGAAACATCCACTTCAAAACACTGTTGCTGATTCGTAGATATGGAATGTAAAGTCTAAATAAACTTCAGTAGCAAGTGCACATGTAGTTTGCAGAAGATCCAGCCTCAAATGCCCAGCAATCCAGCATCAGTGTTGTTCACTATGAAACAGGTACCAAAATGCAAACCTCTGGCAGCTGAGAGAAGGAAAAGGTTTCAAGGTGCTTCTCATCTCAGATTTGTCCATCAGTTCTCAAGTCACTGCACTAGAGGTATAAAGTGACACATCCCGCGGATAACATTTTCCTGAATGTTGCCCAGTTTCATGAATGTTGCCTTTCAATTTGGAGAGTAAAAACATTTAAGTTCATTTTTGTTTATTTTTCTATTTTCTACTCTCTTTGTATGGTTTTGTCCCTCCTGGATTTTATTTTTTTGTTGTTGTTGTCACCCATTTCTGAGGCTTTTTTCAGAAACTGTTATCACTCTACTGCACTGAGTGCTGCAGGCACTTGTCATGATGGCCACTACCTTGAGGTGCTAAACCATTATGTTGAGGCTAAATTATCTGAAAATAGAGAAAATAATTGCACTTACTTGTTTAAGTGGGAATCTGTTGCTATTCCAGTGTAAGGTCATCTCAGCTTCATGCAGATAACTTCCCAGGCTGTTCTCACTGGATGTTTCTTTGAGTGTAGGTATCAATAATTTTATTATTGCAGGTAATTACGGTTGTGCTGGTAAACAGAGGCCTCCTGTTTGCCTTTACATTTCTTCATATTCAGCAGACATCAGCACACTGAAGTCCTCTGTGTGTGTGAGAAGACTGAGTTTTCTGTTGCCTTGCTCCCCACGAGATAATATGTCCTGTGCCTTTTCCTTTATCAGAAAATGAACAATCATGGTTTATGATGGAGAAAACTTGCTTTTTTTTTTTTCCTCGTAGTGGAAATTTTCCATCCTCTCCCCACCCTTTTCCCATGGCATACCAGGGTCAACTTGTACGTGAAGCATTCGGCACGCAGTCACCGGGATGATCTTACTGTCATTTGGAATAAGAAGGACCAGGTACAGCAGCCTAGAGCAACCCAATATTGGGAGAATTACAAGAATATCAAGAGGGGTTGGTTTTAATTATTATTATGAAGTAAAAAAGGCATTAAGAAAGCCAGCCAATCAAGTAGGAGGTAAACTATCCTCCTTCTTGGACATCTAAAAGCTATGGCTGTGAAAGATGAGCAGGTGATACTCTTGTTGGAAGGATTTTCAGGCCATAGTATTCTTTTTGTTTGCAGTAACCTTACAGGTTGCTGCATAACCAGAGGCAAAGAAATGCATATGGTTCAAAGCAGTGTATAAAGGCCATTCCCCACACTCTCAAAGGCTCTAGGACAGCCTTTGAGAGTAGATGGAAAGAATAGCACAAACATGTTTAAAGCTACTTAGTGGAAAAGAAACAAAATGTAAAACAAATGAGTAAGTTCTAGCATGAGGTTGAGGTTGAGGTTGAAAAGGATGAAGAACCTGTTACATAGATGTATCTTATGTTTACCCAGATATAAACACAACAAATAGTCATGCTTTGCATTTTCAGCATTACTGGTTAAATTGGAGCTCTTCTGAATGTCGTTCAGCATCATTTTTAAAAAATAGAAATAGTAAAAAGGACAGAACTAGGAGAACTTTAGTTGATTTCCAGGTGTGGTTAAACAGGGAAGCTTATTACTTGCAACCAGCTGCCATCTCTATGTGTGTGTCTGAAATACAGTGCCTTGGCTGAGTATTGCATTGTTTTCTGAATATGGGAAATATAAAAGCCAGTATTAAAGATATGTTACCATACAGAAACATAAATGTGTCTGCAAAAACAAACAGAATGTCCAGTTTGTTTAAAAAGTCCTAAAATACCACAGTTTACTTTAGAAGTATAGATTGTATTTTTGTACTACTACTTAAATTACCACAACTATGTAAGAGCCACCACTATTCAGATTGCTGCAGAAGTTTTGAAGGAGTTTGTGGTAGCTCCCAGCAACATTACAAGCTTCATCTAAGCACTGTGTGGCAGTGGAGCACTGCCTAAAGATGAGACCAGACTTAAGCCTCATCAACCTTAAGCATGGTTCATGATTTTAGTAAAATATAGTTTTACTTTTAGGTGCAGCATATAGGAAATTCAGGTAGCAAGAATGTCCTCATTTGAATGTTAATTTGCATCAGTACTTTAAAATAGTCCTTACTATGCATGTAATTCATCTGAGAGAAAGGTACAAGGAAATCTGACTGGGTCTGTGTTTGAGGTCAGTATGTGAGAGGTGTTTTACTTCACCAGTTCCTTTTTGTCCCTTGTTACGGACCAGGTGTCAGTGTCATCTTCTTTCAAGCTTGGAAAAGACAGTATGAACTACAGAGCCATGCTTTCCCACCCGTTTAACTACACTCTGAAGCAACTGGAGGTCCATTCCCTGTCAGAAAGAAGAGGCAGAAAGTACAACCAGCAGGTGAGATGGTGAGAAGGGGCTGCAAAATACAAAGCTGTAATACTATAATTACTGTTAGTGAACCTTTCATCTCAAGGAACCAGGTATCATTTGAAAAATATGAAAAGATCACCAAGTGCTATAATGTCCTTGTGTCCAAAGAACCAGCATTGTTTGCTTTTCTAAGTGTGCTTTTTCTGTTGCTAGCTGACAGCTCCTGTCTTGCACTTTTACCTTTGACCAGTTTTGAATGGTTAGAAGGCAGAAGTGGACAGCAGCCAGCCTAGCAATGAAAACAAGCCACATTTTGTCCACAGAGTGATGAACAAACTTGTGTTAAAAACCCCAAACAACTAAACCAAACCAAATCAAAAGCCCAAACCAATGCAAGACTAGGAAGTCTTTGAAATACAATTGTGAGGTGCACTTTTGAGAAGAAAGAGGAAGAACTCCACATATCATCCTTCAAGATAAAAGATGACAGAGTACTTTCTATCTGAAAATGCACTGCAAGGGCCAGGAACCTGCAGTTGCTGAGGCTGAAAAACTGCTTTTCAGTGATAATCTGCACAAACTGTTCAGTGTTCCCTTTGTTCATCTGGAGTCTTTGGGACTTGTAATGGTGCCACAGAGTCCTCTCAGGTTGTTTTCACTAAGTAGTGAATAGTTATGTCTCAAACATTGTACTCAGAGGACTCTTAGTAGTAGTAGTAGTTCTCTTAGTAGTGTCATTATTCCACTGGTGTCATTAATTACTATGTGTGGTAGACCCAGTTCAGCTTCCAGAGAAAAGAATGAACTTCTGTTGCCTCAGTTGTAAAAGTGTTTTCCCTGTGTGTTTGTCTAAGGCCCTGACCCTCCCTGCCACATGGATTCAGCAGACATCTAACATTGGTCAGGAGCAGTTTTTAATTGTCTTTCTTTTTCTTCCACTGGGTGGATATCATCCTGCTAGGTCACCTTGCATGTTCTGCTAGTTCTAGTCTTGCTTCAGTGGACAAATTCTTTTCTCATTCCAGCTGCAGCTCACAGGGAATGGTGGGCAGCCTGCTGACATCCGACTGACCCTGGAGGATAAATCCAAGATGAACATCGCTGCCTGGGATGGCTGTATGACACTCTCTTCAGGTCAGGTATGAGTCTTTTGAGTCTAGGAAGGGATGGGTGTCACTGAATTCGTGGGTGGAATTGCTTTTTTCTGCACTTGTTATCAAATGAAAACCTGAGACTTGAAGTCAAACTTTTTTTTTCATGTCTAAGACAAAGAAAAATAAAACCTCTGGTTTCATGTTGCCAGATGTGTTTGAGATGCAGTTTTCCCTCCGGACAGAATCATCAACCCTTAGGTCTCTTGGTGAGATTGAAGCAGTCTATTATGGATGTAAACAGTTCAGGGGCTATTGCTCTAGTAAACACTGAACACAGTTTTTAGCAGATTACTAATGTTTATGTCTGAATTTTTCCCTCTTCCAGCTTCAGAAAGTATTAAATATGGAACACCTGCATGCATGTGGGTCCCTAGAGCGAAGATCAGCATCATTTAATGAGTATCTAGATCTGAGTTGGGACGACAAAAAACTCAAACACAAGTTAACTTACGAGGTAAGAGAAGGCAGTTTTATCTGTTAACTCACTGGTTTTTATGGTAGATGTTCTTAATAGATGCAAACTTTTTATGTAATTTTGAGTGGATTGTAAGAAAGCTACTGTAGAATACCACTTCCTGTGGAATGCCATGATTTCATTTTCCCTTTAACATATTTCTCTGCCAAGGAAGAAAGCTAAATGTAACATAATTAAGAAAACATGAGTTCTTACAAACTAGAATCCTCACTTGTGCCCTAAATAGGCAAAATTGTTGAATTAATTCTGTAGGATGGGGACCAGTAACTGTGTCGACAAACCAAAACATTGTCAAGCAAAAATGTTATGTTAAAACCCTGAACTACAGAATTACAAAAGCCAGCATGGGGACAGGATGGGGTTGAGAGCTGGGATGTGAACTACAGTTACAAAAGCCAGCATGGGGACAGGATGGGGTTGAGAGCTGGGATGTGAACTACAGTTACAAAAGCCAGCATGGGGACAGGATGGAGTTGAGACCTGGGATGAATGAGCACAGAGGAATGTCAGAGATTCTGTTGTCATGTTTTAACTTTGTTTCTTGGTTCATTGCAGAGAAATCAATTCTTGTATCATGATAAATTTCAGTTAGAAGCTGTTTTGGAAAATATTTTCCTGACCTCGTGCACCAAACAGAAAATACTGTGTAAAATGGAAACAAACTACTCATCTTACCTTGACTACTATATGGGCTTAGAGTTCTGTGACCTGCCAAATGTAAGTCTTATGTAAACATATTTAACCTGCTTCACTTTAATGTAATTAGTGGATTGGGGACTCAGTTTTTCTCAGCTGCAGCTTTTCCTGAGAATTGCTGTACTTCTGTAAATTAATGAACCATAAATCCTGTGTTTTGATGGGTTGAAGCAGAAAGGTGATGTTTGCTACTGCAGTATATTCTATAGGTCCTATTATGATTGTAAACTTTCCCACTTCCTTCATGTTCTTTCTTTCCTATTCCTCTCTCAAAGGTCTTTTGATTTCATGTCTCTGGATAATCTATAAACAACCTCATGAGTGATCAAAATGGAAACTAGAGAGGAATAAAAGTGCTTTTCTTCTTCTGTAGATAAAAGTTTACTGGTTTTATGACAGCTCTGCTGGTAGTCATGGATTTTTGAACCTTAGTGTAAACTTACTGTTGTAATTTATTTTTATATAACACACATAAACCAAATACCCATCCATGATCTTCCTGTGGTGGAAACTGGACCCTGAAGTTGCCTGTAGGTATTCAGAACAAACACAGAACTCCAAACTTGTAACGAATGTGGTCTCTTTCCAGTTCCCAGTGGCTCAAATGCATCTCCACAATAGAATAATAGAATGGCTGGAGTTGGAAGGGACTCCCAGAGGTCATCTAGTCCAACCCCCCTGCAAGAAGCAGGGACACCCCCAACTAGATCAGGTTGCTCAGGGCCTCATCCAACCTGGCCTTGAACTTCTCCAGGGATGGGGCATCCACCATCTCCCTGGGAAATCTCACTGGTTTCCTCATTTACTGGCAGAGCAGGTCATTCCCAGGCAGTAATGGGGAACAGCAGCCAAAATCTGATGCCTGTGAAAAACTTTTTCCAAGACTTGTTAGTACCTGTTTATAATGCAAGAAATGTATATGCATGTTACTTCAAAATCAGGTGTGTCTGTATTCTTTTGGATCCTTTTCTTCAAAGGAATGCACCAAAATGCCTAGCTAGAGTAGGTGAGTAGCATAAGACAGAAAAAATAAGATTTTGTTTTAATACATTCCAGCTGTTGCTCTTGTCTTAGCCTGCAGTCATTGAACATGCTTTGTTAGACCACAGAAACCAGAGATGTGATGAATGAGGTAAGCCCGTGCAGGTTTCTGAAGGGCAAGTTTCATTCATCCCCAGTTGTGTAATTTCATGAGAAGGTGACATTTCACAGCCTCTTCATGCTCTATGCAGAGACCCTTTCTGTGGAACAGTTATGTTTTAACACCTTTTTTGTTCAAATATTCATAGGTAATTGTTTTCTCTGGAAAACACCAACTCAACAAAGATGACATCATTTTGCAATCAGAGGGTAGATTCCACCTTGCTGATCATGGGAGAGATGAGGGGTTGGTCGGAGTAACCTTAAAAAATCTGAGTACAGCTGATCTGAAGAACTACTCTTTGCAAGTTGAAGTGAGTTTCTATTTTATGCTAGTGGCACCGGGCTTTGGGATTTGTTTTCTAAAGTCCTGCTGAGGTTTCTGTTCCAAACTGGTGGTGTGCAGCCTGTGACTTGTCAAACAGCAGGCAAGCACAGGCAGCGAAAAATACTCCTGAGTGCCTTAGTTCTGTTTTTTAAAGGAGCAGTTATACAATGTACATGTAGTAAGATCGGGAGAGAAAGGAGGGCACCAGCACTAATTATCTGCATTGCTTAGCGACAAATACAGTCAGTGTGTTTAGCTGGAGTGTTTAAAGTTTTAAGAGGGTGTATGTTATGGTAGCTCACCTTTTTCAGTGCCTCTGGGCTGTTTAAGGCATGAGTTTTTTACCATAACAAAAAGAACAAAAAGGAAAAAGATGAAAACAAAATGTGGGACTCACACAAAGCATCATTTACCAGAAAAAAAAACGACTTTAAGAAAAGCACAGTACAGCTAATAGGATGCAAATCTCTTCCTTTTCTCTCCTGTCCTGTTTTGCACTTGCTGTTAATTTCCTGTGAAATAAGTAAGATGGAGAAGCTGATGGTGGCAACAGTGAGGCAGAAATGGAATGTGATCAGCACCATCCAAACTCTTCTCCAGAAGGAATGTGGGTACTCAGTCACAGTTACCCAAGACAACAGGCCATGCCTTAACAAAATGAAGATGATTTAATCAGTAACAGGCTAAGACAAAGACTAAATTGTTTTTTTCCACTCTATTTTTAGAGAGAAGGGAGATAGGAGTATCACTGGCTCTACTTGGGCTTTCTCTAGTCTTTACTTTGGAATAGATGGCACAAAGTAGCAGCCTCACAGGGAATTGTCTGTTAAGAGAATGTGTCTTTGCTGCCACTAAAATTTTGTCCACGAGCCCGGTGCTACCCAGTCATTTCACTCTTGAGCCACTCATTGTACTGCTTGTACCTTTCTCAAGGGTGCAGCTCCTGTGTGGTGCACAAGTACTGAAAACATTTCCCTCACTACTTACCCTTCACTGATATTTCAGCATTGTTTCTGAAAATTCATTAATTCTGTGTGGTGACTTTGACCATTTTTCCTTCATGGCTGCAGTTAAAAGCCTTTGAAGATATTTGGCTTGGCCTGACAGGAACTGCTACTTCCTCATCCATTCAGAGCCAAATCCTGGTGGAGGGGATTATTGATCAGAGAGAGAAAGTTAAAGTAGCTGCTTCTAAAGGGAAGGAATGTTTTCAGTGCTACATGGGCTACCTGAAAGGTAGGTACCTTCACAGGTGATGCTCTTGGTCATACTGTTTAGTTTTAGGTAGCCCTGCAAGGAGTGGGAAGTTGGACTTGATGATCCTTATGAGCCTCTTCCCACTTGAGATAGTCTGTGATTCCATGATTCAAAGCTGTTGTTGTTATGAAGTTTGTAGAAATGATTCCACTCAACTCTCTTAACCCAGATTTTGTGTGCATTTCACTGACCATTTCTGCTTATGTGCATCTATACTTGGGCAGAAACAAAGTGTGTGGTGCATGAGTGACTGATTCATTTATGGTCTAAGCACTTTCAAAACATCAGCAGCAAGGGGTGGTGGAAGACTGAAGTAAAAAAAAGCCTGTAAATCAGTATTTGTAAATCACTCACAAGCCACACAAAGAGAAAAAAATCTGACGCTGATCTAATTTTCACTTGTTTATCTCCTCTTGTTTTTTCCTCCCAAACACCCAGCACACTCAGACACTGATTGATCACCTAAGTAATTACACAGCTGGCTTTGAAGCAGCGGTGTCAGTGCTGTTCCTGTAAATGAAGCTCTCCCTTTTCATTCTCTAAGGGAATTTGGAAGAAGGAATGGAAGTCAGAGCTTGTACTGATGGGCAGCAGATGGCTGCTGTTAATACCTATCTCAACGTGAATGGGGAAAGGCGAGAAAACATGGGACAAATTACTCTAACAGCTGTTAATGGAAGCTTGAGTTTTCTGGCTCATGGATGTGGGGATCCAGTTCTTCAGGCTGAGGTGAGACCCTTCAGTGGCAGTTAATTGTAGAGCCATTTTGCCAGAATGTTTTTTAATCTTGTCAGCTTGATGGAGCATCTTCCCAGTAGGCTTCAGGTGTGAGTTTTGGTGAGTAACCAGGCAAACAGGGTAAACGTGCAATTTTAAACCTCACAATAGCATTGTTTTTCACTTCGGTGTGAGTAGATACTGTCATGAGAATTTAAAAGTTCTGCCCTACCTAGAAAGTATGGAAAATGCAATACCTTCTCCAAAAGGGGATATTCTCTGACAGGGTAAGTAAATTAAGTGAGAGCAGCAGTAATGTGCCAAGGCTGCTCAGCATGTTGGTTACAAAACTCAGATTAGAATTACTGGCTATGCTTTTACTTCTAATACCTTTTACATATTCTGCTTGGAGAGAAAGGTTTTTCAGTTTTTCATCTGTAGACACTTCTGTTTCCATGTCCAACCTCTGAATAACACTGAAGTTATTTCTTCTGAGAAATGGGAGGCTGCTGTGGATCTGTGATGTGGTCTAAACTAGTACAAACTTCAAGTTTTTGGACCCATGACAAGCAATTCTAAATCATAAATTCAAGGGTTTTATTCATCTTCTCACAGTACAAACTTAAGGAAATTGGGAGCCTTCTGAAAACCAAACTGATGGAGAAGGTGAAGAAGTTTGATGGATATATGTGGAGGTTCAGGAGATCGGTAAGTATCTGTGAAAATACCATGAAATGTTCCCAGAGTGTTAATTAAAAGTCCTCATCTTGCACACAGATGTTTTGTTTCACTTCTTAAACATTTAAATGGTTAATCCTGTGCTAACCTGCAGTTCATACATAGACAAAAAGCCTATTTCATGGTAATGGTCCTGTATCTGGATGCTGATGCAGTTCAGAACTGCCCTGGAGTGGAGTCAAAGCTTTGCTTGTGATCACTATGTACTTTGGTATTTCTTCTATTTTTTGGGAACACTGTAGGTGCAGCAAGTTGATTTTCTGTCTGAAGCAGCTGGCTGGCCTTCGGTAGCCTTGCAGAGGGCAGCTGGATTCCTGCACGGTGTGGGCAGAGCTGTCACCCAGGCGTGGAAGCAGAGCGGGATCAGGCGGGTTCTGAGGCGCGAGCTGCCGCTGTACCTGGACAGACTGCGAGGCGTCGTCCAGCAGATGCAGAGCGAACTGCAAAGTAAGCAAACCAGGCAGAGCAAGGAGAGTGAGGGCACTCTTGGTGCAGGGCAAAACAAATCGAGTATAGAAGATGCTGAACAGCACAAATGTTTCTATTTTGATCTAGGAAAAAGTGCTGACCTTGGCACTTGGTTTTCAGAGTGGGAACCTTGATGCAATAAGCTCTAAGTAACCACTGAGTGGTCACCTTTCTAATGAAATCACTGAAGAGACGTCTTCTTGGACACAGGAGTCTGGGCTCAATTGAGTAAGAACAGAGCCCTGATTCCTAAGCTGAAGCATTTCTGCTAACAGTTCCCTGGCAAGCATTCCCTACTGAAGGGCTGTTCATATCCATCCTTGAGTTGTGAATGCTTGTACTAATTGGATTTCACTTGATCTGTTTTTTCCCGAGTCTGTCCAGTAGCCACTAATTCAGCTGGACAGTGGCCCATATTGAAACCACTGAGAGATGTGGTCAGCTGTAATGAGCTGAGAGAACCTTCAGTTTTCACAAGATAAAAACCTCACTTTGGGCCGCTTGCCTTGAGATTCTTCCCACTCAAAGGTGGGATTTACTTAATGTGTTGTATTTGAAAGCAGTTGTGACCAAACTCTCCTGTTATTCCTTGATCCCTGTGCAGGCTCAGCTGTCCAGCTGTGATGGTGGCATATTGCAAAGCATTCCTTGTGTTTATTTGCAAACCATCTATGTATTTACACTGTGAAGCATGTGAGTGGATCGTGGTTACAGCTAAATGCCTCTTTCAGTTTTTCCTAACACCATGCCTGCTCACACAACTGCTGAACTGCCATGAAAACACAGCTGCCTCTCCCTGCTTTCTGTGTCCCTCCTTCACTTACTGCTGGAAGTTGTTGGGAACCAACCAACATCCGTGTTGTACTTGCTAAGGTGACTTTCATGTTGTGTGTTTGCTTTAGAGCCCTTAGCGACTTTGAAGGATGCCTACTATGATGTAACGTTGAAGCCACTGGATGAAGCTTGGCAAGAGAAGACAGAAGAGTACATGAAGAAAATCCAGGCTTTTTTGCCAAGGGTTGTAAAAGATGTGTGGCTAATGGAACCAATCCAGGTGGCATTAAAGGTGGTGAAAGCAGGCTTGGATATGGTTGGTATAACTCAGTTCTCCATCTCTAATGGTTTGAAAGACATGGCCTACAAATTTGTCTCAACTTTGACCTATGATACATAAAACCAGTTATTTTTTAGAAATGGAAACGGTGCAGTTATCTTTTCACATAACAAGCTGTGCACAGCTTTACTGTTCTTGAAATATTTGACCTGCTTTGGAAGCAGTACTGTTCCAGCTGGAAGAGAGGTTGTTTTACCCGTTTTGGTGGGAATCATAGCAGCAGGGATTTGTCATTTGTGTACCTTGTGCTTTTGTTCCATAGAGAGGAGGGATTGTGACTCCAACAAATAACATGCACAAAGGTTTGGGCTCTTCTAGTTGAAATGAAGAGCATAAAGGACATAGCCTGATACCAATACATATTAACAAAGATCTCATGAATTCCTTGCAAGCTAGTGAAGCACAGTAGCTCAGTGAGGTACTGTTATACTGTAGGTGATGTTATTTTGGAAAGAATACGTTTCTGCCCATCGTTTGTTGCTGTAGTGACTAGTGCCTGTCCTCTGGATGTGAAGGTGCTGTCAGGCCAGTGACAAATGCCAGAGAGCAAAGTGCTAATTCATTGACTGGTGCTTCAAAACTCATTATCAAGTCGTGACCCTGCCCTGAAGCCATACTGTGGTCTCTCTGGTTACCTCCTTTTCTGTCTCTCCAACAGACCACGCACCAGATGCTCAGGTGGGCTGAGGGCATGTTTGCCAGAGCTGTAAGCGCGATCCGAAAGCCCTTACTCAACCTTTACAGTTTTTCACCCAGGTAATTGATGTTTTTTTTGCAGGATCCCCGCTGCCAGGTAGTGTTCTGAATCGATATGTGCATAGTTACATCAGCTTGTATGCTGAGGGTTGCAGGCAACCACCCAGCTCTTTGCTTTGGGCACATGGCGTTAACAGTGTTCATTTTTGTTGGCTACCAGGACAGGCTGCATTTCAAAAGAAGCTTCTTGGGAGAAAACAACTGGGAGAACTGGCCTTATATGGCATGGTGCAGTGCAGGTCTCAGCCACTGTATGTGTTTGTTTTGCCCATCTAACCAGACTGCAGTTCTTACGAATATCTCACTTCCACATTTCTAATAATAAAGCAACTAACTGCCTCTCAGCGGGGTGGCAGATAATGGCACTTGGTGTTTTGTGTGTATTCTGCAGGAACTGCACCGTGGCAGTAAAACTGCCAGTACCTCCTAAAGCAGGCCACTCCCTGGAGCTGGCAAATGTTATTAATTATCTCATTGAAGAAAAGCTAATGAGGCCTCTCCAAGATCTCTACAATACCAACATAGTGGCAGAGTATTACAGATTCAAACGGAGGATGATGGAGAGCCCTTTTGAACGTAAGCCCTTCCAGAAAGTGCTGCTTTGTTTGTAACTGCCTCTATTGCCATTTTTGTTCTAAACTTTACAAATAATATTTGGAATAGTAGTTTCAGTTGAGCTGATCACTAAGAACAATGTTCCTGTAAATCTCATGTGTAGTCTTTCTTTACAACAGTAATCCTATGTGAAAAAGCAAGCAGACATGCAATAAATACCCCTCTACTTCACAGTCATGCAAACTTTGCAACCCTGCACACTTCCTACCGCTGAGCCTGGCACTCAGCAGGTGGCACCTGGCCTAGCTGTGTGCTCCTGTGAGTTGTACAGTGGTTCAGGGCCCTAGGTCCTGCCATGGAGGCTTTGTCCATGCTTTGAAACTGGTGCCATCACTTCTGCTGACTCTAAGATGAAAAAACTCTGACAGCATCACCTGAAAAAGCACGGCTAAGCACTAAAAGATGCCATTAACAGGCAGAACTGTCCCTTGCAGATAATGGCCTTTCCAGAAAAAGCCATTTTCCAGGCCTTCCTCCCAGCAGGCAGACACAGCAGAGGGCACTGAAAGTAGGTCCTAGTGACCAAAGAGCCTGGGGAACCAGACTATTTGCAGATCAGAC
This sequence comes from Heliornis fulica, assembly GCA_013399135.1. Taxonomy (NCBI): domain Eukaryota; kingdom Metazoa; phylum Chordata; class Aves; order Gruiformes; family Heliornithidae; genus Heliornis; species Heliornis fulica. Next base: position 947,915 of record VXBZ01007723.1, on the reverse strand, counting down.
ATCAGCAGGATTTCCTGGACTCTGAGCTCTGGTTTGGCAGGGTGGTTTTTGAGACAGTTAATGTTCTTGCTGTTTTCTGCATAGGAATGTATAATGTCTGTATGGGGGAGCTTAAAATACAACTGCCAAAAGTAGCATGAGTATAAATCCAGATGAACTGTGATTCCTAAATCATATTTCTTGAAGTTTTAGGACATATAGGTGGATCTGTAATGAAAAAGAAATTAATAGGTTGTTTCCTCTCTGGAGAAAATTTTGTTGCAGAGGAACGTGAATCTATTTCAAATATATATAATATATTGTTATAGTTGGAGAAATTATTTTAAGAGTATGCCTGCCAGCAGCTGTTGTATTGCTGTCTGCAAGTAGCAGCACAGCACTTGAGGCTCTGTGGAAACTCACTGATGTTTCTTCTTGCATATCATTCTCTAGATCATGCTATGTTAATGGGGACTAAGCATCTGATGACTTTTGACGGAAAGATTTATGATCTGGCATCAAAGTGCAGCGTACTTCTTGCCAAGGATTTTGCTCACAACACCTTTACTGTAATACTAAATGAGGAAACTAATAACTCGAGATCTCTGTACGTGGAGATGAACCAGACCGTGATCCACATCTACCCAGGACTGAAGGTAGGAGGGGAGAGTCAAACATCCTTTCCAGACCAGACACTGTCTTCAGACAAAAAGGAGACAAAAATCCCACCAAAACAGTTTTCAAACAATTAATGCTCAAAGCAGAGCTCAGAACAGCTCTGAGAGGTAAGTGCTGGCAAGTAACCCCTTTTCAATCAGAAGGCAACTGTGCAAAACAACAGTTTATCAAGGGCTGCCTCTTTCCTCTCTGGGTACTTAAAATTTAAGAGTGGCTTGATGAACCTTTCAGCTTTCCCCTGGCGTAGTCTGAGAGATGGCAGTCAGAGAGGTCTGGAGAACAAGCTGGGCCCATAGGTGCCTGTGAGGCTCTGTGCTTCCCTGCTCTTTGAGCAGTTTAACTCAACCCTGGTCTTATTCCCCAGTGCTGGGCTGAGCAAAGCTGACCCATCCCACCTGCAAACCCAGAGAGCGTGTCTGTCATCCAACTTCCATTGTGACATACATGAAATTGTACTTTCATTTTAAAACAGACATCCAGGGTGTATAATTTGTCCTTCATGGAAGAGAACTGCCAAGGCCTGGCTCCATCCCTTGAGAAGAATGCCACTAATTCAAGGAGAGATGCCAACAAAATAGAAGTGTCTAATCAGAAAGGAGTTTCTGTCTCTTGTGACTTCCAGTATGAGCTCTGTACCCTCACCCTGGCTGGCTGGCACCATGGTAAGCACCAATCATACAGCTTTTTGTCAGCTGTCAGTCATTTCTCCTGTAGCTCTGAATTACTGTCAGCTGTGGCACCAGCATGGGAGTTGCCTTTCAGCTGCTTTTCCCCTCTTTATACACCCCCTGGCAGTGGCCCTAGGCATTCCCCATGTGGCCAGTGGAGCAGGGGTTGGATCATTCATATGTGATCACATCAGGGGTGTTAGCCAAGGTTACTGGTGCTGTAAAGCAGGTGGAAATGTAACACCAGCCCACCCCAACCCCAAATCCTTTCAGAGAATAACTGACTGCTGCGTGCAGGTGTGTCTTGGCAAACCTGCAGGAGCATGGCAGAGGGAGGCCTGAAAGCTGCCAGTTTTTGGCATACTTGGACTCTATTGCCCACACTGTGCTAAGCCTCAGACCCCCTGGTATTAGCAGCAAATGGAGGTGATGCCTTTACCTGGTCAGGAGAAGCACATAAACAGCTAATGAGATGGCAGTGCAGTCTGAGGGGAAAACCTCCATAATGGATGCCTGGCCTTATGTTCCCTGTTCCACATTACAGCCGAGCCCCGTGGTATGGAGTAATCAGAGCCCAGAGGTAGCTTCTAAAAATCCTCCTGTGCCTCCTCATGACAGCTTCCATTTCAATTCCATTCCAGGTATTTCTGCTGGGCTTTTTGGTACGAATGATAACGAAGCTGGAAATGAATGGACACTTCCTAACCGCTCCCTCAGTGACAGCATGCAGGAGTTCACACAGAGCTGGCAGGTAATGACCTCAAGGGGCTTCTTTCTATGCAGATTAAGTGGTGCTGGAGCACAAAGTGGAACAACTGCCATACTGGCCTGGCTTAGATGAACTGCAGTTAGACAGTGAAAACCAGCAGCATCCTCTATGTTTCCCCTGTTTCACCAGGAAAAGGTTCCATGTATTTGTTAATACCCCCCACAAGAACGTGCTGTAGATGGGTGATGAGCATTTTTGGCCTGAGCAGTAGGGTAAAACAGAGGCTGCTTCTGCTAGTGGAACAAACTGATGGTGGAACCAAGTATCTTTGATGCTTTCATACTTAACAGCAAGAATATTTTTTTTCTCCAACAAAACGTTCTAGTCAAAGCACAGATCTATCTGTGCTACCAAATGGAAGTTAAGACAACTAGCCAACCTACTTACTCTGTCAGGGGTTGGATCCTGAGTAACAAAACCAATGGAAAAAGGAACAATGTCTGTAATCTGTAATATTTATGTGACATACATTTTTGTGTATGAAGAGTACAAGGTACTTCTCAGTATTAATGACAGTAAATGTTAATCAGAGCAGCATACTGCCTGAGCTACCCTATCTTTTGTTTGGCCAGCTCATACTGGAAAGCTGAAGAATTCATGCTACACAGATAGAACAAAAAAACCCCAAAACCACAAACCCCCATCTTGACAACTTCTCTTTTCCCAGGTGACTGAGTGCAGTCTTGCACAGAAAGGAGCAAAGCCGTGTCCAGTTCCAGCTAAGCACAAAGTCTGCAAAGTGTTTTTTGAGGAATCCCGTTCACTTCTCAGGAACTGCTTCAGGGTTGTAAGTATAACGCAGCCCCCGGCATAACAAGCGGAATGCCGAGCGCCCGCCTTCCTTTAGAGGAGTCTGCACAGCTGCTGCAAGGATAGGGCTTAGTTGTGGAAAACACCACAAGGAACCGGATCCAAACAGAAAAGAAGGAGTAGGTGGGGGACAGGGGTTGGGGAATGCTCCTACCAGGGGTGGGAGACACAAATCCGACTTCCTTGTCAGTTCACCTGCAGGCGTTGCAGACTGCTGCACCAGGAGAGATGTGTGCCTGCGCCCTGCACCCCGCTCCCCTAAGCGCTCCCCTTGGTGTTGCAGGTGGACCCTGAACCGTTCTACAGCATGTGTATGCACGACACCTGCCAGTCCCACGAGCTGAAGGCTGCCTGCAGCTTAGCAGCAGCTTTCGTTCATTTGTGCAACCGAAATTTTGTCCCTGTGGAAATCCCTCCTCAGTGGTAAGTTTGTTTGTGTTCACCTCGGGTGTCCTGGCTGCATTGCTGCGGCATTCACGGGTCTGGCAGTGAGAGCACCTGAGACAGTAACAAAACCAATGGTGACTGCGGGCAGGAGCAGCTGCTGCTGTTAGTGCACGGTGGCCATTGCCAGTCCGCGTCACCTCACTCGTGATGGTGCACCACTGACAGTGCAGCTCAGCACAGGTACCCAGGGAACAGGCAGCTGGAGAACAGCCATCACCAACACCTCACCAGTGCTGGGGCACAGCAGCTGTGTATTCTGGCATCTTCTGTATTATGTATATTCACTAATATGCACTACACAGGTTTTTTCTGATTAACCTGTTTCCATTGGCTGTTCTGCATACAGTACCTTTTTCAACAGTTGTATTTATTGACTACAAATAGTGATAAATAATGATAACATGTACCACTGGAGTAAGTGTTGATGATTCACCTACTGAGAAATTACCAAGAACATCCCCCAAACTTAATCATCTCAGTTATTCCTTAGACAAAAAGGGCAAAGCTGCCTCTGAAACGTGCTCTATGTGTCAGTCTTTTAATTGAATGGTAACATTATAGGAAACACAAGTTATTGCCATACTAATAATTACTGATACACTTGTCCAAATAATTTGGGATGCAGTTGTATTATATGAGATTGCAATGAAAATATTTAGATCACTATCTCCCTACCCCTCCAGAGTGATTTGGTGACTACAAACATAGCTGTGGTATACTTAAATTTTTACATTTACTTGCTGAATTCTCACCCACTCACGAGGGGAGGAACTATCTTTGTGATGACTGGGTTAGCTATAAAACTATATACGTGTGAATCCCATACCTACCCTGCCTTATGTGGCAATAGTGCCACATGCCATTATCTGCACCATCCATACATGATGTATTCAGCTCTCTCAGTAAGCAGTAGATATCCAGGACATTTCTGGGTGGTATCTTGTAGGCAGTAAGTGGGTTTAACTCCTATATAAAGTCTTCAACACATAAATATGAAGTACATATTCTCCTCAGAGCAGCCCTGAGGAGAAGGACTGGGGAGTGCTGGTGGATGAGAGGCTCAACATGGCCGACAATGTGCTCTTGCGGCCCAGCAGCCAACCGCATCCTGGGCTGCATCCAGAGGAGCGTGGCCAGCAGGGCGAGGGAGGGGATTCTCACCCTCTACTCTGCCCTCGGGAGACCTCACCTGGAGTACTGTGTCCAGTGCTGGAACCCCCAACATGAGAAGGACATGGACCAGTTGTAGAGGGTCCAGAGGAGGCCACAAAGATGATAAAGGGGCTGGAGCACCTTTCCTACAAGGACAGGCTGAGAGAGTTGGGGCTGTTCAGCCTGGAGAAGAGGAGGCTCCGGGGAGACCTTCTAGCGCTCTGCCAGGACCTCAAGGGGGCCTGCAAGAAAGATGGGGAGAGGCTGTTCAGTAGGGCCTGTTGTCTGTTCAGTAGGGCCTGTTGTGACAGGACAAGGGGTGATGGTTTCAAAATAGAGGGAGGGAGATTTAGATTGGATATTAGAAAAAAGTTCTTTACTGTAAAGTGGTGGAGCACTGGAACAGGTTGCCCAGGGAGGTGGTGGATGCCCCATCCCTGGAGACGTTCAAGGCCAGGTTGGATGAGGCCCTGAGCAACCTGATCTAGTTGGGGGTGTCCCTGCTTCTTGCAGGGGGTTTGGACTAGATGACCTCTGGGAGTCCCTTCCAACTCTAACCATTCTATGATTCCACAAGTTTTCTTAAATCTGAGCCTGAATATGCAGTTGAAAAGAGTCTTAGAATGTCTCAATAGCCAGAGGAGTGAAGTCAGCCAGCACTGCTAATTCACACTGCCCAGTTTGGAGGAAAGGGATCAGAATTTTAACTAGCAAGGTGCTGTTAAACAAGCAGAATCTACTGGGCACAAGAACATGCTTCAGAGAAGAAATCTTCTCTAATCAGCTGGATCCAGCGCTGAATGCTGGTTGGTTTAAGTCAAGTTGTGAGCCAGGTAAGTCCTGGCCCCAGAGGTCTCCTGGGAGGGGAACTGAAGGGCTGAGGAAGTGCATGGGTAAAGTCTCAACCATGTAAACACCCGGGAGAGAAGGAAGAGTAACAGACCAAAGCGCAGTGAGGGGAGTTAGGTTTGATATTGTGAAAGAGTTTGTAATGGCCAGGCTAGCCGTGCATCATCACCAGTAGCCATCTCAGGTCATGGGGACAACAGAGCTGGGTAGTAACAGCTATAGCTGCACTACTTTCTAGAAACTCATTCTTGTCAGGCACCTTCCACTGGACAGTCAAACCAGCCACGTCCCATGAGCTCTAACAATAATGCTGTTCTTTACCTCCCGAACGGGAATTTACCATCAGGTGTGAAGGAAGAGCTTTACATCTCCAGGTAGTGCTCCAACACTTTCTCCATGGCTTTTTGGTGTCATACACGTGTTTGATTTTCCCCCCTCATTGATTTTCTGTAATTGAGCACAATACAGCTTGTATGACATGTCATTTGCTCCTTCCTGGCCTTTGACTAGTTACTAACCACTAACCTGGATTTCATCCCTCCTTCGTTTCAGCTTGAGCCAGTTCTGAAGGGCAGATACCAGCCCTGAAGATGGAAGAACCCTTTTGGCACCCAGAATGTAACAGCTGTTCTAGGTAGACAAGTTAGAACCAGTAGTAGTGAGAACTGTAAAGCATGAATGAATTAATGTTAGGGTGGTGAATATATAAATATGAAAGGAAGGCTTTTCACCCAGAAACTCCTGAGGGCAAGAGGAACGGTTTCAAGTGCAGTGACAAGAAACTACAATCAACCAGAAGAAATGGGGCAGAAACAGCCCCTCTCCCGCTCTGTCAGCCCACAACACAAATGCAGTTCAAAGGTGACAGAAGGTCTTTTCCAGCTCAGACTGGTACAAGTGGGTGGCATTGTGAAAGCAGCGTGTCAACCTTGAACCTGTGCAGAGACAGATCCTTTCTTCTCCAGAACTGAAACTCAGCCCTTCAGTAAATCCTCCAGAAAGTGACCTTTCTCCAGGGAAGTGTCCCAACACACAAGAGTGTGGAGATAAATATGGTTAAATAAATGAAAGCAATTAATAAATTTCTCATTTTCAAGCTGGTTGATTTTTCCCTTATTAATGTGCGACTGTTAGTGAGAAACAGCTGTCCTGATCTCTATCCACCAGTCTCACATGCTCCCTCTGTGCCTTTAGAAGCCCCTGGCAGGAGCAGCTCAAGCTGGGGAGAGCTGACAGGTGCCTGCCCCATCCATAAAGCAGGCTCCAGGTGTCAGGGATGCTGCTGTGTCAGTCTCCCAGCTGTTACTTCACCTTCTCCACACCGCACCGGGAATGCAGCTCGTCCTCAGGAACATCACTAAATCCTTCAGCCGTCTCTGCACAATAAGCAAACATTGCAATAATGGTGTTCTGAGGCACAGAATTATGGCAATAAACACGAGACTGACTGCCTTGTTTCTATACTGGAGAAGGGCCTTACCCATTACAAATAAGAATGAAGTTGTACTGATGTACAGAGTTGAAACCGGAGGCATTTCAATGGCCTCTGCTGCTCACAGAAACAAAACCAGCGACTGGCCGTGGTGATCTTGTGTGCACTGCTTCAGGCTGCACGCGCTTTCCGACCACTTACCTGTAGTTTATACAACTCCTGAGTAAAACAGGATTCTCACACTAGTCAGGAAAAATGCCTACAACTGTTAGGATTCCCCACAAGCAAGGGCTGCTGCTGAAACAGGGTGGCAATCAAGTAAAAATTCTGTGAAACACTTCTGGGAATTAAAGTATTTTTATATTGGTTATTGATTAAAACAACACATAATCTCCTCCCCAGTCAATGCATGCTACACACACCACACACCTCTGATTGATTGATAAAATACTGAAGAGCAAAATACAATGTTAACAAGTGAAGAAAAAGATTCAGATGAGCTGGTGCAGAGTTAGGGATACAGACATGGAGGAAGAGTTTGCTGCAGCCAGCACCGTGCCAAGGAAGCAGAGAGCGGGTCTGCCAGAGCCACGGAACACACCACAGGTGAGTCATCTAAACACTTAGAACTACAGATGTCTGAGGTGTTCCAGGCTTTATGAACACTTGGTTTGTGCCCAGGTACGAGGCAAGAACTGCAGTCAGCCCCCCAGTCCACTCCCCACACCCACGCAGGAGCCTGGGCAGGCAGCAGCTGCTGCATGGCCAAGCAGCCAGAACTCGTAATCTCACACCTGGGCTGACCATCGCAACCCCACCTGCTCCTGTCCAGAGCTCAGCTGACCACAGCAACACACACCGTGCCAGGCCAGGCACAGCGAGCCCTGAAGTGCACCATTTATATAGAACAATGACCCAGGGTGGGGAATGAGAAAAAAAACATAACCCACACCCTGAGCCCACTTCATTCCTTGTTCATAACTGTGCATCGATTCACACCTTCCATAAAGAAAGAAGTGAGAGCTCCATTGTTTTGAACTGGCAGCTATGCCATTCCCATGTGCCAGACAGACCTGGTAGAAAAGTACCATTTCCCATGTCTGTTCATAAAATATCTAGCAGCTAACATGAACTAGTTTGTCACAAATCCAGAGGTTCTTCAAATGAACTTTGTGAAGCCTTTCATGACCCAAGGAAGTCATCCATCCAAATGGCTTTTACATATGCCTTAATCACCACATGGTAACCTCTCATCTTGAGAATCAAAAATGGAAGTACTACACAACTCACCCTGCCTGGTGGAAGCAAGACACCAGCTGCAGTGTAGGCAGCATGTCAGGCAGCAACTGGAAGGTGACAGGAAACACATCCTAGCTGTCCCAGTGCCTCCCTGCCTGCTACAAGCATGCCACAGGAGGTGGTGACTCAGCACAGAAGCAGCCCTCAGGCTGGAGTACAGCATGTTTGTGGTCCCTCACAGATGTGATCCTCTGGGAAGAATCCCCCTTGGCAGGATTTGACCAAATAATTTCTCAAGTCAGTCCTTCACTTTCAGTATTTCAAAACTGGTATTTGTCTCTGCACTACTCCTGGCTTTATCAGGCCTAAATGTTAGTTTACAACTGCTGGTAACGCTGCACACTTCAGAACACCTGACTGAAGTAGTCTGAAATGCCCGTGTTTCAGATTGAAGGTAATACAGCACACAGGCTATACTGTCAACATTCATAACCACACACTGACTAGCTCATGGCACTAACACATCACACAGTACAAATGCCTCTGATCTTGTCTCCATCTTGCTGAAGACCAGGAACCTCTGCAGATCAGAGCACTTTTAGCACACCCACCACAACCAGCTGTCTGGGCAGCAAGTGCTGAAGTCATTCTCCCACGTGTCAGTACTTTCAGTGCCTGTAACTCACCTTTAACACGTCCTTTATATTGATCATACACAGGAACTTCACATCTCTCAAGTTCTCTTAACTGTGTTACACACAGCGCGCACCCTTCTGCCCCAAACCTTAGATCTCTTCAAGGTCCAAATGCCAAGGACTCTTAGAACAAGATCCCAGCTTTGACACCCATCGCACTGTAGGGCTAGAAAAGCCCCACAACCTGTAACTTCAGTCACATGCTGTGCTGCACAACAAACACTGAAAAAACAGAAATCACAAACCCATAATCTACTGTAGAAGTGAGACACCAGTTCAGGTTTTGGGAAACAAAAAAAAAAACCCCAAAACCTCCTACTAGTAGTCAGTAGAGCCTTCCAGTGCCAAGCTCCTGGCAGAGCTGCCCTGCCCTGGGCTGCTGCAGGAGTGAGCCTGTCTGTCTCTCTCTCCCGGGAAACCCATCGACAAAGCACTTCAGCCCAACCCTTCAACCTAGGTGGTACAGAAGCCACCAACAGCCAAAAGCAGCATCAGCCAGTCAGGTAAAGGCACAGCTGAACTGAAAGGAACCACTAAGAGCCCTTTGTTTAGAAGTTTGACGTTCAACTTTGCCAAGAGCATCTTTGGCTTTGAGTTCCTAGGAAGCACTTTTTAATGTGAACTGTCACAAAAGCATCCAGCCTTGGCTTTAAACCCCTTAAAAGCAGGCCTTCTGAAGCACTACTCCAGCTCAGATCTCCTTCCAGTCAACTGCCAAGCAGTATTTATAGTTTGTACTAATTAAGTACATGTAACTTGCTAGGGGGGTTGGAACCAGTTTGTGTCTTTAGAGAGATCAAGTGTACAGTCCTGAGCCAGACAGATACTGAAACACCCTAAATCAAGCAGCGAAGAGATCTAGAACTCATTATGCTTGGAAATGATCATTAGCAAATGAGAAAAGAAACCCCACGACTCACTGCCCTCTGGATAGGGGAGGGTGGCAAAAGAGGCAGGAACTCCTACACAAATCCAACCCAACAAATCCAACACAGTCCAATGCTTTGTAAATGTCCCTTTTCAGTGAATGCTGATCACTTCCAGATAGATTAAAAGTAACTTCACTCCTAATAGTCACTACATTGTGCACCCACCATCCTTGCAGGAGAGCACCCACAAGCCATTATTTAATTCCCCTGTAAATTTACTGACACCACCAAGGATGCAACAGACCTTTCAGCCCTTTACTCCTGGGGTTTACTGCCTCTTTGCACGGCAAGGTCAACTTATGACAAGGTGAATTTAAGTAGAATGACCTTCAGGTTGGTGGCATTCAGATGGAAAAATATTGCCAAATAACAACAGTTGTGAGCCAATATGCCAACCATGTGGATCACTTCTGAAAGGCTAAAGCATCCACAAGTGGATTTTTTTTCATAGCATTATAAACAGTAAGTAAACCCAGACTGCTAAAATTCTGTATGTGTGTGTGCTTTGGCATTTGATCAGCAGGGGCTCAGAGCACAGGACTTTCATTATACAACTGCCTCTGATGGGGTCTGGGTCAGAATGCTAAATTCTGTGCTGGAACTGCACCAGGCAATCCAGGTGTTCATGGGTAAAGGTCTACTTAAAAGACAGTATTTAATTTCTATACTCTTTGAAAACATAATCCCACAGTTTAAAAACTGTTACCACCATTTGATTCTTGTCTTAAATTGTACAATCAGAGAGAATCTTCTGTGGAGGATATCGTTAAAGAATGGTTATGTGACCGAGGATGTGAACAGCCAGACATGTTACGGTTGATGTCAATTACAGATGGAAAAGTACAGAAGAACAAGATGAGGCCTAAGTGGTAAACAGGGAACAAAGAAGAAAGAATACCATGAGAAAGAGAGCATCATGAGATATGCAAAGGCCCTGTTTTCAGTTCGGTTCCCAAAACATTCTCGTTCCCATGTTGTTTTTCAGAAGCTGGCTGAATTCTCTCAAAACAGTCTTGTTTGGTTCTCATACTCTTAGCTCCTATCTAGAACCCCTGATCAGTAAACTTAAAACATGTTTTTCTGCTAAGTACTAACCAATCAATACTTGCAAAAACAAGTTGTTATCCAATCATGTGCTGACACTCAAATTGCTGTAATGTAACTAAAAAGTATAAAATCACATGAAGTTCCTGCAAGTAGTTGAGACAATAAAAGGTAGTCACTACCTTCGGTCTCCCAGCATCTTCTTTCTGACAATCTTCCTTTACTATATGTGATCCTATTAACAAAACTGGATCACTGGACAATATGGTCCCAAACTATAAAGCCACACCACATATATAATGCAATGCTTTCTTTAGGACTCCAATTCTCTTTAGATAGGGAAATAAACATTTTTAAAGTGTGGGGTTTTTAAATTTTGTAGTTTGGGTTTTAGTTTTTGGTTGGCTTTTTTTTTTCTAGAGGAGGAAAGAAAAATAAAATATACTTAAGAACAACTTCACTAAAAATAGCATACACTGGAACAAGGCAGGAAACCGTCAGAGAAAAATGCACTTAGGCACAGCAAGTTTGTTTCATGAGGTGGTAAAAGTATTTGCAACTTGAACCTGGAGAACCTATTCCAAGGAATCCTGCACCACATCTTTTCAGTTGATTTTGCTTCGCTGGAACACATGGCTTATTACTGTACCTCTTTCAGTAATCTGGAAACACCAAAACCAGAGAAACATTTAAGTACAAGAGACATCTGTCTTACAAGTGGATTTTACTGACATGGTTATTAGCAAAACAGAAAACACAAGTGAAGATGTTATTTCCAACTACAGTGTGAGTGCAGCGAAACACATTCTCCCTTCGTTCCACAGATCAAAGTGGTAATCCTTGTAGCACAAACTCTGTGCAGCTCTTGCTGTCAGGAATACACCATTACAAGGATGACTACCTACACACATGTTCCTAGAAACAGGAACTAATACATGCAGAAACATGAGTATTCTTGATAAGACAGACATGTTGCTCAGAAAGCATCAAATAAGCATTTCTCAAATCTGTTGGTATCAAGACTATGGGAGAGATGAACACTGTGATTGTCAGATTTGCACAGACCACTCTGAACCCAACTTCTCTGGTTCACTTCAAGAATAATTGGTGGTTGTTTGAAGCCACAAGTACACAGAATAGCCCATTGCTCTGGACCAAAAAAGGAAAACACCCTGTATTTCCAGGCATTTTAAGCAGAAGAGAAAACGTCTAGGGGATTACTCTGTGCAAGTCCTCCACTTCAAGGCTCCACATACTCTTATGCACGGGGTTTTCAGAAAGATCTGTCATCTTTACTGCTTGAAGAACAGGCTCAGGACTGCAGGACCTCACCACACCCATCACCATTACATACTTCCCTAAAAACAAAAAACAAAAAACCAAAACAAGCATGACCTTTAGTTAACCTTTGTATTTTTATTTTGCATTCAGAAAGCAAAACATTTAAAACAACTTTTTAAAAACTGAAGCTGTAAATACTTGCAAGGAAATGTAAGCAGCTAAGATTGCTTAGCACTAAATTTCAGAAAAAGGTTTCATTATCAACACGATTTTTACAGGACATTTTACTAAATTTTTCATATATAAAGAGTCAAGGCCAGCACATTATATTACTCCTCTGCCGTGCAAGTGAAGGGAAGACAATTCAGAAGACTGAAAATTACACAACATGGCTACTTCAAAGCACAACTCCTGCAAAGCTGTAGCCCAGCACTTCTCCAGCTGAATTAATAGTATTAGAAAAGGTAAAGAAAAAGAAAACATCTCCATCCTCATTTCTAGACTTAAAGGTGTACCTGCTTGCTGCTGGGGGGTTGGACGACATGACCTTTAAAGGTTCCCTTCAACCTAACATCTTCTATGAATCTATGACTTACAAGTCTTCTCTGCAGCATCCCACTTTGATCAAACATTTCCTGTAACTGGAGAAGTGAACACAGACCCTATCCTTACTGGAACTCACATGGGAAGATAGCATAAGTCTTCACACTGACAGCCACAACCACACTGCCCTGCTGCTGCAGCTCATGCTGCTTCTCCAGAGCCTGCTACCACAGCACATCTTTTCCAGGCCGCCTCTTCTATGAATGACGGTGTAGTTCGAAGCGTGCCCTCTGTGCAGTGCACAAGCCCAGCATGTTCCCCAGACACACGGCTGACACACAGGCAAGGCCCGTTCTTAACACCCTTCGCAGCCAGCGAGCACGCAGCCTGCAAGTCTCCTGCCTTCAGACCCCGGGAACCCAGCATGGCCGTGCGGAAGCGCCGGGGCATCGGTGGGCCTGAAGGGTACTCGCGCCAGCGGAGCCGCCTGTGGCGG
>VXBZ01007723.1:907193-934557 GCA_013399135.1 Heliornis fulica | reverse complement strand
CAGCCGGGCCGAGCCGCCGCGCGCGCCGCCGCGCTCCACCTCCAGCACGGTTCCCTGCATCCAGACGGCCCGAAGGCGCAGCGGCGCCCGGCCCGCCTCCTCCCGGCCCAGCTGCCACGTCCCTCCGTCGCCCCGCACCGCCTCCCGCAGCTGGGCGGCCAGCACCTTCACCGGCGGCCCCGGCGCGTCACCGGCCATGCCACCGCCAGGAGGGCGGCCCTAGGCGGCACAGGGACTGGGTGCCAGCGGCGCGTCATCCACTGAGGGAGGAGAAGCGACGAGAAGGGCGGGAAGGGGCGCGCGGCGCCTCAGAGGCCACCGCGCGCTCGGCGGGCCCGGCGCCACCCGCCGAGGGAAGCGCTGAGGGAGGGGCCGGGGGAAGGCGGGGGCCCGGCCCAGAGCCCAGCGGCGCCGAGCGGCCGGTAGTGGCGGTGATTGAGCCGTGCTGCGTGGCGCTGCGTTTTACCTCCGTGCAAAGCGAGTGCGGCGTCCGCTGCAACGCTGCGGGGCTCCTGCCTGCCAAATCACACACCTGAGGGGGGCAGCGAGCGTGCAAACACCCTGGTCTCCAGAAACACAACCCGCACATCTACCGCAGAGCTTAGCGCGTACAAAAAAAACCCAACCCGATGCCTCTGAGGATGACAAAGTCCGCGGTGCAGGTGTGCGGCTTCTGGAGACAATTGCGAGCAAGGGCAGTTGCTCCCAGGTGGTAATCTGCTCCGAACAAGCCACCCTGCACAGCCGCAGTTAGCGATTCGCTCAAAGGGAGTGCGGTGCAGCAGCAGGTCTGGGCCAGCGCCGCCTTCCACCGGTGGTCTCTTCAGAGCCCCTCCGGAGGGCTAGACCAGCTGTTTGTCATTTACCTGAATTTAAATAGGGATTGCCTCTGTTGTTCCGGGGACAACAGTTCTTTTGTGTGCAGAAATTTGTGTAAAATCTGATTCAGTGGCCGTGCAGTAGCAGGATAGACAGTTTGCTGCTGTGCTAACCGACTAGCATGACCCTGCGGTCTGGACTCTGCTCTTTGCCCCCTGCCACGAGGTTATTCTATATGCTATTGTAGGACTCGCCCACACCTCCTCCCAGGCTGTTGGAGCCATCCCAGATATGGGGTTCAAAGATATTTCTTCACAGCAAGAAATAGCAAGAAATGATCTTTTACTGCTTAGTTGATGAAGATCCTCAAGTTTTGTGAGAAAAAGAAAATGTACATGCTGATTTTTTTCAGGGATGTTTTCAGGATATCCTGAAATACTTAGGTGGAAATCTGGAGCGCTGAAAGTGCAGGCAGCTTTAAACTAGGAGACTTGGTAATTCCAAAGCCTTTAAGAGTTTGTTTGCTGTCTGTTTATATTACAGAGAGGCTAATTCCTTTTGTCGCAATCTGAAATCCTTGAAATGTTGTGGCTTCATTTGGGTGGGTGAGTTGACATTTCATTTAGAAAATAAACCAAGAAATATGCGAATGGAAAATCACAAGAATGGAACAAAGAAGAAGAAAAGAATCAGAAGAGATGGATTCCCCAATTTCACAAATTCTGTGCTGCCTATAAAAGCACAAAATGGGTAAAATTACACAGGGAACTGACTCTCCTGCAATCCTGCCACTTTAATCTGCTCTGATGAGACCCCTCCTGGAGTACTGCATCCAGTTCTCGAGCGCCTCAACACAAGAAGGTCATGGAATATTGTAGAGGGTCCAGAGAAGGCCCACAAGGATGATACAAGGGCTGGAGCACCTTCCCTATGAAGACAGGCTGAGAGAGCTGAGTTCAGTCTGGAGAAGGCTGCAGGGAGACCTCATAGCAGCCTACCAGTACCTGAAGGGGGCCTTCAGGAAAGCTGGGGAGGGACTATTTGCCAGAGCATGTGTCGATAGAACAAGGGGCAATGGTTTTAAACTAGAGCACGGAAGGTTAGACATTAGGAAGAAGTTCTTCAGCATGAGGGTGGTGAGACACTGGAACAGGTTGCCCAGAGAGATGGAGGAGGCCTCATCCCTGGAGACATTCAAGGCCAGGTTTGATAAGACTCTGAGCAACCTGATCTAGTGTAGGATGTCCTTGCTCACTGCCTGGGGGTTGGACTAGATGGCCTTTGAAGGTCCCTTCCAACCCTATGATTCTATGATTCTTCTTTAAAGCAGATTTTTTTCTCCATCAAAATAGACAGTTATTCTATTTAAAAACCCAGTTTTGAGTAGCAAAATACATCAAAAGACCTTTTTTCTACTTACCCATCACATTATGAATTATTCAGTGTATCTTTTTTCCAGAGATATTTTCTGTTTAGAGACATTCTGTAAATGGAACTTTATTCCTTTCACAGTGTAAGGAAGCAGTTAACTTTGTTACCACTTACTGTAAGAATAAAAGATAATATTGGTAATAACAATAAAAACACTGACATCTAAGCACATTACAAAATCATGTAATCTGACAATAAAATCATATGGCTTACAGGAATGGAAAGACATTAGGTGGTTACTGTATATGAACACAAAATCTGAGTGAGGCTCATAGGAGAATATTTGTGATTTATGCCCCTAAGATGCAGTCACTTGACAACATCAATATTTAGTTTCACATAAAAAAAAAGGTAATTGTGCCAAATATTGATAAAAGTATTGTATTCCTATATTCATTACTGTCTAATAGGAGGGTCTAATGCTTATTAAGCCATTAAACCTACAGATGAAGGCAAGACACCTAGACCAGTATAATCTGTTGAAGGCACTGAAAGGTCACTTTTAAAAGATTTTTCTTTAAGAAACTGTGTTATGAGAAGAAATGCAGAAGCACTGGCAATCTGCACCAATAAATGGATTTGTTTTTCTGGACCAGAAAATCCTTATCTTTCATTAAAACGCAAAGTTCTGCTGAACTATCTGCAAAGGTGTCATCCAAGATCTGGCTCAGGTCAGCATGGAGACATGTTCTGCAGCTGCAGGAAAACTGTCTGATGCCTCAACAGACTTTTCTGGGGATGATCCCACAGCAATCATCCTCTGATTTAAGGGATAGCAGAGGAAGCTCAGCACACAGTTGAAACAGGCAATAAGTTGGTGGCTGACAGGCTGTAAATTACACTGGATAAAACTTGAACACATTTGCTGAGTATGTTGGGAGAGACAGTTTGGGTCGTGTGGATTAAAAAGGAGGAATCAATCTTCTGCCAGCTACTATAACACACACCTCTCTTTAAAGCACTCTTCAAGGACATTATTCCTCAAGCAGACATGCACATAGATGCTGTCGCAGTATGGGTAAAAAAATCCTCCTTCACCTTCACTAGAAATTCCAATATTTTATAGTCTTTCTTCCTATCCAAGATGTTTAAAAGAAGATCTCTGTCCCAGTCCATAAGTTAATGTGTACAGAAACATTTCTTCAGTTTTATGTCTGTCCCTTTCCTAGTACTGAGAAGTTACTAACTAGACTTCAAAAAAAGTTTGATTTTTTTTTTAAATTTTGAATCCAAATAATCAAGAATATAATTTTTCATATGTATTCTAGTACTCTTTAATTTTTTTTTTCAAAACAGGACTACCTAGAAGCTTGACAGATAAATGGAAGAAAAATTCATGGAGCTGATGAACACATGGATCATAAAGGTAATATCAGGATGGCCCACAAATGCCCATAAAACAGACAGGATAAAAAACCCCATGTCTGCATCCGCCCAGAAGCTCAGAGGACTTGAGTATTAGAGTGTGATGGGGACAGGCCCATGGCAGCCCTCCACCTGCTCTGTTCTGCAGCCTTCTGGCAGGTGCTGCCCTGTGTTAGCATCTCTTAGACAGCTGCCCACGATCGCAGAGTAAACTGCAAAGTGGTATGTGTCTTTTCTACCCTCCTTCAGTAAAAGGAAGCAGCATACAGGAACTAGGCATGACAGGAGCAAAGAATACAATTCTGTGTAAAAATGCATTACTTCCCAAGTGAGAAGAGGGATCTGAGATGGTCTTCCTTTCCCAGGTGTTCATATGAAACTTCACTGAAGGAAAGCTGTTAGCATAGGCAAGAACTGTTGGGTTTCACCTCTAAGAGATCCATCCTAGTTCATGCTTGATTTCTTATGCTGCACACAGAACTGTATGAAAGAATCACAAGAAAATAAAAGTCAATTGTTTGCTGGTGTTCATTTTGTACTGCATGAAAGATGCCGTGTGGACATGCTGGATGAAGTCTGGAAAAACATCCTCATCCTTCAGGGGCATTTTTTTAGGTTACATCATCATCACTGAATTTAATTACTTATTTGAAATTAATGGCTCTATGGGTTGGAATTAATGGGTTGAAAATTAGTCATATTTGCATTTTTCACTTGAACTACTGCTGCTTGTAATTTTTGCTTTGGGACTGATCAGTCTGGCATATGGATGCTAAGTTATGTTCAACCAGCAATTTCAAAAGACCTGGAGCCAGGTAAGTCTTCTGCTGAGACAGGAAAACTCCGTGTCTAACTTGCCAAAGTTTTTGTTGGCAGGTAGCTCTGAGTAAGTGACATTTTAGAAGTGACTTGGCAGGTAAATGTGACAGACATCATAATACTAACAACAACGAAAGTCTGGTCTCTCGGTGTTACCAAAACTGCAGGGGAGTCACTCTAAGATAAGATGAACTAATTTTGTGGCAAATGCTCTCAAATAAAGCATTAGCAAGGCAGCTTCTCATGCTTTTTCTCGAGAACCTATTATAGATACTGTATGTTGCATGTTAGCATATGCTTAGTGGAATCAGTGCAAGAGTCCTCCCACAGCTGGCAGGAGCTGCCAGCTGCACCCAGTGTGTGGCAGAAGAAACACAGCATCTGTCTCAGGGATCTTCTCAGAGAGGGTGGAAACCTTAGCTTGTACAGCCAGCCTGGACATGAGAAGTTATTGCATTGCACTCACCAACACGCAAACTTAACCAGTTCCTGTCACACACTACAGATCCCCCCACTCCACGGCAGCCTACAGCCTGTGAAAACAGTGTGATGCTCTCCAGCATAGCTGACTCATTTCATTTACAAAGAATACTTAGAGGAAATGCTTAAAGAGTTCCAGTCTCATTCTGCAGAAGTGGGTGTCACATGTTTAGTCCTTTCCATCCTATAAATATGCCAGTATGTAACTGAAATAAATCAGTACCCTATGGAATAGGACTATGACACGATGAAATTAAAAAAAAAAACAAAAACACACCAAACCAAACAATTAATCACAGTTTTACCAGTATTGCTTGCTGCTCTTGTTTGTAAATCTGGCTTCCAGATGAGCTTATTCAAACTCATGCACCAAGAAAAAAAAGAGCTCTTATTAAACAGGAAATATGAATGGCATCCAAAGCGTTAGATCTTTGCCCCAACTGAAGTGAAGCCAGTAGCTTGGAGACTTCAGTCATTCAATCTTTCTGACTTCATAAAAAATTGGGTGTTTAGGAGAAGCCTAACAGGACTGGAGAGCCTCTCTAACAACTCTAGGGGAATACAGACAATGGTGTTCTGCCTCAAAGGCTGCTGGCTTTGCATAAATGTACTCTGATTAGCATTGTCAGCATGCAGTTTTTCCAGCAGAGTGAGAACAGAATAATTTTCCTAAGAAAAGGAAGCAGAAGGGCGGCATTTTATTGAGATGTCCAATATTAGAAATATACATACAGGCCAGTAAGGCTGAGAACTTCCAAACCTGCTTGTGAGCAGCTGGTCTCCTCACTCATCTGGTGCTGGCAGTGATACTGGGATGGAGAGCAGAAATGGCCTAGCATGGGAAGGATGCTGATAAGCGCTGAGCTGGAAGGCACTGGTATTGGTACTTCAGAAAGCAAAAGTTGAAGTCATAGCTGAAGGAACAGCTGGCCTTGTGCTTCTCTGCAGTGGGAAGCAGAGGACGAATTCAGAACAAACAGCTGAATGACTACACAAGCAAAAAAAAAAAACCCTTAAGAGGAAATCAACAGCATTTTTTTGTGTAAAGCCAGTAATAGCACATGTTTTTATGTACTTTGATGGACTGGAGCCTAAGAAAGTTTGATTTTTCAGTTTCTTACATTATGGTGTGCATTTTGTAAAGCAAACTTAAAAAATGGAAGTAGTTAGAAGCCCGGACCTAGAACACATTTATTGCCATACCACACCTACCAACAGCAGCTCACTCCCCCAACTACTGGCATTGATGAATGAAAGAATGGTGGCATGGACAATAGTGTTAATTTTTGATGAAAGCCACAGTACTGTAGGTTCTATACAAGGCCTATTTATCTCCTAGGTCTAAAAGAGGATATAAAATGGTAAGTAAATTCACAGAATTCTTCCTAAATCGGGGCATTTGATGTACAATAGCTGAAATATGTTTTCACACTGTGAGGCTTCTTTAATTTATTAGACAATCAAAACACACATGGCAAGTGCCACTGTGAGTATCTCATCAAATCAGCTTAGAAAGACCTCCACAACTCATATGGAAATGTCATATTTTAAAATATAATTTGACATTAAAATGTCACAAACTGCCTCCACCTCTTAAGTGATTTTAATCACAGGTTCTAGTTTGTGGTCAGCACATCACCCTAAAACACTGTATTGAAACTCTCTGATTAAGACCCATTGGTTTCCACTAAGCCCAGAATATTCGGGGTAAATATGAATTTGATGAAGGTCAGACTTTTAGTGCTGGCATTTGGTGTCTTTAATAACCATCAGTGACAACTGATCCATGAGTATGTCATGGGACTCAGTTTCTGTTAAGGTAATTGTATCTACTGGTACTAAAAGATTTTCATCAGCTTGTTCCAGTTATGAACTAAACAGGAAAACAAAATGAACAAGAGGAACATATGAAGAAATTGTGAAAAGGACCCACTGTAAGGTAAAATATTAAAATGACTTCTTACGTAGGGGTAACCTGACCTTTCTGCTGAGCTAGTGGTTGTGATGATGACTGCAGTGAGGCAACTATACAAACATTGACCTGAATAAATTAAAAAAAAAATTAATTACTTATATTAAAACGTATATTTGACTTTTTGTAGATGGCTTGAATCTACATAGTTGTGCAGCACAGTGGTTGTTTGTAAATGCAGCTCTATATAGGGCAGCCTTCCAGCCTAAATAAAACCTGGACCTGAAATTTAAATACATCCAAAAAACCCATCTTCACATGTTCAGTGATTCAAAAATACTGAATCCAAAAAGTTAGCAAGCTTTCAGCTTGTCATGAAAACCAGCTATAAATGATAAATGCAAAACCAGTACGCCTTATTTTCAAAACCTAACAAGCCCACAAAACCAGACCTGCAGTAGCACACTCTATGGCAAAAGCCAGTGGTGCTTGTTTATTCAAAATTGAAACTGTCAGTACTTTAAGAGCTAACTAGGAGACATCAGTTCAGTGAAGATGTTGTCCAAGAGTCATGCAAATGTCACATAGCATAAAGTGTCTGTGCAGAGCAGGCATGCCGATGTGTGCACATTTTTGCTTGCACCTTCAGAGTTTTGATGTTGCAAACATCATGTGCTTAAATTTCAAATTTTGTGTAGGAGCATTTGAAGATCTGCAGCTCTGCTGCAGTTTGAACAGATACAAATTTCAGGGAATAGACAGTTCAGAATGGAAAGGGACAGCACACAACCTCAGATCATCAGAGACCTTGGGCTTGGTTGCCGGTTACAGCTTCATTTACGAGAAACTGCAAGATGAAAGTGAAAGGCAGAAACCAGTTTCTTTTTCTTATCTACAGATCTCTCTAGTATGACTATACATAATCTAGACTCTTTTCAAAGATGATACTGTGATTACTACCAAACAATCCTAACAGATGCGGGGTGGGTATTTTCACCATTTTTAAGGTAGAGGGAGAACTGAACAGTTGAACCTACTGTTTGATAGTGACCACTAATTTATTTGCATTCTGGTACTTCTGGCTCTTCCTCTTCTGGGAACTCAGTCCATTTCAGACCACAAGAGCCTCCAGCACTCACCAGAGGATCTAAGGAGGCTGAAGTATTGAGTCAGTATTGCATTCATGCTGTCATTTGATGAAATCCATTTTACACTCTTTTCTGCCACATCAGATACATGGATGAACATCTGGGCAATGGCAGAAATATTCTCCAGGCCCCCTTTTTTGCCTCCATCCAGGTTGGTTCACAATGGTTAACCATATTGAGGGCAGACATTTTTCTATTGCAACTGGGCTGCCACAAATCACTGTTCCAAACTACCTGGTTAAAAGAAGCATTCTGGCATATAGGGAGAACCAGCATATACAACATGGGGAGAGTTTGGCTGGCCTGGTTAAATTACAATGTATGCTACCTATAAAAGCAGCACTGCTCAGTATCAATCTACTCATTTTTCTGACTTGAGCTGTACTCTTAAAGTTACACAATACCTTCTGAGACATGCTACCTACTTTAATCCTTCTTTGGTGTCATCCTGAGGAATTGTTGTAAGCAATCTGCTAATCAAGGCTGAGGAACAGTCCTTATTAAGAAAATTTCTAAAATCCACAGTCACAGGAAT
This sequence comes from Heliornis fulica, assembly GCA_013399135.1. NCBI lineage: Eukaryota > Metazoa > Chordata > Aves > Gruiformes > Heliornithidae > Heliornis > Heliornis fulica. The sequence continues at coordinate 926,048 of VXBZ01007723.1, read as the reverse complement.
CTTCATTTAAATAGTGCCACACAGTATTCATTGAATGTCCCTTTTGCATGAAGCTGCTTTCCATTCTGTTTCTTATAAATGTCATTGCACTACCCTGGATTCTGTCTGGACAAACAATCGACTGGGGAAACAAATTCCAGCCAAAGGAAACAGAACTGAAAGTAATTAGAGAATCTTTTTCATTCATCCTCTGATCTGTAAAAAGATAGATGCATTTCCTTCTAAAGGCTTCATTTCCCAGCTGTAAAACAATATAGCTCTCCACCAGTACTTATGCAATCCTGGTCACACAGCTGTGGAATGTTGCAAGCTGATAATGTTTTTAAAGAGTACTTGTAAAGCCATAAAAGAAGCAGTGCCATGAAGTTCCACTCTAAACTGTGGGGAAAGTTTAAGTTTCTGTTCTTGAGTTCCAAGCAGTTTGCATGTTTTGCAATGATCTCAAACTGTAGGAAGCCCCATTAAATTCCTGGTACATGAGTAGGAAAGGGTGCACTGGCTTCGTTGTTTCATCAGTAAAGGTACAGACAGATGCTTTAGGAACAATGCTTTTATCTTTCCTGGTAGCCATTTCTTGAGCAGTCATATACTGAAAAAAGTTTCCATCATGGTTTTCATCTTGCTGGTTTTCATTCACATTTTGATATTATCTTTGAAAGGCTGAATATACAGCACCTCAACTCAATAGCTCTAAAGTTGTATCTTCATGTTGCAGCTCTGTATAAATGGGCAAACTGCATTTTAGAAGGCAAGAAACAGGCTCTGTATGAAAAGGCCTCTGGAAAGTGGCAAGTCATACCTGGGGTCAGCCCTAGTCCTTCATCCCACTCAGGTAGGAGAGAGCTTTCTCCTTCTGTTCCTAGCTTCTACCAAGTGCTGGTTTGCCAAAGTTTAGCCTCTGTGGAAGCTGGTTAGCATCACAGAAACACAAGATTTCTGAGAAAGTGAGATGAGATGTCTAGACTGCAGACCTGGGAAACTCTGAGGTTTATCTAAGTTTGGCCAAATGCCTCAGGGGGAAGGAATGGCCCCAGTTGCAGAGCTGTCTAATTACTCACCGCTTGGGACTAAAGTACTTCCTGCTTCTTTTTTTTTCCTTCCTCTTTTCTTTCTTCAGTGTGCACAGACCCTGCAATAACTCCTCCTCATTCAGAAGGAAAGGGAACTGATTGTTGTGCTGCAATTATAAAGCAACAGATGATTTAAACGTGGGAGGCAATGCAGCTGCATTTCAGCAGGCAGGATACGTTGCATAGTCACAAAATGTGGCATACACAAAACCTGAGACTAATATTTAACCCTCTGCCATGTGAGTGAAGAGGCTGGGCATAAACTCCAAACGTGGGCTTGGTTTTCTAACTCCCTGGGAACTCTGTGCTATTTAGACTTCTTGCTGCTCCAAACCTGTTATTTTTAGCATTTATTGGCTACTATAGCTAAGACTAAACACTCATTGAACCTCACGAGGACACATGCTGTACTTACAGTATATTCTAGGGCACTCTCATTAGTTCATATTTTAATCTGAAATACAATTACACAAAAAAGTAATTTTTAACATAGAACATCAATTCAGTTTGTTTTTCTTTCCCTCAGTTTTGCTACAGTTTGAACTTTACAGGAAAAATGGTCAAATGGTTTTCAAACGGAATTAAATAATAGAGCTTTGAAATAGTTCTCATCCCTTCAGAGACTTCATTAGAGACATTTTCTTTAAAGGGGCGCCATCATCTTTTCAACCTTGTCAGTTTTATACTACACTTTGCTAGTGAGATTTGAGCACTTGTAGAAATGTGGGTGTTCCAGGCTCAAGTGTAGGAAATTCAGGCTCAGATCCCTTCCTGGCGTAGCAGGACTCAAGCACATGCCTTTCAAGCACATTTTGAAATAATGACCTCACCACAAGCCTACAGAAATAAACATTCTCTGGTCTTCTTGTGAAGTTGCTTTAGTTCACAGAATGGCATTCAAGAGCCACTGGCCTACAGAAAGAATGGGCCTTGCCTTTGAGCCTGCAGACTGGGGCATTGATCTGAGACAGGTGAGCCACTGAATTCTGGCTCAGCTTCAAATACAACTTCTGTAGATTATCTGATAACTGCTTCATGTATAGTACGGAACAGCACTCAGAGGAGGCACCAGAATCCAACGTTTCCCACTCATTGGTGAGTGCTCTAGCTGTAAAGCTCCAAGTCTCTCTTTGCTAATAGCAAATGCTTCCATTTCATGAGAAGTGACCTCTACTTAGTAGTTAGGACACCTTCCACAAAAGGGAGGAGCTGAAGTTTGACTGTCCTCCTACTGAGCAGGGACATATTATCTTTCTTTTCCACATACTGAACAGGTCTTCTAAATACTCATCAGCTGCCACAGCAGTGCTTTCTTGGCTTGCTCCATTTCTAAAAGACTACCATTCTTCAAGGACCACCAGTTTTTGAATAAGCTAAGACACACCTCTGCAGGCAACAGTTCCCTACTGGCTGCTTGCATGGCATACTGGCTGCTTTGGGTCTCCTTTCAAAGAAATTAAGCTCTCAGTGTGCACCACAGAGGACCATAAACGGGTCCAACGCTTTATATCTGAAACTTCAAAATTTTGTTTGGCAGTGCTCGACGTTGTGGCACACTTCTTTTCTGGCTTTTAGCCCAATTAATTAGCGTAAGGTCACCGGGCACTGTGACTGTTCCAGCACAGGGTTTAAATCCATGCCTCAACTGAGTGTTCCAGCTAATGGATTGTCTTTCCTTACTGGGCCTATTTCCCATTCTGTAAATAAAAACCTGGTCCCTACAAAAGGCTTTGTCATACACAAATGGCAAACATAGTTTAAAGGTAGTGTTGTCTCTTACCTAGAGAACTTCCCTTGTCACACTTCGAAGACAAGTGAAGTAGGTCCATGCAGTCTGAACAGCCCCGGAAAAGCACGTGTGCTTCTTGGATTCATATTTTTATTATTTTCTGTTTAGAAATATTATATAACTACATTCTGTGTGCAACGAGATCATTGATAAAAGATGTGAATAATACATATGAGATATAGTTGGAGGGTGAAGGGGGTGGACACTACTGAAAATAACTTGAATGATAATGACAGGATAAACTTTCAACAGACTGAATACTCAAATGGATGGATTTGAATACATTTGCAACGATCATCCTGACTAAAGCTCAAGTCATGACAGGTAAAAATAGGCAATAATAGAAAGATAGTAATGATCTTGTGAACTCCAAGCCTGTAATGAACAGCTGGAAGTTTTTACTAGATGTTTTCGGCATGCCAGGATGATTTTTATCTCCAGCAGGGGGGGCTTGGCAGTAACTTTTCTATACACAAACCCGAATTATTTCTTTGGAAATTGAGTAATACTAAAATTAAACTGACTTTTGTAGGAACTGTCGTTGTATTATAGATAGAAACAGAACTTCCTGCAAAGAAAAGATTCAAATATAAACAGACATTTTTCAAATTGAGTGTTGTTCTGGCTATTTTTGTTCCACTTCTCTGTGTGGCTTTTCTATTTCAGCTGAATATACCTGCAGTTATACCTGGCAGGAACAGTGTTCAAGTAAAAACGTTTTTGCTCTTAATTCCTTTGAAAAGCTGAGTTCAAGTTCCTAGTAAACCTGTCCTTGTAAACTACTTCAGTGCATGTACAAGAAAAAAACAGGGAAGGCACTGAGATGAGCTCGTTGAAAGTTTTCCAAGCCACCGCAGAGCTACATATTGCAAGGCAAGGCATATCATCCAAGCGGTACAGGAGTTTACAGCACAAGTGTATAATTATTTGAGGCCACTCTGTAGCTTTAAATAGTAGACATAAATCTGTATGCCCACAAGAGCCACTGGAAACCTCATAATATGTGTGAAAGGAGACCAAAACCATGGATGTAATCCAAGGTGGTGGTGTACAGAAGCACATTTAAAGCTAATGTTCAGTGTTAAATTGCATACAGTGTTACATCAAAACAAAGGAATGACCCAAATTTCACAGGCTGGCTAGTCTCTTGGTAAATTCCCCTTTCTCATAGTTAATTGGATTTGTTGCACAGGTACTGTTTCCTTGTTCGATTTCCATACACACAGAAGAAAAGTACAGACAGGTGCATTTTAATACTTGGGAATTATATTCATTTTACTGCTTCTTATGTATAGAGTTTTACTCCACATGACTACTTGAATGGCACTGTTCAGTGCTGTTCCAAATCTGATTCTCCTACCTCTAGTGAGATAGGAAACATTAAAAATAATAATGTGCTGGAGTAGCTTAAAATGAAATTCATGCCAGATGTGGCAGAAGGTGCAAATGACTCACCATGACCAATAAGAGTGCGACACTTTCCCTCCCTGACGTGAGCGTGGTCTGTCCTGTTACATGTGCAGCAGCAGTCACTTTGCAGGGACGCTGACAGGGCCAGCACTCTGCAGCAGCCAGGCTCTGCCTACTCACTGGCCTCACTGGTCACTCTGGTGAGCTCTTCTGAGAAGGCAGGATCTCGGCAGCCGCTCTGTGTGGGGTACAAGAGTTGCCACCCACATAGTACAGTAATTTTCCTTAAGTACTACTATACTTCGAAAAAGAGTATGTGGGGAGAAGCATGAGAATACTGGGCACCTGGTGAAATAAAATTAGCATTTAGTGTGGATCTCAGATTGTTTGTTAAGCCTTCTATTTGGAATGGGGTGTACTGTGAACTGATGTAGCACATACCATCACAGTGCTGATAGAAGATAAAGGTGGGCTGTGATGGAGGAATGGGGATGTGGCAGATCACCACATGTCCTCAGTCCCTAAACCAGGATCCCAGTTAATGGCATCAACTCTGCTAGATGGTGGTTTATCTGTGGTCTGTCCTACCTTTTTGTCCCCTCATCCACACCACATCTGCAACACTTCCACCCATTGTTCTCAGCTCCCCCAGTTTTTGGACCTGGTCTCCTCCATATCCTTTACCCCACTTCTCCAAACCCATTTAAAAACCTGTCCCTTCTCTATCGAGCTGCTTTTCTTTTCACAAAACAAAAACATCCAGCCAGCAACCCTGAGCTACACACATACTTCCTGGACCTTCCCTTTCTGCCTGCCTGGAATCACCCCAAAGCCACTTTCTCATAACCCTCTGTCTCCCAGCACTGTCCCAGCACTGCCCCTGCCTTTTGTGCCATTCCCCAGTGCCAGCCACCCCTCAATTCCCTTCGGCCTCTGCAATAACTTGAGCTCCTTCCCAGCACCAGTTCCTTGGGTATCCCCTCCGTGGGTGCACTTGGTGAAATCTCCTGCTTTTCAGATGAGAGGATTTCAGAACATACCAGATCCTTCACCATTCACACTTGCCAGAGCAGCAAAAGAGGTCCTGTCTGAGCGAAAGAAAGCGGCTGCTTTCAGAAAGCAATGCACGGCACTGCTGTGTTTGGTACTGGAGAGGACTGAGGAAAAGAGAAGAAAGGTGGGCAGTTATGGGAATTTGCAAGAAAAAAAAAAAGAACCTACTTTGATGTTAATGACCTGAGTCAAAAATACAAGGAGGCTGTACTTCCCAGAAAGGAAGCTTGCTAACAGGGAACCACAGATAACCTTCAGATGCTAAACTGAAAACTCTGGAGGAGAAGGTAGACTTAATTCTCAGAAAAAAAAAAAAAAAAAAGCACAACCAAAACCCAACCTGTACAAAGTATCTTTCTATCAGACAGAGAAAGAAAGCAAAAGACAGAGAGCATCTTGAAACTAAAAGAGGTATTGAAAAACTAAGAGGTATTGAACAGAAATTACAGGGGGGAATTAGAGATTATCAGGCTGGAAGCAGGAAAAAAGAGCAGATTAAATTTTAAACCTGTGACACTGGGATTTGTTCACATAAAAAAAAAAACCCGAAGAACTGTAAACTGGATGAGAGGAGACAAGCTAGAAATGAAAGAGGAAAGAAGCAACAGAATAAATACTGCATGGGATAAAGAGGGGGAACAGAACAGCCCGTTCTAGCTCAGCTCACGGGAACCTACAGATCTCCCAAGTCTGTTTATTAACTGATAGTGCCGAGTTTAAAGTTGTGTGGGTACAGAACTTTTCACACCATAGAAAACATTATCTTAATGACAAAGGATGTACCAAAACTATGAGCCCAGACGAGGAAGGTGACATACAACATCTTCAGACAAAACATTCTAGGGCAAGTGAGACTCTACACACTGCTGACCTACTAGAAATTCCTACTGCTGTTATTTTGGCAAGGGCATAACTTCCTCCAGCTCAGTTCATCTTTCCAAAGATGCTAAATCTTTTAAGAGTATGTACAATAGAAAATGTATTATAAGCAAATATGTAATTGTGTTTGTTCCATTCAGCATATTTACACACATACTCTTCAAAATAAAAAATCCACAGTTGATCCTGAATTACATTTTTTAGGCCATCAAGAGGTGTGGATAAGAGTCCAGCTAAAGTACATTAGTAGAACTTTCACGTGAAGTTCTACTAAAGATCCAAGCAGACAGACTTTTTTTTTTTTTTCAGGCATAGGTCATTGATAATCAGCTTAACAGGAAGTCCAATAGTCCAGTCTTGTTGGTCTACTGTAAAATCATTACTTTAATACAACATAAAATCATGGGCCATATTGTCGATTTGGTCCTCCATGGATGATTGGAGCCCCTCTTGATATGGTGCAGAAAGAGAAGTAAAAATACCCAACTAGAAAAGGGTGTCTGTGCTGAGTTCCCAGTGACTGCAACAACTGAGTCACATTGGGTTCTTGGACATGCAGGGGAGTTTTAGCAGGAAACCGCCTACCACTTTATTTACAGCTCCACTTCAACTATGCCATTCGACTCAGCTCAGTAGATGATTTTTATCACTCTAGATGTTGTGGATGCATCTGCACAGAGACACTTTCCAAAAGGCCACATATATTTGGCGTCAGGTTTTCATGAGGTTTCTATGTATTCACTTCAGATGGAAGAAATACCATCCTTTCTACCTCCAGTACAAAAGTAACATCTCTCCAGCCAATCTGAGTCATACCTGACCCGTATGCATGCTTTGCATTGCTGATCTGTATCTGTCTAGAAACTAACACAGTCATTGTATACCCTAAGAGCACAGGCACAAAAGCACTTATCCTCAAAATTTTTACAATTTTAGTGTCTCAGCATTAGTCTTAAGTAAGACAGGAGTGGAAGACCCAGAAAAGGAGTGAGGAACCATAGTTCTGCCAGCCTATCCTGCTTCAACTCTATGGTCTCTACATTTAGCACCTGAAGAGTCCTGCTCTCCCTCATACAGCACATTATCTTTCTGGCAACTAACATAATTAAAACAACAGGTCCTTTGTCTGAAAAAAATAATTCTGGAATGCTAGCAAAGTTTCTTTTTATACCTTTCTTTGTAAAATACAGAAATATCTATAGTAAACAATGTTTTAAAAGGCAATTGTTTGCAAAATTCCAGCCCTGTAAAATTTAGACAGGGCCTTTCTTGTCTTTTCCTGCAAATTCTGTCATAGTTTTTTGAAACAGTTAAAATTACACAGCACCCCTGCATCACTCAGTGCACAAATGTATGAGTGGGCAGCTTTCAGGTTGCATGTGCAAATGTGAATCTGGTATTGCCTAGTTTTTCAGTTCTTAGCTTTGAAAACCACAGAACATCAGTGCAGAGCTCATGCCAGTGTGATAAATGGGAGGAGGGCTGTGGTACATGGTGTGCAAACTGCTAATTAGGAGAACAGAAGAGAAAATGGGGTAATTATTCCCTGCAACAGTGATGGGGACTCCACATACCATCATGTCTCCACCAAAATCCCATTTTCAGCGGGGAATGGCTGCTGATTCTCTGGTGGTGAGTATTTGTCTCCATTCATAGAGTGCTCCTGGGTGTAGTAAACCCAGCAGAGTACAACACTGTGACACAGACCCTCCCAAGTCTGATTCTTCCTTCACAAGCATGCCGTCATTTCCCTAGCCCTGAAAAAGAGGGATGGGAGGAGATAAGGATAGAGATGTAAAGACAAGAAAATACTTCGGTTACACCCATATCTCTCTGCATATATCAACATACAGAAAAGCTCATGCAAATTAGTATCAGCCACAGGACTTCTGGGAAGTTACCTCACAGTTAAGGTATGAGCAAAATTATGAGGGAAGTCTCTTAAAGCTGTTTCTAAATAACCAGTAAACCCATCCAGTTCCATCCAGCAGCAACTGCTTTGGTGGTTCTAGGCACTCAGGATCACTTCTTTATGCCACACAAAACTCTGCTTGTGGCTCAACTTTAAAACCAGAACTAAGCTTTAGCACTCCCTTTCAAGTACACATTTGAGAGAACATCATACACAGAGCAGAGTAAGGATGCTGAATGAATCACAAGAGATGGTGTATTTGACAAAGATTTGCAGGCTGTACCATTCTTGGTATTTCATGTAGTGGGTTTGTCACCTGAAGAGGATTCATATGTGATGAGAAACAACTCAACACGCACAACACCTTAAAAATCAATGGGTTTACCTCCCCGGTCTCAAGTCTAGTGCTTCACTCTCCCCCCCCAAATCACACTCCTCCTGCCTTTCTACCAGCACCACAACCACATGTTGGCACAAAATGAACAGAAAATAACCACACTCAGATCTGTCTGCCACCTGCTAGTGGAAACTGGGAATTCACTGGAATTCAGGGAACTGGAGGCAGGTCACATGCATACAGTTGATATTTTAGAGTTTCATGTATGTTGTTCATTTTCCCTGAAATTAACCTTTTAAGAAAAAAAAAAAAAAGAAGAAGAAGAAGAAATAAAACCCACAGTCTTTCAGGGGGATCAGAAAGCAATTTCAGGAAACACTACCAACCTTGATGGTAAATGCAGCCACTGAGAGTAAATGTGTATGTGTATCGGACTAAGTTTTTAATCGAGTTTCATACAGAAACAGAGAAGGAAAAGTGTAGAAAGCTAACACAACTTACTGCTGGAATACCACACCACTATATACTGCAGACTTATCAGTGGTAAGCTATTTTTAGTATAGCCTATGAGCAAGTGTGGCTTTTTTTTTTTCCCCCAGTGTTTGAACCAGGCAAGCTGCTTTTTCCAGCCCTGGAAGCCTCCAGTGCAGGGATCCCTCGGCACTGGTCCACCAGTACAGTGCCCTGACTCGCCCTGGCTTCCTTGGTCTGTGGCCCAATAGTCAGTCACTGTGGAGGGAAAACCAGGACACTAGGAAAGTAAAGAAAATATGTGAGGAAAAAAAAAGCCAGAAGGAAGAGAGGAAATTAAGTGTTATCCTTTCAGGTAATTGAAAATGTGTAACACAAATGTATCTAGAAGTGAGCTTTGAATGTCTGTTTTTCACCTCTTCTAAAAGAAGTTGGTTTTAGCAGCAAAGGTAAGGTCTGGACCTCATTGCTCTATTCTGGTTCAAGTCTACTTTTCCATTTTGCTGAAAACATCTACTTGGAGATCTCTGCCCAGCTGCCACTAACAGGATTTTGGGTGCAGAATCAAGTCTAACGTGAAGTCAAGTTTGCATCCTTCCACAGCCACAGCATATCTATCACATTCCTATTAAAGAACCAGCACATACTACAGAACACAAAGTTCATCTTGACCAACAAAGAAGCAGATTCCTGAGAAACAACATCCTAAGACCACAGACATCATACTATTGTTACTGAGTGTATGTACTTTAACGGGAAGTCATCTGAAGGGCTCTGATGAAGCTCCTGCAAGCTCAAAGAAATCTAAACTCACAGAAGATTTCCTTCTGGCCAAAGCACATGCTCAGAGTATGGATTTGGGAAGATACTGGAGCATTTTCAGCATACCCAGAAATTCTGGGTCTCTCACAGGCCTCTGAGGTGAGGCAAGCCCCTTGGGATGTTCAGGGCCTCATCTGTAAGTGCGTGCTCCACCTCACCATATGTAATTCACAGCACCATATGTAACTCACAGCACCATATGTAACTCACAGCACCATAAGACCATTAGGAAGTGCCTGACTAACAGGAAGACTCATACTCCCTGTTCGTATTTTAACCTCTCCTTATAGACTCAGGGACAGAGGATGTAAGCCTATTGATACAGGCAATCATGAGAGAGAACACAGTATTTAAATTCACATTCATCAGTTTCTAGGTATTTCTTGGTAACATTGTAATAGGTGCTTAATTGCATCTATTTGCATATAAAAGTTCTTGAGATAAAAAGCCTCAACACTTGACATTTAAAGAACTATATCTGCTTTTTCTGGAAAAGTTATTCCCTACCTCACCTGAATTTATAAACTGGCGATTAGAGAAAATTATGGAACTTCAGCTTAGATATATACTAAACCAGCAATCACCTAAAGGCTGTATTAATTTATGTTGGATGAGTCCATAATATTACAAATATACAGATCATTCTGTTTAGAGCAAACCCAGACAGTCATGGACACAGGTTTTGTACTACTGCAGAAACTGAGAGGTTACTCGGGCTATACTCTGAGTCATGGTATGAGACAGGACATCTGGAGCAAAGAACTAAAGAGAAGTACAAATTTAAACTGTTTGCAGATAAGAATAGAGCCAGCCACCTTACCAAAAGGTTTTTCTGTGAGTAAAGTTGTATCAGAATGACTTGTGGCTTGAGGTCATCACATCATCTGTTCAGTAATTTTGTAAATGTCACCTTGGCAAGCTGAATTCAACTTGTTAAACACAGTATAAAGCATCCTCTAGACTCATTATCTGACATTTTGTCAGTATTTTGACATTATTACAAACTGAAATAGATCTACAATTTGACTACACCATTGCATTTCTTTCCAGTTTAAAACAACTGATTGTTTTACAATCAGTTGTTTTAACTGATTGTAAACACAGGGCTTAACAACACAGGACTTCTTCCAGTGTCAGAGGACAAAGTTGCTCTTGAAAAGTGAGTCATCACAGACGTCAAACCTCCCAACAAGAGCAGTTCAGTGAGATGTCTCCAGAACTCCAGGAGGAAATCCTCTAGTCTGGGCACTCTTCCCACTTTCATATTCTCAGTAACATAATTTACTGATAGGGGCCATCAAGGCCTGCATGTTAAGCAATACTAATTTTGCATAATATAATATTTCTCTTTAATTAACCCAAAAGTGTGTCTGATTTGGTGTGTCAAAGGTGTCTAACTAATATAGATCCTACTAGAATTAGAGACTGCTTCATCAGTATCATTGATAATGTTTCTAACTTACCACTTTAATGACAGATGCCAAAAATTCTACATTTATAGGACTTATGTCAGACATTGCCACCTTATTCTCCTGATTCCTAGAAATTCTGCTGGAGTTGGAATACAGTGAAGCTAATCTACTCTGAACACAGCTTGTTGAGTTCATGTGTAAATTTGGATAAAGTTTGCAATAACTCTGGAGAGGGAGAATGTCTGAAGAAAGAAAATAACTTTTTTTTTCCCCAAGAGAAATTAGGGAGTTTGTTGTTCAGGCTTTTTTTCCTCTCTTTCTTGGCAAATGAGGAATTAATATTTGTATTCTGAAGTAGACTGCTGAGCCACCTGTCAGGGCTTATCCTTTCTCCAGGGACATGGCAGAAACAGGAATCTCTCAATACTTTGAAAATTGAGAAATTAATATTAATATTAGCTATTTCTTGCTTAGATTTTTTCAGACATATGTTACATAATTAGCCAAGGCCATAAGACAACAATAATATATATATAGAATCTATCTGTTCGGTAAAATGAAAGATGCACGTATTCAGTTTCTATTTGTTTGGTATAGGAGCTATTAGATGCTGCAGGACCCTCATGTACTCCATCACTGTAAAAGTTTGGGTGGTTTGTGATTCTGAGATTACAATGCAGCTGAGAAAAAGATCTGTTAATTAAGATACACTGCAGTCACAGTAGGAGGATGGAGGTCAACATACCATGCAGTAGGAAAGCCCACAAAAGATGTGTTCTCAAGGCTGACTACAAGACTATTAGTAGTGATTTGTTCAGAACTAGGCTTGATGACCTTACTAAAACTCCAATCAAGTAATCTGAATGTATCCCAGTGCACTGTAAAAGAAGTGATTGTCCACCTACATCTGGCTGAGAAGCTGCAGGATACTGCTCTGCCATCATCTTCAAATTCCTCACCTTCCTATGTGCTACTTCTGTCTCCTTTAAGGGCACTTTATCAGTCTTGGTTCACTTCAAGAACAAGACCACTTTTTTGTTTCCTTTCAAGTTGTACTATTGAGTCTTTCTATATTTAGGGAAATAGAACTAAGATCTAACCATACTAAGAATGAATTTTAATCAGTTTCTGTGGACTGAAAACCAAAGACAAGGGAACATTTGAGTCATTTGTTCTACCTCAGCCCAACCATAAAAATCTCCTTGTGTCGCTTAAGCCAATGAAAGAAATGCATCAGAAACTGATTCCACAACCTTTGAATTACTTCAGCAGAAGCACAGCATTTGCATTGGTTTGAATAAATGGAATGGTGGGAACACCAGAAAGGGTATCAGCAGCATTCACCGGCAGCAAATGCAAATTTGCAGTCATGTAAATAGTGCAGGACACAATTTAGACAGGTGGTGAAAATAAAAAGAAGTGGTAGAAAATGTCTGTAAGAACAGGAAACTCTATGAGCACAGGATAAAGATACCACTGAAACTGTTAATAAAGAGACACTGAGGATCACTCAGGTGTTGCTGTGGGAAGACTGAAGGAAAATTAACAACTGGCTCTGAAATTCAAGGTCTGTGTGCCTCCAGGCAGCACTGTTACCTCTGTAGTCCAGTGAGTGTATCTGGAAGACTAACTTCATACGGTTCTACTTCAAAATATCCATCTCTGTATTTATAGCAGATGTTACCCTCTATGAATTGCAGCCTGCTACCTCTACAGTTAGCATCGGCATCATTTTTAGAGATCCAACGTTCCTCCATCAGTTTTGAAGCATGTATGCACACACACATGCATGCATGCACACACTAACACAAAGCTCTCATTCATATAAAAAAAAAAAAACACCGGCTGCTTTTACCAACAATTTGAGGCTTTCCTTTTTTTTTTTTCCACTCAACTAATTACCAAGAAGGATGTCTAAACTACTGAAACGTAGCAAACCCAAACCACATTTTGTGTATGGTTAACTGTTCAGCATTTTAATTCATGAGACTAACGTAAATCTTGATTTTACTTAGTTAGTATCAATAAAAGAACTTCCACTAAGCATCAGGCAGGGCCTGTTTAGTCTGAACTCAAGAAAACCAACATTAACTGCCCTGAAAGAAGGAACTAACATAATTTAAAATAAACTATTCCAGAATAGCCAGCTGAGAAACTTTCTTCATAGCCTCAGGCAGTTAATTTATTACAGATATAAAGTACACTCGTTTATATCTCTTACAGAGGTATACATTGTTTCAGACAATTTGCACTATTCAGAGTAACTTAGGGGAGGGAGAGCCTCAACTCTTACTCAGTTTTAGTAAACAGTTAAGCTTAATCCACTTAATTTACAAACACCACAATTTTACATTGTAGGCAGTAGATGTGCACTTTCTCACAACTAATACACAGAGAAATCCTTTTTGGAAGACAAATCCACTAATTTCTATCATCCTTCTAGCTGGTTGGGGTCTGAGTTGTACATTATCTGCAGAACACCATGAATTCCAGTTCAGAAGGAAATTATTAACTCTGTGCTGATAGGCTAGCCCTTATCTAGGTATAGGCATGATGCTTATCAAGGCTTGATAACCAGTTACTGACATCCCAACATGTATTTTATTCTTAGCATAATGACTTGTGTACACTGTGACAACCATTCCATACACACATCGCTGTTCACTGACATCTGGAATGATAATTAATATCAGCATAAAGTGAGTCATTTTTATAGCCATCTTACCTAGAAGTAAATGACTAAAAAGATAAGAGGATGATCTGTATTCATCAGGAACACTTATCTCTTAACTTAGAAAAGTATAGTATGGATTGTGTGGAGATGTATAAGGAAATGTCTGGTAACAATACTTACATTTTTTGGGCATGTCCCATGTAAATACGTCAAACTCTGACCTTAATACCTAGTTAAAGTGGGTGATGGAGGTTTACACTTCTCTCAGTGCTGATGGTTTCAGTGCATCTGAAAGCAGACTCAAAAACAGTGTGGTGTCTAACTTACTTGCAAAATCAAAGAATTACGATTTCTGGGGTTTCATTTAAATGAAAATTCAGATTCTGGAGAAGAAAACAAAACCCACTAAAACAGGAAGGATGGTATTGTGGTTAAGTTTCTAGTATGGGGCTCTGAAGACCTGAATTATGTTCCATTCCTAGTGCTTCTGCAGACTATCTCGCTCTGTGAATTTAACCAAATCACTGAATCTCCTGCTTCAGTTCCCCTTTTCTAGAGATGATGTTGCTGATTTGGTTAGTTTAGATAACGAGTGCTTTCATGTAAGAGCTACCATTTACAATATCAGCACAAGAGAGGCTCTAACCTCAAAACCCTAATAGTAAAACATGTGACCCTATTTACTTGAACTGTTCTTATAGAAAAATAGAAATTTATTAAACTTGGAAAAATATTCTGATTGCTCATTGACAAGTAGCTTCATAGCAATCACTGCTCACCTACTTACTAGACCAAATTCTCGACAACAAGCTATTCCACAGACACATCGACCTGCTAATCAATCCAGCTTCCTAACAGAATCAGTGTCTGCTTCTATTCTCAAAAATTAGTAATAGAGCTGAAATGGGGAGTGTCTGGTGATTTTCTAAGCCTCACAAGTTTTTTGATTACTTTTTTTCCCAGAGGACTGTCCCTGCAGGGGGTGATGAATTCAGCAGGGTGTGGAGGGCCCCATAAGGGAATTTATATAGGGGAATACCATACATGGTACCACAACCTCCTCCCTCTTGGTGATTTCACCAAGGGTGAAGGAATGGCTTGAAGCATAAATAAAGGAAGCTCTGCATTACAGTGCTGCTAGTAGGGCTAAAAGGGTGAGTGTTTTGCTTTGAAAAACAAACAGGCTGATGTCTCATGTATCCTCTACCTTCAAAAAACATCCTCGGAACCTTGTTTTTTCCCTTGCTGCCTCCTGGCAGACCTTTCCTGGTATGCATATTCCCAGTGCTTCCTGAAGAGATTACCTCTAGCCTTTGCCCTGTTTCCTGCCAGTAAGCCATGCTCCTACTGCACAAATGTCTAGTGATTCTTCTGAATTCTTTGTAATTAATTTTCCAAGCCAATGTTTTTTTTTTACCAAAAGCTGAGTTTGCCATTTATCCTAGTTTTTAGAGATTTACTGATCAGAACCTTCAGATCAAAAGTCTTTACTTTCCTGCCCCAAGAAATAAGGAAAAAAGGGGCACAGGATAATGTTTCCCAATCATTTTCTTTCTCCCCAAACTTTGCCTTTCTTTTCTCAGACCATCAGCAGAGAAGAAAGGGAACATAGCTCATTTCATTTTGCAGGGAAGGTTTTGCTTACCGGCTTCTAAGTCAATTCTTGTTGCAATAAGTGCTCATGAAGCTGAGTGTCAGAGCACAGATCAAAATATCTGAACTAACAGCAGTGCTTTCAACTTCAGTCATTCTATGTGTGCTCTGCCCAGTGGCTCAACACCAGCTCCAGATTTATTTACAACTCTCTACTGAGTAGAGTAACCTCATTTTGTCTAATTCTGATGATTTGGAGCTCCTTCCAGGGCCTGGGTTATGGAGATTTGAAGTAGAGGGAGGAGAGGTAAGACAAGGAAACAGAAGGATGCAAATGGTAGTGGGGTGGGGGGAGGTGTGTGTTTGTGGTGGTTTGCAAAAGGAAATATGAGTGGGTAAAATTTAAGATATCCCAAGAAAACTCCACTTGTGGGACCCTCAAGTCTAAACCCCTAGCTCTTCCTATCACAAAAACTTTACTCACTGTACAAGTCTCCTTCACATACTATGACTGATGTCCACTTCTCCTGGGCAAGTCCTTCCAAGGCACCTTATGGAGCACCCTGGACCACTCTCCTTGTGATGCACATAGAGATGGTATCATAACTCCATAAGCAGCAGCCTGAAGCACTTGGCTTTTGGTGTCCAAGCTGACAGGCTCACTCCATTGCTCTCTACAGTAACTGGGAGCTCACCTACCCATTCACAGAATCACAGAACTGTAGGGGTTGGAAGGGACCTCCAGAGATCGAGTCCAACCCCCCTGCCAGAGCAGGTTCCCTAGAGAAGGTTGCACAGGTCGGTGTCCGGATGGGTCCTGAGTATCTTCAGAGAAGGAGATTCCACAACCCCCTGGGCAGCCTGTTCCAGTGCTCTGTCACCCTCACCGTGAAGGAGTTCTTTCTTTCAAGCCCTGCCAAGCTCTGAAGCTTTGCAACTAAGCATTATTACAACATTCCTGCTCAATGAAGACTTTTTGGACAGACACTTTGTCAGCCGTACTACTCAGCACGTGGCAGACAGACTGCATGTGCACCTGGAAGATCTTTCTTTCCTCTGTGATCTTACAAAATTCAAAATTACATGAGTGGAACAGCTTTCCTGGCACACCTGCAGCGACCTGCAGCCAACCTCATCTCATCTGAGCACCAGTGTGCTGCATTACAGCCATACTGTGCTCCACTCCTTAAAGCCACAGTGATGGCAGGGTGCAGTAGCAGGAATGAAGCTCAGCTGGGTGCCTCAGGGGCTCCTTGAGGAGCTGGAAGATCTGATCTGTACTTTTGGCTCTGATTTACCTTATTGTGACACAGTTAACTACTTCAAATGTAGTTTTTTGGAAGGGTGGTGAAGAAGGGGACTTTGTCTTGCCTAAGTAGACTTCAAGCCATTACAGGCAAGGCCTGTTTGTACTACCTGTCTGAACACGAACAGTGCCGTATACAAATCAGCCATTGAATCTACTCGCTGCATGGAGCACATTACACCAAAGCAAACAGGGGCAAAACATTTCTCACTGCTCATGTTCAAATTCTAACCTAAGTTTCAGTTCCACCATTCCTTCATGCTTTTGTCTTACACAGAAAAGCAGCTGAACTTCCCTCCCACAGCTGTTCACACCAAACCTTAATTTAAGTTCAGTTGCTCCAAAATTGTTTGAAAGAGGATTTTAAGCACAAAGTCAATCTCTGTGCCAGGTCTTAAAATTAACAAGTTCTGTTTCTCCAAATTTCATGACAACTATATTCTCACAAAACAGAACACAACCAGTAAATGTTGGTGGCTAATGAATGCATTGTGAGAAATTTCCAGGTTCACCTATTGTACACCAGCTGCACATCACTCTAAGGTGCCGTGTTACCACCAAGTTAATTCAGTCTGTGACTACACTGGATTTTGAAAAGAATATTCAGCCTCACAGAAGGAAATACATTCTCTCAACTTCATCCCAAAGGACAACTCACAAGTCCTTTCCAGACCCTGTCCTCTTAAATCATTTGACAGAAACATTCCCCTTTCATTGTCACAGAACATTGTGTTGACAAGCAGTTTTGGAAGAAAACACACGTTACTGGGGCCTTAGCACACTAGACGCCAGTTTGGTGCTTGAGGTTTCAAATCTCCCTCTGGGTGAGCAGTACAGCATCCTGAGCCTCTGCACTCGCTGCTGGCAAGGTTATGAATACAGCTGGGGATTTGAAGAGTTACATTTAAATCTGATTTCCCTGCAGAAACCCCCAGGGAAATTCTGTTTTGAGAACTCAAATGCCAGTGTAGCATCTGCACAGCCCTCTCCATGGAAGGATCACAGATCTGAATGTTTTTCTCATTTTAAAGTTTTTATTGGTCTAAATGTGCTCCCCTTCTTGAACATTTAAGTTATACATTAAGTCCTCTCACTTGTTACGTCCATGCTGACCTGCTAGCTTTGAAGAGACCAGCTATCTTCGCGTTAAAACTTCCCCCGTTGGCTGNCTTTCTTTTTGAGCTAGCTGCCAGGTCAGAGCTCAGAGCCTTGCTCATCACCTACCTCTAGTGTCCCTCGCCTCCCCCTGGCTCCAGAGCACTCCTGCGCTTCCCCGGCAGCACCTCCTGCCGGGCCAGCCTGGCTCTGCACCCGCCGCCTGCCGCTACCCAGGGGCACCTTCCTTCCTCCCGCACCACCGCTTCGTTGGGGCTGTCAAAAAAAAAAACACAACCCCACAGAAACCAAGGAAAAAAAGACTGGGTTTAGTCGGACAAAAGAAACTGGGTTACCCGAGGCTGGAGACCAGCACCTGGGGCGGAGCGCGGCGGAGAGCCCGCAGGGGCGTACGCGCTGTCCCACCGCCGGAGTTACGCGGCCGGGGTCAGCTCCTGCCCACGACACCGGCGGAGCTTCGCACTCGGCGCCCCAGGAGCTGCGCCCACGGCGCTCCGGCGGCTCCGGGGAACGCTCCGCGGGCAGCCCGCGAGGCGCGGACACGGCTCCGCATCGTGACTCATTGGGAAAGTGAAAGCGAAGAGACGGCCACGTGTTTTCGGAGAAGGCAGGGGAGGAGCCGCCGGGCAGAAAAGCGCCGCCACCGCGTTAAATAGAAAGCAGAGGCGATGAGCAGCCCCAGAGCGCTGGAAGCGCAGCCAGCCCGCCCGCCCCGCGGGAGCTCCGGCTCGCCGCGGCGTCAGGCAGGGCCCCCGCGCGGAGGATGCTCAGCCGGCCGCCGGGGCCAGCAGTAGCCGCCGCGCTGCCGGCGCGTCCCTGTCCGCAGCCCGTGCCCATGCTGCGCGCTCCGGGGACGGCCCCCACACGCCGCGTCCCGGGCGAAGGTAAGGGGGGGGGTGTGGGTTGTGTGTGTCTCTGGCGGGGTCCTCGGGAACAGCGACGTGCAGCGAAAGGCTCCTGCGCCGCGGTTCGAAGAGGTCTGATTTCGGAGGCACAAGGGAGCCCTCCCTG
>VXBZ01007723.1:839544-907115 GCA_013399135.1 Heliornis fulica | reverse complement strand
GGTTTTTGGTGCTCCTCGGTTTTGTCTCGATGTCCGCGCTCAAGACGGAGCCTGATGTAAAATACCTTTAAAAGCAACAAGGCGGACACGCCTGTCATTGTTGGGTTTTGGGGGGTTTTTGTTTTTGGGTTTTTGGGTTTTTTTTGGCACGGCACCGCTCATCGCCAAGGACCCCGCACGCTCGCTACGCGGCACGAACCGGAGCAGCCCCCGGGCAGGAGCGCGGCGGCCAGACGGGCACCGCCGCCGGGACCAGCCGGGCCCGGGCCCCGCGAACGCTCAGCCCCGGCAGAGCCGAGGCACCCTTGTACCCGACGCCAGCCCTGGCTTTCGGGCTCCGAAGACCGGCGTGCCCTGTGTCTGCTCTGTGCCCTTCGGAAAGGCACCGCGGGCGCCTGGCGGTGGACGGCTCCTGCGAGGGAGCCCTGCGATTTTTAGGCTTGGTGGTTATTGCTCACCAGTGTGCCTTGAAACTTAATTTTGGTTAACTTTAAATACTGAGCGATAATCCTGGCCCGGTAATTGGAAAAACTGACACTAGTTTCCTTCTGCTGTGCAAAGAAAGCCCAACGCTACTTTTCAGCCTGTTAAGTTGCTGCCAGCACAAGGATTTTACAGCCCTCTTGCCGCTTCAAGAGGTAATATGACCTAAACGAAACCAAGCATCAAGTTGTTAAATTAGCGAAGACAGGAATACAGCTGAGTACTTATTTGAAATCTTCATTAGCATGTTACCCTGAACCCTCAGATAGCTGAGGGATTTATTTCTGAGAATACTTCAAGGTTTCTCAACAAGCTGCTGCTGCAGATCTATATCTGACTATAGGGATAAATCCTAAAATCTATGCTTGCCAGTAAGGTCAAGGCAGCCAGCGGAGATGTATCGAACCACACTGTCAGAGATAGACATTTCAGGCCAAACTCATTCCTGGTGCAGCACTGCTAATTCCTTTGAAGTAACACGAGGGATGAATTTAGTCCCTCATGCTGAAAGATATATCGATAGGAAGCAATTTAGATTGGGCCACTTAAAGTGCATGTAATACAAAAAAGAGAGAGAGGGAGACTGAGGAGTAATGCTTTAAGGGTTTATAGAGGTTGATTTGTGTAAGCTAGTGAGGTTGTAACACTGCTGTCCCAAGGGAAAGTTGGGGGAATGGGAAATTGCCTTTTATGGCTGAGCCTCAGGTTAACTGGAGAGAGGAAAGTAGTTTTAGGATTACTGTGTGAATTTGGCAGAGTTACAGGCTGCCCTTTCAAGTTACACTTCAGTCGCACAATGGCACCTAGTCACCTCACCCTCTTCCCTAATTATGTCGAGACATACCCAGGTGCAGAGCTTACATTTCTTTCACACGCTTTCTCATTTTCAAACAATGCACCAAATGTTATTGTCTGAGTTCTGACATCTCAGCTGGGATCGGGGAAGGTAAAGAGGGAGGTCCAGAGAAATCGGTAACTCGCTTGTAAAATCTTATTGCTTTGCTCTGTAAGACTTGAGGTAGTGTGCACAAGATAACTTCTTACCGAGAGGCTCCTGGCATTTGACTCGCTCCAGGTCCAGATAAGCTTCTGTGTGCCCGTAGCAGGGAAACAGTGTTATCTTCTGTAGCTGCTACTGATCCTTGCTAAATATTTTTGGAGCTTTGAACTTTGCCATAGCAATAGACTGCTAATCTTGTCAGAAAGCAAGCAGTTGTTTGTCCAGCGTAAATTGTCAAATCAATATTTTATTATTTTATAATGGGTGGGAGGTATATGAATGGAAGACTTGGTCATTCAGAGATTGCAGCCGTTTTTCTCTAGGGATCATTGTGTCTCTCTCTGGCGTTTCAGAATAGCTGCTGGAAAGCCGCCCTGCCGTAGCCGCTGACGCTATGGAAGACCGCATCCGCTGCTCTAGGCTGTAGGATGGTAGCGCACAGCAAGGTGTCAGCAGATAATGCAGTTGCAGCGGACCCGAGATGTCTCCTTGACCCTCCAGCGCGGGATCGTTCGCAGGCTCGAGGCTACCAGGGCGCCGGCCGGCCCAGCACTGTGCAGGCACAGAGCAACACACACTTCCGAACCTTTCGCTCCCAAGCGGATTTTAGTAGCATCACTCGAGCAAGCAGCCTGCTGGACGCCTGTGGCTTCTACTGGGGACCTCTGACTGTCAGTGCTGCCCACGAGAAGCTGAAGTCGGAGCCCGAGGGCACCTTCCTCATCCGGGACAGCACACAGAAGAATTGCTTCTTTGCCATCAGTGTTAAGACTGCGACTGGGCCTACCAGCATCCGGATAAACTTTCACACTGGGCGTTTCAGCCTGGATGGCAGCAAAGAGACTTTTGACTGTCTGTTTAAGCTGCTGGAACATTACTTAAGCTCCCCGAGGAAGGTATTGGTTACCCCCCTGCGCAAAGTCCGTGTGCAGCCCTTGCAGGAGCTCTGCCGGAAGAGCATCGTGAAGACTTTTGGAAAAGAGAATTTAAACCAGATCCCACTCAATCCTGTCTTAAAGGACTATCTGAAATCCTTCCCATTTCAGATATAAGTACAGCATTAACTGTATAGGGACGTGTGAGAGATGTGTAATGAAATCCAGCTCCCTGGGTTTTTAAACATGTTTGACAGTGAACAAACTTATTTTTGTAGCAATTTACTGTATTTTGGGATGCAACTTGAACACTTGACTCATGTTTACAAAAACTGTTTGCACAAACCTGGGGTTTTAAAACCCTGGTCTAATTTTTCTGCCAAGCAGAATATTTTATTATTTTATAATATTTTAAATGATATTAATGTAATAAACTTTATTGTGAAAGTTTTAAAAAAAACCCCAGCATCTCTGCTTTTAGTTTTAAAGGCTCTATCCTGCTGATAAACTTTTAACTGCTAATTGAGTGCCTAAGTGCAGACAACAGACGAGTCTCCGTGTGATTCTGCTTTTTACCCTACTGAATGAGCCTCTTTTAGTGCTAGTCCAGCACACAGAGGATCCCTGCCCCAAAAAGCCTAAAATAGAAGGATACAAGTGAGTAGAAAATATACTCAGGATGAATCTGCCCAGGAATCTACCTCTCCTCTAAATCTGAGAGCAGGAACAGTCTGTTAATGCTACAGCAGTGCCTAGTATTTGAAAGAGTGAATTGAATCCTCGGGTTTTACCTTATTTCTATTAAAAGGCACAAGGCTTGCCTCTAAGCAAGAAGAGGTTGCTGTCTGACATAACCAAACCACATGAATGTCAGTGGGGAAGAATAAAACCGTCCAGAAATGTCCTTCACATGCCTTTTGAAAGGCCATGAACACTGTATCATTATGATGTGTTTAGGGAAGGATAGCTTAGTTCTCTCTTTGAATTGGCATATGCAAAATGGCAAAGATGCAGACAGCTTTAGCCTTCCCAAAGGTGTTTCTTGTCTTAAATTCCTGGTGATGTAGAGCATAGAGTTGATTTTTAAAGAATTTGACTTAGCTGTCTTGATCCTGTCACAGACCTTAAGACTATAGCTTTGTGGCTGGGATTCAGAGAAAGCTAAAATACATTTGACTCTTTTTGTAATGCTATTTGTAGGAAATGGTTGAAGGCACCACTGGGTTTCTGTCTGTTCATGAAATGCAATCAGTGCCCCACAGAGCTGTAACTGAATGACTTGAGATACCTAATTTGGCAAAATGTCACCTGCATGATGATAAAGTGATTTTCTTCTTCCCCCAAGGACTTCCTGAAGTCCATGAAAAGCTGACTTATGAAACCAGCTGAACCAAATCACTTCAAAGAAGTCACAGTCTTTCACAGAAATTTCCTCTATCAGCACAGATCTATGGTGCTTACAGTAACTGTAAGCAGTAAATGAAGTCATCTTGAGAGTTTGGAAGATAAAAGGTCTCTCCCTCTACTATAAATCACATTCCTTTTAAAGCTAAAGCCACTGTTGGGAAACACTGAGTACGTGTTACATAGTGTTCCTTACTGAGTAATATGTTTAATATCATTTACCCTACAAAATCAGCTCTTACACTGTTCATGTTTCTTTAGAATAAATAGGTTTCCTCCTCAGACATGACTAAGGATCACTCACAGTGCACTGGACATTGTGAAAAAGGGAGAAAGAAACAACAGGGAGTATCGTGTGACCCTTTCCTGTGCTTTTTCCCTAAAAATGTTATTTGCATCAGTCCTTCCTAGCAGCCTCCCATTCCCTAGTCAGCTATCCCTGGCTGAGATTAGCAGGCAGTATTTCTGCTTAATTCTAAAGCTGGAATTACTTGCTGAATGATGCATTTTCCCACAGCAGCTGCAGTGATATAAATTGGGGAAATAATGAATGCTGTACCATGCAGCAGATGAGAGCAGAGCAAAGCGAATGCCTGAATGTGAACAGCTTGAAGAAGTTAAATTGGAAAGAAAAAAAGTCTTCCTAGGGTGAAGGCTGCCAAACTGGTTTGCTGTCAGCAGAGATTGTTATCCCTTTCCAGTTCTCTTTTCCCAGCCCCACTCCATAGTATCTTTTAACCCTTCAGGCCCCAAGCGTATTCTTGCCTTGCTACATAAATAAGTGTGCCCACGTGAGAGAACAAGCACAGGGTAGCTTCAAAGGTTCTCTACTCCCCCTAATAAAAAAATTCGACCTAGATATACCATAAGGGGCTTTCTACTGAAAGGCATGGAATGAAAAGCATAAGGGTTGAACCCATTTCATTTTCTTCTTGGCAGAGACAAACCTACTTACTATCTGCCTTTTATTGCTTTAGAGTAAGTTCAGCAGAAATGATCCATATCCTCCCACATGAAATGCCTAAATCCCCTCACTTTGTCTTTAAAATGAAACACAAACATGGGATAGCTCAGCAAATAATATAATCAAAACTGTAAACAAGGACAAAAAAGTCAGGATTGTATAAAAGGTCTCTTAAGGATAGAGAAGTCAAAGCTGGCCTGTATTTTTAAACCACATCTTTTCATCTGCCTTATTCTTTCCCTTCCATCTTTCTCTCCCCAGCACACAGTACAGAGGCCAAGCAGATCCTCTTTCTAATAGGTATATGTAGGTTGCTCCAAAGCAACTAAGAAATCCTAATGCATGCTCACAATGTCACTGAGTTGCCTGCTGGAAGAACTAATGAAGGGCTCTCTAAAATGTCTGCTTACCTGCTCCCACTGATCTAAGGACTCTGTCACATCTGAGGGTCACAGTGTGAGTCTCATGAAGATTTTGGTAGTAGTTCCAGCTATCAAATCTTTCACCATCTGTTTAATGAAGTACCAGCAAGGTCAAACAGGAAATTTTCTGTTTTCTGCACCTAAAGCAATGGAAACACACAACAGTGCAGTGATTATTAATCCTGCCTGCTAAATATTAAGTGAAGAGTGGTGTTTCCAGTTCTTCCCCCTCTTACCCAGCTCTTTTCTCTGACCTTTTCACTCCTGGCTGTGGCTGGAAAGTGAAGTAAACAGTCAATCTAGTAAGGGACTACAGAAGAATTTAAGCCATGCTCAGGAACAGAGCAAAGCCATGTTTTCTGAAGAGACTGCAGTATTTATAGTCAGCAGGGAAAAGGCAGTTTTAAAATAACAGCACTTACAGCACAGTGATGTCACCCACAAGAACCCTATGGGGGTCTCTGCCCCACAGAGCAGTGGAGTGGGAACACTGCAGCAGGACACCACCCAGCCCTGCTGCTGTGAAACGCTCCTATGACTGTCCAGAAAGCAAGACTGAAGTTTCCTTGCTTTTTTTAAAGGCTGAAACACGCATTTGCTTTCAGAGTAGGTTAATTTACATAACATGCTGCAGCTGTAAAACACTTGCTAACAAACAGAGCTAATTACTAGAACTGTAGGTGTTCAGAGAACCTGGTTAATTGAGCCATGCAGAGTTACTGAATGTTGAATAGGAGCCTCTTGAATGACAAGCATAATCTTACCCACTGTGAAGCTGTGGTCTCACTAATTCTGTTATGATTGAAGTCATTTACAAGAAGTGAGACTTCAGCTGCAGTCAACTCTGATGCTATTTTCAACAGTCAAAAAAAAAAAAGTGTCCCCTAGGGCAACACACTGACCATATCTAGCTACCAATACCCTTCACCCAGCTTGAACTTAATCCTCTATTGAACCGTGTATTCGCTTCCTGAACCTTCTCCTTCAGATCAAGCATCTGCCCTTCTGTTGGGCTGGGCTGGCATTCAGTCTCTAGCTCTCCTTCCTCCTCACCATTCATGGTGTTGACAGCTCTGTGAGCATGCATTTATGCACTAATCCCAGCTTTGAGACAAAGGCTGAGCAACAGCAACTTAATTCGGACTCTACATTGCTTTCTGTGCTGTCAGTGTAAGCCAACAACTTTATATGCAGTAGGTCTTCAGGATGCTTCTTCCAGTTGCAAAGAAACACTGTACAAGAGTTCTTCATTTCCACTCTTGTCTGTTGCCATACTTCTATATACTCCTCAGAGCCTGTCACTGTATTTTTTCCTCCACAGTTGTTTCCCAACATAGCAGCCAAATTTGCTCTGTGTGTTACCAGGGAATAACAGAAACACAGGCCAGCAGGGAGCTTAAAGAAAAGCCCAAGTTCTGCCACCATCCCAACATATAACCAACCCACTGCTCAAGTATGGCAAAACAGCAAGGGCCAAAGAGTCAGAATATAAACTCCTGACCATCAGATGGGTGAGTTAGCCACATGCCAAAAGTCCTTTCCTTCTTTCTGGACCTCAGTAACATACTTTGGAGGTCATTATTGAAGACAAGAATGACAGAGATGCTGCTTGTGCAGAGCAAAGCAAAGCAGCCAAACAGAACAAAGCGAAAAGCTAACTGTACCCCAAGCTACATTTACAGTTTTCTCCATTCTGCAAATCTTTGTCAATATTAGTAAGGCAAAGTAGGATCACCTTTCTGTTATCATTTTAAACTCAGTTTTGTTGTTTGGTTTTTGGTTTGGTTTTTTTTTTTTTTTTTCCTAGCTCCCAGCTAGAAGTGTAATAAATCCAATCATCATTCTTAAAGAGTTCTGTCTCCTGTGAATCACAACTGCCTGGCCTGCTTCTGATAGTGAGCACAAAGGTTTTTCTTTACTAACAGAGAGCTGTAGGGTTTTGGTGTTTTGCTTGTTTGGTTGGTTGGTTGGTTTGTTGTTTGGTTTCCTTTTTTTCTGCTAACTGAAATAAAGCAACTTGATGATCTGGTAAATTTTTGCTGAACAAGGTCCACAGGCCACTGTGCTGTGCCTGTAGGTGTATGCAATCCCCCAGACCTGGCTGTGGAATAAAGTTCTGATTGAGAGGTAACAAAGGGGAACTTTATATGAATAGTATATTTTAAATATAGGCTTCTTAAACATCTATTGTCAAACACTTCTTTCATGGAAATACTTGTTAAATGCCTCTTTCTTAATTAATTCCTTTTTAGTTCTATTCTTGTTATGGGGAAGGGTTATTTGGTTTAATCCTGTTAGTATGCTTTGTTTACACTTGATTCTGAGTTCTACAGCCTGTAGTTGTCTACACTGAATACAGTGGGCCAAAACATGCTCGGGTTTACAGTGAGATATTCCATGGGCAGATCCAGAATGGTGCCAGGATGCCCGAGAGGTCATGCTGTTAAAAGAGAAAACAACTATTTGGCCCTTCCTTATTCTACCCCTAACTGGCCTCCTAGTACTGACTTTGAGTGGCAGAAAGGATTCAACCATCAAGACACACAATATATACACAGATGAAAACGTTAATGATGAGAAAGGAAAAGAATGAAGTTCATAGCAATCAAGAAAAAAATAAGAAAAATAATGAGCAGATTTTTAGAGGAGACAGTAATAAAGGGTGGCTATGCTGGGAAATGTAGTGGTGACATCAGCAGAAGCAGACAATAGGGGACAGGGAGATAGCTTTAGATGGAGGCACAAGTGGGGTCAAATCTCCAAGTCTGTAATTTCCACGTAGCTATAAAATCTTCCTTTAAATTGGTGTACTGGCAGATGAATATGTTGTCGCTGTAAAGGAAGCCTCTGAACTCAGTTAGCTTTACCTTAGACTGAAGATCTTGGACAATTTCACCAATTCCTTCCACCTTTCATGAAGTTTAAACTGTAAATAAGGTGGTTTACTAAACTGGTCTAATAGGCATCCTGGAGGCAGCATGAGCACAGGGCAGCCAGGAGCTCTGTTGAGTGCTGATGAGTTCCCAGCACTGTCCCCTTCCCATGGATCCTGAATTGAAGGACACTTTGCAAAATGCCATAGGGAGGATACCGAAGATCCATTATTTCTCTTAGTAAATCTACTCTAGTCACAACATTTATACTTGTTGTGGGGAAAATAAAAATATTCACCTATTCAATTGCAGGTTTATGGTACCAGAACATAAAAACATCTGGAGCAAAATCTTTCCTGGAAATTGATTTCACTGCAGCTAAGATCAACATTTCTATAGATAATATTATTAAATAACAGTAAGTATCTTTAAAAAAATAAAATCCAAGAATTATGATTGCTTCAAGTTTTCTTACTTGATAGAACCCCAGCTAACTCACAGGTGGAGGATGAAGTGAAACCATATCTATGCAGTTCAGTTTTGGTATTGAAATGTGCACACAAGTTTCCTGCATCCATTCCTCCCAGCTCTGCAGCTCATTTGCAAGTCTCCCCTGTGCCCTTTAAACTGAAACTGGTAACAGTGTTGCATTTTCACCCTAACGGAACTTTCCCCAAATCAACTTCCCTACAGCAGAAACTAATTATTACTGGAATTTGAGTCAGACTGAGCTTTTGGGCAGAGATTTTAGGTATCATCTCTGGGACAGGAACAATTTCTGGTTCACAGATACAGCACTGAAAACAAAAGAGAACATAAAATATTCTCCCCAAGCCATTACAAAACAGTCTTACACAGGCTTACAGATTTTGTAACACCCAGTGAAATATTCTCATTTGGTTATTTCTTGACCTGCCCATATGCCACCACTGTTCAGGCAATCTAGAGAGCTCTGGAGATGGAGGTGGTATATCCTATAGATGTTTGACACTGAAGCAGGATAGGTATGATCTCTATTATTACCACTAGGATGAATTTGGTAGATACATATGCTACACAAGTAGGGCTACTAGCTAATTTCTGAGCCCTCCCCAGATAAAAAACAGTAAACCTTGTTAGAATACATGCCAGAAGAGTCTACATACACAATCTGTTCAAAAACTTTGACAAATGCTTCAGAGGTTATTTTAGGTTTTCTGTTCCCCCTTACACTCCCATTTGCTCTCACCAAGTAAATTGTTCACACCAGCTACTTTAATCAGTTGACTTATGTGCAGATCAGAAGCTTTCAGAGCTTTGGAGGGACAGTTAGATATGTAAATCAGGTGCCTAAAAGACTTTGTGTGAACACTACTCCAGGTTCACCCCCCGACTCCCCACCCCAGTTTCCAACCAGGCCAGTTCTACAAAGTAAAATGAAGTGAGCCATGAAAGCTTTACAAGCATTATGTAGCAGTTTCTTTCTGTATAAAAGAAGCTGAAACTACAGGTCAGCACCTCAAGCCTTTTTTCATCCATGAGATAGGAATTTCCCTTTTCAAGTAGAGGGGTCATCTTTATCTGACCTCACAGTTACTCAATAATTACATGATTAACGGTATGTCATCGTGACTAAATGTACCATAAGTAAGTTATTTTCTTAAGCAAATGCAGGTCTTTTTGTTTTGGAAAATCAGAAAGAAAAGAAAAGCAGAAAAACCATGGTTTTGTAGGAAGAGCAGAAAACACTTGTCATGAGTGTCTGTGTGAAACTGGCAGCCAGCAGAAGCTTCTCCCAGACAAACCAGTATAACAGCACAGTACTCCAGAGCACAAACTATGCTCTTAGAGCTCACATTGTGTTAGTGGAGCATGTGACCTACCTGCTCTTCAGCATAAGTTTGGTATAATTTTTCTCTCAGTGGACATTAATGGCAAAAGTCCATGTGTACAATGACATCCACAGCCAATATTGTTGTTACAACTTGTCAGTTATGCCAATGATGCCTCTTTCTAAGTTTCCATTCAGTAAAAGAGAAGGAAGGCTGCTACAGTGAGGGAAATCTTAGACCACACAGGGGATTCATTACTGGCTCAGGGGGCAGAGGTCTCTAAACCATCTCAAGTCTATGCACAAACCATTTTATAGCACTCAGTACACTGCTGTACTCTGGGTTTGTATTCACTTCCAACAGACGACGTGTGTACATCTGTTGCTGTAATTCATTAGCTCACTGCAGAAAGCAGTTAACCCCTTTCTGGAGCAGAGATGAAACAGCAAGGGTCTAGAAGAAAGTTCAAAGGTGACAGGAGTGTTTCCACACAGGGACAGTGATTCCTGGTTTTCTCTGGAAGCCTGACAAGGCAGACACAGTAAGCGTCTCATGGGCTACTGCAGATGATCTTCTCAGTCTGTTTGCCTTTAGAGCCAGACTGACTCTCATGATGGGAGTCCAGGTCAGGCTGGCAATTAAGGGATATCATTAAGGGATGACATTTTCAACAGGCTGCAATGTGGATAGATTTTGAGGATTAAATAAGAATATTTCATCTAGTTTTCTGTGTTGCAGTTGTAAAGGTCTAAAGCATTGGTAAGTGTTCAACTTTCTGCCAGGGATGCACAGTTTTGAGGACTTCAAGGTTAGGAGAGAACACATTGGGAACACTTCATATCTCCTAGTATGTAAAGTCAAACAAGTGGCCCCACATTCCACTCTTGCCTTGAGTTTTATGAATACAATCCATATATATATACTGGTCAGAGGAATTTTCTCTAGAGTCCAAATGCAAACAAAGGGCAGCTTTTGTTTTAGTGGCACAGAGTGAGGAGGAGTTTAAAACAGTAGGGCCTACCCAAGCTGTAAGGCACAAAGGATGCTGTTAGCCACAGAAGTACTTGGGATAGAAAAAGGCAACAGGAAAGAACAGAAATCCAGCCTTTGAGTGAAGTGCTGCTGGAATGAAGCTTAGGATTCTGAACTCCAAACAAGAAAACTATCTCCTACCTGTGATTCTGGAATCTTGCACCATATAGGCTGTACAAAATATCTATTTGTAAATCATCTGAATGAAGCATTATGGTTCATACTCATGGACAGAGCCCTTTCCAAGGCATCAGGAATCCTTTGGACTCTGACAACAAATTACTCTCTATATATCATATTACTCATATTACATATTACAAGTATGCATAATTTAGACTGAATTTTTTCATAGCATACACTCTACTATTGGGCAACATTGCAAGAATTTCACTAACAGGGTACTCAGCCAAAGCTTTCTTTACTTTTTTTTAGTTCATTACAGCCTATTCCTTTCTAGTACTTCTACAGCTGCTCTGATGAAACCACAAGCAATTCCATATCTTTCTGACACTAGGACAAAAGTCTCTTGATTCAAACTCTGAGTCTATAAATTTCCCCATGCCTTCATTCCCTTACCTGTGCTCTATTCCTGACCTAGTCTTGGAAGATTTATGGTAATACACACATGCATTTAGGAAGAATGTTTAACTCTGGGGAATAAAAGTACCTAGGTATCAAGAAATATTTGTTGCTTATTTTCCCATATGTCTAAGTATTCGTTTTATCTACTTTTAAAACAAATACGCCTAATGAGGAAGAGGTTGTCTATGTGAACTGTGCAACCTGCACTGTATATCTTTTTATTATGCTCTGGAACTAATAAAAACTATGCAATCTTTCTTCCTGATAAGTGTAATTTATGCACTGTACGCAAACTATACACAAGCTCATCGCCAAGGTGAATACAATGACAATGACAATCAGATACTGAAATAGCTTGGGATTTCCAAATGCACATTAAAATACAAGAGTGAGGAGTACAGGTAAGGGTGTATCTGTATTCACAGCAGTGAAGACTACATAGTCTTGCTTTGTAATTCCAATACTGCTTTAAGAAAACGGTGGTTTTAAATTGCAACATATTTCACATCAGTCCAAAATATATTTTGAGACTGGGAGCCTGGATAAACAGATTTTAGCAATGACATTTCTACTGGGGAAGAATAACCTCTTCTGATTCCTTAAAGTTTAAAATACCACAGTTCGTCTGCCAGTCCAAGTGAACGGAAAAGCTGACTGCTACATACAGCCTGCTCTAGTTATACTGTATGCAAACCATTATCTGTCAATATTGTATACAAACCCAACTAAAAGCCAAAGGCGATTATTTATAAATGCTATAGCATTTACAGCATTTTTTAGCAGCCAATAGGCATAATCCAAAATGGCATAAAAAGGCTTTGAGTGAATTTATGAGCGTATGTGTAATTCCACTAGCTTGAATGCTGACTATTGGTGGAACAAGAAAATCACTGCAGGGCCAGCTTCAAGCAAATGCCAGGTTTAACTAATAGCCAGTGGTCTTCAGGGTTTCTTACAGTGCTTAATTCAATCTCTAGTGAAGTCAACAAAGACCAAACTGAGTTCAAAACTAATCCTGAGAGAAAATGTTTTTTCTCTAAAGGAAAATTCGGTGTGAAATTTATGTGAAGGCTGTAGCATATCAAAAGAGACTGGAAAGCATGCTGGAAGGCTGTGGAATTTTGAAAGGAGGTAATGCATTCAAGAGAGCCAGAGAAAATATTAGCTTGGTTTTTGAAAGAAGTGCACAGAGGGAGTAACAGCTGCAAGGGCACACAGGTGGTTCTCACAAGTTCTCTTGCCAGCTGTAATCTCTGTTTAAAAAAAAAAAAGTCCCAAGTGCAGAACAATTATACAGCTAGTTCAGAGCTTTTTACTCCACCATTCAGACCTGTCACATAAGGCGGCAGCATAGTCCTAAAACTGCTCGGTTTCCACTCACAAAGGTGAAGGCCTGAGCAGTCAGTTTTAACAGTCTCTAGTGCTTGAGCTGAAATGAATGCGTTCCTTTTATTCAAGTTTATTCCACATTAAGTGCACAATTTTGCAATTAAGATAATGTGCTGATTGTAGAGGGGGTGGGGAAAAGGAGCAGCCTATTAAACACATTCATAAGACAGTGTCTTTTTAAATAAGTGTGAGCAAAGTATTTATGAAACTTCCTCAGTGTGAGTCATAAAGTCTTTATGTAGTAGGCAGATTATTAAAGTAGCTTGACCTCACCAGTTATAAAATATACAGAAATGGCTGAATTTTAAATACTTGCTAATGAATTAGATGGTCATTTATATGCTGAGATTAGGACAGCTTTGGCCAAAGTACAGCTCAGGAACTTGTGTAAAATAGCACCTTGCAAAATTATTCCATAATCTAGAGGTTTGTCCTGTGGATATCCTGTGTCAGTATGTCAAAATATATTAAAGGAAAAGAAACTCAACTAAAAATAAGAATAACCACAGCCTACTCACTTGTACTTTAATCTTTTGCAGGTCTTCCCTTTTCTTAGTTGCATAATGAGAAGCACAGATTGTAAAGCATGTCATTCTAGCTCAACAGGCACTAGCATCCACAGACAAGAAAAACAAATCCTTTCCTTTTAATTCAAGTCCATCCTGCTTCCCATGATTTCCTGTCCTCCAGTGCAGTTCAGTTCCTAGGAATAGTTGCACAATATACTGTTGCCTGCCTGTGCTAACAAAATAATTGACCTGCCATGAAAAAGCTGGCATAAATATTATCTCCTCTTGGTAACTACTAAACAGCTAAATTGCATGTGGTAACGCTGTTTGCTTTTAATGACATGTAAAGAGATAAAATGCCTACAATTCTAAACAGAACAGCCAGTGGCCTGCTCTATGCAGAGTGTACAACAAATGGCACGTTTTACTGTAAAACAACTATGTCTGAATCACTGCTGTCAAAGAATGTATCTTACAGTCAGTCCCCTGAATTTGCTGGTCAGATACAATCCTTCAGGAAATTAAAAGCTGAGCAGGCGAAAAGAACATCATCAAACAATACTTACTAATGTTATTGACGATGGAGGAGGGGAACAACCAGCTTTTCATTGAACTCAGTTTCTGCTTTACAAATCATTTCTGGTTTTCCGCTCTGAATTGTTCAATATTAAGAGATTTGAGGAGAATGGTCTACTCAATATTCCAGTTCTGGTCTGGCTGTATTAATTTTGCTGTAAACTTAAATGAAAGAAATATTCTTATATGATCAAGTTCAAGCTCAGACTTACAAACAGTAGCCTGCTTTGGAAGCACTCTAGTCTGTGACCTCTGCTTCAGCCACTTTAGGAAATGGAGCTGATAACCCAGGAACAAGTCCAGGAAAGGAAATGAAACATCTGAATACTTCAGTGTGCACAGGAAATAAGGATTTAACAGTGAATAACTAAAATCCAGAAATCATTCTGGAGCAGTGACTAAATCACAGGATTTTCCAGGCACAGGGAGCAACAAAGCAGCAGGTTACAGATCTCCCCTCCTCCTCTGCTCAGCTGAGAGATGCACTACTGTTTGTACAGACCTTCCCCTCATCCACAGAAGCCTCTGAAGTGCAGGACCATAGCCTCTTGGGTAGGCTATAAGGATGTGAATCAAATCCTCTCCCAGTACCGAATCTGTTTAGAAGCAAGGTCTCCAGCCACAAGACTACTGGGGGCAGAAAACATAAATATGCTTCTTGGAAAACACAACTACCTCAGGGCTCTCATCTTTGATGGTGGAAGGTTGTAAAAGCGCAAGACTACACATCTACTTAAGACAATCATCTTCCAAGACAAAAATATGAAAAGGAAAACTTTCCAAAAACTACATATTTCTGTGAATATCTCTAATGAAGTTGGGGGAATTTTCCTATTAATCATAGTAGCATCCAAACCAGGACCAGACCGTGCATGTACCAGGCTGACACAACAGAAATTCTCTCTCCTAGGACTAGTCAAGGGCCTTGATTTCAGTAGAAAGGCTTACTCACTGTATAATGACCCATCAAATAATGCCACCTGGCCTGCGCTAATCAGATCTGACTGTAAAGCGCCCGTGTAGTGACAGTAACAGAAACAGGATGTCAGTAGTTGACAGGAAGTTCAGGTGTTAGAGTACAAGAAATTCAGAAGTGCTTCCTCACAAACTCTGAGGTTTGCACACACAGAGAATGATGACCTAATTTAGGAGAAGCAGGCTGCAGATCATGGTATTAGTCTTCTATTAGCCACCTCATAAATCATAAACTTGAATTTGGTTGCTCATATACCTCAGCAGCTTGCCAGTTTAGAGGCTCTGTTCTGCTTTTTAGCTTGTGATATGAGTAACACTGAGATTTCATTTCAGGATTTTGCTCTTTGTTTTACTTTGAAAATCCCAGAAGACACGGCTAAAAGCCACAGTCATATCTGGTTTGGGATTTTCACATCCAATTATTAATCCTCTTGGAAAGATGATTTGCCTGGGAATAGTATTACTTGAATGTGGTTTTGTTAGTGTTATTCAGGGGTTTTCCTTCCTTTCTTCTGTTCCTCTCTTTCACAGAAGGTTCTTATATAACAGAAGGTTCTTCAGTTCATACATGCCTTCCCAAAGCACAAGTAATTTCAAGCTTATTTATGGTCATCAGGACAACTGCTTTGCCATATGACTTAAGAAAGACTTTTTAAGCCTCTCATGCTGAGATAAGGCCCCTTCTTTGAAGTTCTTGTTAGTTAGTCCCCCACAGAAATACATCATACATTTATGTCATTCCATGGAGATTTACTTCTGTTCTGTGGCCTCATACATTTCTACTGATAACTGCAATCAAATGATCCAATCTGCTGTGGGCTGTGCACCATGGAGATATGCTCCCAACTGTGAAACAGCTTCTCTCCAACTAGCTCACAACATCCCTGTGTCAAGACTCTTCCTCAATGCCAGAGTTCAGTCTCCTGGGAGGACACTTTCTTGTGAAGGCTACTGGTTTCGTTTGTTGATGCTGGAAGAAAAATTCAGAGAGAAATCTTTGTATTATATTCCACTAATGCCATATTATCCTAATAGCTGTTTTTCTGACCAATACCTAGCTACTAGTTTCTATGGGAAGGGAATCAGTTGCTCTTTGTGAACAAACAAGGCTTTGCAGAGAACTTTATACAGAAGCAACACAGGGAACTAATGCCATAAACCCATTCACACTTCTTCACCCTTTGCCTTCTCCCCACCCCAATGACAGTTGAGTTTATCTGCACTGAAGCAAAATCTGTGGAATGGGAATCCCCTTTAAAAAAACTCTGCTAGCTTCAGAAGACTTGTAAATCTGTTGTATTGCAAGCAGCCTGCAAGTAAGCAAGGCACAGAAAGGACAGAGTGACAAGGGTGCCCATCTGGTTCCCTCACCCTCAAAAAGCTGGAGAATCTGAAGGTGAAGGGAGCCATGGTCTCACCTGTAAGGAAGGAGTAGGGGATTTCCCCCATCTTCCCAAGGAGAAATCTACAAGGAAACTACTGTGGCATTTCCCTATCTCCATGTCTCCTCCTGTGGGATTTCCAAAATTGTTGTTAGACAAGTTGTGAAATGTGTCCTGTCCTTTCAGTGGGGGAGGGGTAAGTACAGGCTTGTCATAGCTGGATGACAGCAAAGGACAGAGGTAGGGAGACTTCCTCCCCTGTGTCTATACTGGCACCTGTAAGAAGTTACGCAGTACAGGAGGCTCTGTCTCTGAGCCAACCTTCCCTGGCTCTCAGCAGACATTAGTCATTTTGGTTTGATAATGGTCTAAATGCAGCCACCCAGCTACTGGTTGGCAAGCTTGAGTCTACCTGCCATGGCCATAACTCCTGATAGCAGGAGTCCCAGGCACCCGTACCAGGTGAAATGTGCTGCCAGCGACTGGGAGAATGCAGAAGAGAGGAGGTGGGTGTGGTGTAGATAGGCACACGAAGACATGTGATGGGCTGATGACTCTTCCCATAGCTGGTAAGGCAACAGGAATATACTCTGGTAAGTGAGAGCCAAAGGAGAGACTGCTGGAGTTGTTTGCAAGTAATGCACTGGGCAACACTGGGAAAGTGTGCCCATTCCTTTACTCATTATGATGTCGCTATGTGAAATATCCAAGATTTTCCTTAAAACAGTGATTTGATACACTTTGAAGTCTTTACTTGGTAGGGCAAATACCTTGACTCACAGGAAGTGAAAAAGGGTTTCATTTCATTCAAGAAGCTATAAAGTCATTCCTTTAAACATTCACACATGGCAGATCCTGCTCTTCTTTACACCATATCACTCTTTCCACTTCCCCCCAAGAGTTACGTAACCACTACAGTGCCTTTGGTACATTCCTGTAACACATCTGTCATGCTGAGTGGTTGATCCTCCAAACTGAAACTGACAAGCAGGTAAAAGACACTCTCTGGAAGAGCAGGCTTAGCCTTCCTGTTTATGTAGCCTCTGCTCTGAAGTGTTCAAGATAAACTGAAGGACTAGATCCAACTAGCTTGACCCTCAACAGGATGGCCAGAATAACCTTTGAGTTGCTCTAAATCAATACATGTCTTCTCTTAGCACATTGGTCAAGCCTGGTAAGTAAAACCAGACCCAATCTATATTTTGCACTCCTGAAAGTGAAATTTTTTCTCAATAATTTCAGCTCTTTCCTGTGAACCAGTAACTAGAAGGCTACCAGATGAGTATGTTGTGTGATAAGACAATGTAGGCAGGGTGTTTCTTAAACAACTCAAGAGTGTGGTGTCACAGACAGGTGAACAATCTACTAACTCCCCTACACTCCCCACCCCCTCCCCTCCAGCAACCTCCCCTTTCTCTGTCCCTGCCCCTGAGCTGTGGAATCCCACCTCATCCTATATAGTGGCTTTTTGAACCCTTCCAGAGCTACAACAATTTGCTATCTTAGAAGGAAAAAAAATAAATCCAGTCACGTCACATACGAAGCTAAAAAAAGCATCCAAGAAATGTCAGGACAGTGCAAAGGAGCAGCATGGCTGGGACAGACTGGAGTTTTTCAGGCTTTAGGATTACCAGTTGTTTTGTTATTTGTATTAACCTCTGTACTGTTGTGATTAAGAAACGCCCTTGTGTGTTAGAACAAGGCAAGCTTCTAGGATGTAGCTGCTCCCGTTTGCTTACCAGATCTGGCAAATCAGTCATGCAGAGCTTCTCAATCCAAGCCAGAGTCACTGAACAGCTATCGCAGGAGCCTGATGTTGAGTTTGGCAGGATCGTACTGGAAATAAAATGCTGAACTGAAAGCCTGAGAAATAACTGAGAAATCATTCAGAATCTATTAATAATTCATAAAGTAGGATCAGAAGAATCATGTGAAGTGATTGACTTTGCTACTTCTGTCACAAAAAGGGAATGGCCTTACTGAGATGAAAAGCCTGATGTGGGAAAAGTTGAGTGCAAAACTTTTTCTCTCTCAATTCTCCAGGAAGAATAAGCTAAAAATTTAAATGCTAAATTTAGATTTCATTGGAAAAAAAAAAAAACGCCACCAAAAAACCACAAAACCCCCAACCAAACCAAAAGAGCTGTAATTAAAGCTGAATATTTCTGGAGGAATATAAAAGACTGACCAAGAGAAAAAACATGCCACTGATTAATCCAAGAACATTTCAGTAATACAGAAAACTGCAATAGCAAGCAATATAGAATTAAGGCTTCAAATTTCCTCAGACTTTTTTAAGCAAAATTCCCATTGAAGTTGCTCCAGAAAGTTGACAGTGATTACAAAACTGAATTTAAAGGAGATCTCAACAGGAATGTGAGTTTTTGCTAAAACATAAGACATCCCTCTTTGCACAAAAAGTAATCAAGGGGTTGGAGGAAAACCAGCCTCCATTATTTACCTAGTTAAATCTTCTGTATCAGGTCAGATTTAATTTGTCATTTCACGGGTAAAGCCATCAGATGTTAGCTTTCCAGAAACTAAGCTCTCCTCTGGGGCTGCAGATGAATAAGAGCCTGAGCATTGCCACTGGTAATGTAGAGAAAGTTTCCAATGATCATGGAGACTTACACCTCAGAAGAGGAAGAAATAGCAGGGTCTTATTCGAGTGCCTTCTGGCCAAGAGCAGGTACATGCAGGGACTACCACAAGGCTTCGTTCAGACAACTCATACATCAGACCATCACTAGTTCAAAGCAGGCATACAAGACAATACTGAATTCTTGGAAAAATGGGAAGAAGAACTAAAAAAAGGAAGTGGAAAAACAACAGTAACTCTTTACTTACTGGAATCCAAGATCATCTTCAAAGAAAATGCAGTTGGTTACTATCATTTGGAAAATGATTGTTGTAATCTGCCTGTTGGTAATTCCCTGAAAAGAAAGAGCAGGCTATAGGCCAGTATGCTTTTATTTCCTTGCACAGGAGTTGTTAAGTCCTTTCATCTCACTGCAGGATACTTTTAAAAAACTTTAGCTTTCTCAGTGTTTGGAAGATACCTGAGGTAAGAGAGTAGCATCTGTGCAAGGAACCCCCCAGGGCAGTTGTTAATATCTCACTGGAGGAAGTCCTTCTCCAGGTAGGGAAGAGCCAGGGAGGTGTGGGCTGAAGCTGGGTGCCTGATCCTACTACACTTCAGTTACTCCTTCTAGCAAGAAGATAGCATAGATTTAATGAGGGTCAGAGGGTGAACACCCCTTTACCCCCATCGAGCTTTAACTTAGCAAAGCAGCTGCTCTGTCACAGCAGTCTTACCTCATCACAATGCAACTCAATCAGCCCTTGTAGGGCTGAGGCTGGACAAATGAACTTTTCCAGTTTTGCTGAGTAGCAATGCATTTTTGTGACAGAGATCACTGCTAGGATCATAAATGTGTCTCTGTGTTCCTGCTTGTAGCAGAACTTGATATAGCTGTGCCTTCTGAAGGTGCTCTGGATGTTGTGCACAGGGCAGCAAACAACTCAGGGAACACCAATGGGATACAAGACAGGGAATTATTTGTGCCCATACATTTGCAAAAGAATGATAGCTCAATCTGTACTAGAAGCAAGCAGTGACCTACAAATCTGAAATGAAACAGGATACTATGGTACATCAGGAAAATGTTCCCAGGCACAGTACTGCGAGAAATGACTACTCAGCTAGTGAAAATATTTTAACTAGATTTGCAGAAATATCATCAGATATGCTCAAAATGTTTGGAAGCGAATCTTGCAACACAATACATCCATGTCGATGTCAGTTCCAGTGACAATGCTCTCTGCACACCTGAATTGTCCTGACAATACTGTAAAAGCAAAGGCTGCTAAAGTAGTTGTTTTTAAAAGAGGTACATGAGGTCAACTCAACAGGAGAGATGACTGTAACTTTCAGTAAAGCACCCATTTAGTGAACTGAGCCCGGGATGTGTTGTGCTTTTGTAGTTCAAAGGGAACGTCTCTGTGCGCATCTGGCTTTTAACACCATCCCTCCATGTGATTAAAGAAAGCCACAAGAAAGAGGTTTCTACATTATTATCTCTTCCTGGAAAACAAACCTGACTGTTTCCCCGAAGTTTGCTGGTACAGAATTAAGCAGCTTTAAAGGCAGCCAGACATT
The DNA here is from genome assembly GCA_013399135.1 of Heliornis fulica. NCBI lineage: Eukaryota > Metazoa > Chordata > Aves > Gruiformes > Heliornithidae > Heliornis > Heliornis fulica. The sequence goes on along the minus strand of VXBZ01007723.1, from coordinate 886,679 downwards.
TTGGCTGCCCGTCCACTTGTCTTCCTTGCAGTTGTCATTATCTCTGTTATACTTTACCTGGAACTTAACAATCCCTCACTCCCTTTCCCTTAGGTTTCAGTAACTCTTCAAAATGAAAATCAATAATGTTCCTTTTACTCCAAGACACAGCCTTTCAGATGATCACGTCATACTATGCAGGAGCTGCTGGGAGCCTATGCAGCAGAAATAGCCCTTGGATGAAGTGTTTCCAGTAAAGTAGCTGCCTTCTTCTAGCATTTCACTGTTTACTTGTATCATTGGTTTAGATCAACATTGGGTTTTTATCAAGTGATTCAAGTGACATGTTAGTGGCATGGCTAAGAAAACTTAGAAAGGTTTTTTTAGAAAATTACTTCACCTTAGAGACTCTAAATAAACGAAGATCTTATGAGTCAGTGGATTTTATTCCTGTCAAATGGCCATAGAATTAAAACAAAATAACCTCAAACCCCTCGTTAGCAGAACTGTGTGTGCAATTTCAGTTTCTGTTTTGCTATTAACATGATTGTAAATGGGTTATAGTAATCTGACTTCTTTTTTTATGAAACTTGTCATCATGACAGATACATGAGAGGCCTGAGGAAACCCCCTCTCATCTTCCCCCAGAAGTGTCAGGTTTGCAAGGAAGAGTTGCCATTGCAAAACTCTGGACATACTTTAACAAATTTTCTCAGCGGACAGGGCCAGAGCCTCACCCGCTGAAGATTCAGGGCAGATCCCTGATGCAACTAGAACTGTGCAGATGGGTGGCCTGATCCTTCCCTGGAAATACACAGCATGAACTCAAAGAACTGAACACTGAAAGAGAATGTGCTAGGGATGACAGTTCTCATAATCCAAATTATCTGAAATATCGAATGACCTCAGAGACAAGCCAGTTTTCTGTTAGTATTGAGGGTAACTTGATTTATTTATAAAGCTTCTAAGGAGCTCACAGTACAAGTGACACTTGGAAAAGCTGAAAGTGTCATATGAGAAATACAGTGACAGGGCTGCAAGGGAGGCAGATGTGAGCAAAGGACTGGTTAGTTTTGGTTAGTTTTGGTTCTTTTGTTGTTTGGGTTTTTTTTTTAAAGAAAATTTATCTCATCTTTTTGAAATGTTATGTATTATAATAAAAATTATATGTTTGTGTGTGTGTAGATAGATAGATATAAAAAATTCAAGCTACAAAAATAGGGTGAAGGCTTTGTGGTATCTTGTGGTACCAGAAGTGCAACTAGTTGCCCCTCTGCTCTGTTCACATAAGACTTGCCAGGGCATAACTGCTCCCTACTGTATTTGTTAGACAGAAGTTATTCTGCTAAATGTTTCTCTCCCCACCACCATCACCTAACATGGACTGTTTCCTTAAGTTTTACTTGCCTCATGTGTTGCAATAGAGTGAACTGTCAGGAGCAGAAATAGCAGCTGAAAACAGGAGTTTTAGTCTGTAAAAGATGCAAAGCTTTCTTTTAAGAGAGTCATCTCTTTTTTTTTTTTTTAGCCATGCCTGAATTTTAACATTGCCAGAACACAGTTTCTGATTAAGCTGTTTTAGTTAATCTTGAAAGATTTTTAACAGGAAATTGTTGTAACTATCCTTTCCTTTTCCCTCAGAGGCTTCTACTCTTGTTTAGAGGAAACCAGGGTTTCTAAGCAGAGAGCTAAAAAAATAAAGAGCAAAACCAGTCAAAATTTACAGCATGCAGTTTGGCCAAGAGTCCACCTTCCATACTGACAGCCAGCCCAAAATCCTCACCCTCATTTCCAGGCTAAAGAATGCTCTCATTCAAGAACCTGTGAAAGAGTCTTGAGTATAACTTTGTTTCATCGTGTGTTTTTATCAGGTGGGTCCCAAACTGCAGTGAAACTAGGGACATTTCAGAAGTGTACAAACAGATTCATATAATGTCAACAAAACCAAGGCCTGGTGAGAGATTGGTTGCAGATTTTAGACACAGCTCCCTCTCCCTGTCATGTATGTAGGGTTGATAAATCAGGGAGAAATGCCTATTGATCTTGGTTAGAGAAGTGGCACATGAAATAATTGTATTCTATAGGAATGGTCCAACTGAAGGTGCGTGAAAGCTTTGCTGCAGCTGTGTAGTGACTTTATAACCTACATGAAGGATCAGTCAACTGTGTCAGTCAACTTAGATTTTAAGATTTCCTCCTCCACACACTTCTAGCTGGGTCTCTCTCCTTTCCAGAGAACTACAACTGCCTTTGTTCTAACTCCTTCCTGCTCACAGCTCCTTCCTGTGCAAGCAGAAACTGTCATCACATTGGCACTGTTTCTGGGAGATACCAACTCTTGAACAGTACCTGCACCTCCTGGACTACATTTCCTTCCTTCCCTTGAGCAGCCACAAGCAACCTGGATCTCTGTTTAACTCCTGTGATGGTGCTACTTTCCTGCCTAGGTTATACCTGCTACTTTACTGGGCTTTCAGTGTCTTCTGTGGCAAAAAATGGCAGACCAAAAGCAAGTGTCCTACAGACCAATTGCCTTTACAATTGTGGCGATGTAAGTCCAGAGAAACAAGTCTGTATGCCAGATAGGACAGAGACTAGGCAGAATATAACCACTTCAACTCATCTTTGTCAAGTACACGGGAAAGGGCTCAGGTGACAGTCTTGAGAACAAGAGAAAGAAAGAGCAAACTTCTCTTTACCCTACGTGTAGGCTGATTGGATGACCTGACATCAGAAATACACATAAAGCTAGAGACACATGTAACAATAAGTCACTTAGTTGGGTGTCTGTTCATTCAAACCAGAATTACTCTACAATACCCACAATATATTAGAGACAGAATAGCTTAATTGAAAACAATCTGGTGAGAAAATGATTTACCTCAGAAATATGTGGCTGATGAGCAGGAGTTCCAGGTCCCAAAATAGCTCCATTAAAGCTCAGCAAACTAAGCAAGCATCTGTCTCGGTGTCTATTTCTGCAAAACACAGGACTCTCAAACCACCTCAGCTAGCAGCTTTCTAGAATTGTGATGATCACTGAGAGCACCGATTGATAACAAATATGGGTTTTCCTCAAAATCCAGGGGGATTTTGAAGCACATCCAGACATATGAAACTTTGCTTTAGGCAATAATCTCATTGCAAAGTACTGACATGCTGAAAATTGCCCCCATTCAGGAAATTAGTACGGTTGGACTCGGTGACCTCCAAGGTCTTTTCCAACCTCGTGATTCTGTGAAAGAAGTGCAACACAGAAAGGAACCCAACGTATCCCAGTAATCTGCAGCCAGGTCTGACAGAGCTGAAATGCCTTTAGTTGAAGATACAGATTCTAATCTAAAGTCTTTACCTAGGACTTGAGCCCAGCTTTCTCCAGTGTCATCTCAGCCCACATCCAAAGTTCATACCTCACTGAATGATTCTATCCAGTGTGTTTCAAAGACCAAGCATTTTGAATGTACCACTTCATGAATGTACACAAGTAGTTTACATTTGACTTACATTTTACTTTCTTCCTACATTCAAACTTCCTGTTCTAATCACCATTTCCAGTTAGCCATTACCAATTTTCGGAGATCACTCGTTAGAGAAAGGAAATGCTAGGCGAGCATCAGAACTACCTAGTAGTGGAACAAGCATTTGTTTTATAACCAAAAAAAAGTTAGACTTGGAAAAACATATCCTCTGTGGTACTGAGCTGGCGTGATGAAAAGTGACAGAAGATAGAATTACTCTTCTCAGGTTGTTCTTTGACAGGCTACTTCAATGCTACAATAGAAATTACAGGAATTGGCAACAGTTAGAGACACAATCCCCATCTTAGCAACAGATAACAAGGTTCAAAGGTGAATTATATGTTGGTTGAATATAGGAAGAAGGAAATAACTTATTCATTGTTAAAGGACAAAGCATTTCATTCAAGACCTGTTACCAGGAATATTCAGAAATGTATTGCTGCAGTGCCTTAGTGGTGAGCCCATCTGAATTCATGTTACTCACCTATTTTGGAACAGGAATTAATTTACCTCAGATTAACCTCATATATGTACACATCCTGTCTCCCATGCAAGTACTTCAGCCAGGTGGATACTTAAACCACCCAGCAGCCATTCAGCCAAACCAGCTTGTTGGGGAGATGGGGAGGGTATGCTAAACGGGGCTAAATCTGGTTGGCTGCTCATTCAGATGTGCACCTACCAGTTACGTCACAACACTTCTCTTGACTGCAGAGACCCTTCCTCTCCTGAAGAAATCCTCCTGATGTAGGAAATACTAACCAATAATCAGGATGAATGGTCTGAGGAAGAGATTAAAGATCAACAGAAGAATAAACAAAGAAGAATCCAACATCTTCAAAGGAAAAAACAATAGCACTGAGCTTAACTAGCTTGGGAAAATGTCCCAGAAGAGTAACCCTTATCTTGTAGTTAAGATTATTGGAAATATCAGCAGGAAGCATGCTTGTGAGAAGGGAAAATCCTGCTGCTATGCCACAGATGTGTTGAACATCATTTCTATTTTCATTCTAGGTTGCACTCTGCTTGCACTAGGTGCCACTCACTCCTACTGACAAAAACACACACAATTTTAGTCAGTATCAAGACCACATTAATCTCTGGTAAATCACAAACTGAAATGATTCATACGGTAAATACTCCTATGCACAGCTTCCTGAGCATGTTCAATACAGGTGGATATTTATACTTATATCTGACAGATCTGAATTTCTTAGTTTGTTTATACTTCCTTTGGAAAAAGCTATATTTATAACAGCTTTATATAGAACTAGTCAATGAAACTAATATACAATACTTTCACTAACTTATATCTAAAAGGACACTGCTTTAATATTTTAAGAGCAAGGGAAATGCACGTAGGTCCAGAGAAGCAAAACAAGATAAATGTTTGAAGAGACTGATGATAAGGAAAGGGAAGATCTGGGCTTGGAGTGTCTGCAGTGAACTCCACAGCAAAAGGCTAGAGGGGACTGAAAGTATCATTAAGCTATGGTCAAAATAGGGGTGAAAAGGAAATAAGAAGAAAGGTACAGAACAAATTGCAGTATACAGGTAAGGAAGAAGCATCTTCCAGGAACACAGCCATTGTAATGCTGGTTTACTTTGGCCTAGATACAGTTTGGTCTGAGATGAGAAGGCACATGACATTAATTTGAAAATACTCATTGAGTTGTACTATGTACAAACACTACAAGGATTACCATTCTTCTGTACTGAATTTAGTATAAACACTTTCTTATTTTATTATTCTAAAAATGTTGTTTGTTTTTGTTTTTGTTTTTGTTTTTAAAGAATAAAAGAAGAATGTATGCCGCAGAGTCCTGGAAGAACGTTAACACAACAGAACCTTTCTGTCACTGGGGCCCAGGCACAAAAGGGCACAGACACTCAAACAGCCCTAAACTTGGGCTGGGTATTAGATAAGTGTAATTGTAAAGATTCTGGTGGATAAGATATTATTGAACATCAAAGTGCAATTAAATCAATTTTTGGGTTGTTTATTTTCCTGTTCCTATACTAGAAAAACCATGTAAATCCAGGTGTGAACAGTTGTAAGTCCAAGTCCCAGATTGCTGCTATGGAGAGTAGAACATTGCAGAGCTTGTTTGCAAGTGCAAACTGTGAATAGTTTCCACAGTAGCAGCACACCAGTACAGCTCTTGCCTCACCATAGTATCAGTTACTAAGGGTAGTCCCCTGCTCGATCTGCACTTGACTGGAATGGACTGAATACAGAGCTGTTAGCTGACCTGAGAAACGGTATTGATCAGCAGCTGCTTTTTCCAGGGACGGGTAGCTTTGTGTGCCAGTGTTGAGTTCTGTGTGTCACAGCAGCAGCAGATCTTCAGAAGTCAAGTGTTCTGGGCTATTGTTTTAGGCTAAAACTAGTGACACTAGCAAACAATCCACTGTTTATAAAACTTACTCTTTATTGATATTAGGTGTGGAGAGCGGGCCTTAGCCCTCCCATCATGAGATCAAAGTTTTTATGAAAGATTTTATCTATCCTAGGATCTTAAATCTTATCCTCAAGCTCCTTTAATCATAAGACTGACAGCTGGCAAAGGGCAAGTCAGAGACTTGGTTGTAGGTGTCATTCAGCTTGGATATACCTTTTCCTCAGCTTAGTGCTCTCAGCTTTGCCTCCTTACAGCTTTGAATCTTGGTCCTTTCCCTGGCTTTAGCCTCAGCCTAACACAGCAACAAACCAAAATCCACACTGTGCCTAGAGGGGAATATTAGCAATCAAACATTTAAACCATTTCAGTCATCTCAAAGATAAGTCTGTCTAGATTAAAAACACATTAAGTTCTTCCTACTTTCTAAGCCTTTAACCTTCAGCCTTACAAACCTTTCAGGGTGACAATTCAGAAAGACAGCTGTGCAGGAACCAGAAGCTGAAGCAGAAACTGTTTTACAAGGTCAGCCACTACTCACTAAGTTCCACTCTAACTTTTGGCCTAATCAAGCCTGGTTTTACACTGCTACAGTTACTTGGGCAACACAGTTGCACCAATATAGAGTTCACTCTCTACTCCAGTTGAAATTAACTGTTCTAGTCTAGGGCACCTCCAGTTTAGGGTGTTTCTAATCATCTGATGATGCTGGATTCTCTTCACTATAACCCTACAACCATGAGCATAGACTTCTGCCTTTAGATAGACACTGGCTGCTATTCTAGAACAAGATGTAGAAACTAAAAGGGGCGGTAACAGCTTCCTACTCCTTATAAATACCTTCTCTTATGCAAGTATGCTTCTGCTTGAGAACAGATTTTTCCTTTTAACTTTTGTTACCAATTTGTTTAAACTACCAAGTAAGGGCTTATACATGCAGAATTAAAGAGGAGATATGATCTTTGGGGGGGGGTGTGGAAAATAAGGCACATTTATTTTCCCACATCCTGGGCAGCTGCAAGATCATTTACATGTTATTAATGACCTTTCTATGTACTTTACTTTCAGACTCAATCATTCTGGCAGATTTCCTTGCTTTAATTAGCTAGCATCAGCTTGAATCCCAACATTTTCTCAGTGCTTCTCACTCCTATGTCCCACTCATAATTGTAGCCCGGCCTGCAGGGCTGTATATCTGTATCAGCATGGAACTGGTCTTTGTTTTAAGGCTTATGGTACCACTTCAAAGCTGTTTGCACATCTATTTGTAACAGCATATATGTCCTCTTTAAAGGTGATCCAGAATATCCCAAAACCTAAAAAGCACTGGGTAGCCACCAGCTGTCCCAGTAGGACAGATCTTCCGGTGCATAAGTGCCTCTGGGGCACACACAGCAGAGTATGACTTACAGGAAACACAGATTGTTCTCGAGTTATGTAGAGCTTGGCTGGTACTAAGAACTTCAGCCAGAAGAGTACACTCTGTGCAGGCAACAGCAGCTTACTAGATGTTACAGCACTCTTAAGAGATAAGGTTAAAGACATCATATGCACTGTGTGCTAAATGATTTACTCAAATGTCTTGCAGGAAATTGTTGATGTATTCTCTTCCAGGAACGTTTCCTGGGAAAAACAGCTGGCGATTCAGAACAGAACAGAACACTTCAAGGCTGCCTCTGTATGCCAGCTGCAGCTTTGCTAGTAGCATAGAGAGTAGGAGTTAATTTATATTCATATTTAGAGGGTGTTTCCACATAATTAAAGGATACTATAGAGGAAAAGCATCTGTGAGTAGGAGCACAGTAAATTCTGCAAGCAGGGCTAACTATTAGGAGTTAAAACTAAATCCATAAGATCAAATGGAACTGGAGAAAGCACACAGCCTTGTCCTGGTGCCCACTCCCAAATGATACAAGGAAACTTAGTCACTTTGCAACTTCAAGTTCAGGCAGCCCTAACTGGTTTCAGACTCTGTCTTCTTCTCTCATATGTATTTTTAGTATATGCAACTGCCAAAAATCTGAGGATATGGAAAACACATCTTGTTCATCAGCTTCTCCTTTAGCTTGAATGTGCCAGGAAGAAGAACTGAACTAGTCAGCTGAACTAGAATTATAAGCAGCTTCTCCACACTACAATTGCTTTTGTGGTCCTTGTTGTTCTGTGCTTGCTCAGGTGATGAGAAGGAAGTGAAAGGAGAGAAGATGTAGCCAAAGTGTTTTGCATTGAGAAGCTGTTCTTTCTTAGGCATTTTTTTTTCCACGACATCACAGCATAAGGTTTTTCCAGCTGTGTACTTTGGAAGTTGTAAATCTTTGGACTAGCAAGGATCAAAGTTCCTGCAGACCTGAGAAGCTTAGAAATACCATTGCTCAGTATACCACACAACACCAGAACCATCACGTGTTATTTAAATGCTGATGCTCTGACAGGTACAGGCGGATTTCATGCCTGTGGTCTAACGCATATGAGCTAGATTGAAAATTGCTAAACCAGCACAATGCCTGCTATCTGTAGGCACTTGAAACTGTGCAGCTCTCTCGCCTCTCAGGAAGGTGTGAATGAGCAGGGAGTCCCTGCAAGTGCCTTCACAAGGAGCAGATGTATGAAGCTGTCATCATAATGACGTTTGAACAGGATCTTTCCCTTGGGTACATCCTGTACCAAAAGCCAAAGTTGTATAAGAAAACTAATAATCAAGTATCCTGTTATTTAAACTGTTGTGCATGGAACTAAAAGTGTGTTTTGGTTTTTTTCCAAGGACATTACCAGCACCTCAATTTAGAGAGACTGTAAACTGAATCAATCACTGAAGCAGAGGATTAGGAGTCCTTCCTTTTATAAGTGGGGAAACAATGCATGGTAGAATCCAACCTAAAGCTGCATGGCAAAAGGAGAATTGTGGGATTAAAAAGGAAGAACACAAATGTTGCTGGATAAAAGTCAGCATGGATGAAAATAGCAGAATGGTTTCAATTGTGCTAATCTGCAAATCATTAATTGGGCAAAAGCAGGGACAGCTGCATCTGGTGACCTCAGATTTGAGATGCAATTTAAAAAATAGGATAAAGCAAGGAGTGAGAGAATATCATGGGATGGCCTTGATATGTCTTCACACTCAGCAAAACACAGGAAGCTCGGGAATGCCTAAAATCTCTGAATTGTGTCCTAGATATTGACAAAACTGAGTACAGTAGTGAAACTTTATAGTTAACTTAGAATCCTGCTGACAAACAGGGTTTTTTTTTTTGGCCTGGAGTCTCAAACTTTATGCTTTGTATTTGCCAGCTTTTTCTCCTTGACAAAAATTTGGTTTTGTTTGAGGGATTTGTTTGTTTTTGACAACAGACTGAGAATTTTATATCACTAAATATTATGAATCCAGAATGAAACTGAAAGGCCTCGTAACTTTGCTAAAGCCACTCCATCTAGCTGGTTCCACAGAATGTTCTGCTCAGCCCTTCACCCACGCCTTGTGCTCTGAGTTCAGGTACTCCTTCCCAGCTGCTCTAGGGCACTGTGTGACTGGTTGATACTTGCAGCTGACCTACCCTCAAAGATCCTCAAGGAGACAAGAACAAAATGGCAAGCACTGGCCAGTTTGCTGCCTACCACCTCTCCTGCCCTGCCATGCCTCAGGAGGCTGATTTGATGCAGTGAATCTTCCTAATGTCCTTTGCTAGTGAGGACAGGAAACTCCTGCTAAGCAAAGAGGAAAGTATTCTACATCCTTTGTTGTTCTCTTCCCCAAAACAGCAGCAGCCCTCTGGGAAGAGAGGGGTTAGCTGCTCTCTGGGCAAAGGAAGCTGCGGCCTGTAAAGAGAGGGGTCTTAAACTCCAGCTCTGATCCCTGTGGCTGCAGATGTTGGACCAGCCCTTGCCAATTAAAGAAATGACACAACCTCCTATTGCAAAAGAGTCCAAAGGTTAAAAAAGAAGGCAAAAGTGACATAGGATAACAGAGACACAAAAGACAAATCCTGCTGTAGCCAAAGTAAAACTTAAACACGTTATAGTCTTCAGTAAAATCACAACATTATTCAACCTTACAGATCAGGAAGTGACTTGCCCAAGCCAACAGTAGACTCAGAGCAAGGTATTGAATAACCACAGTCACAACCCTGATTGATCCAAACACTAAAGAGTCTAGGTGTGTTTCACCTCAATTTAAAGCATAATATAGTGTAATCTAACACACTTTGGGGCATTTGCTCCCTCAGAGGGCTTATTTCACTGAGTTTAGGGTGCACACATTCATCCTCTATATAGCTAATGGACAGGTAGGGGAATCCCACCTCTGCTCCTGCATCTCAGTATCCAGTGGTTTTTCCTACCCCAGAAACAAGCATTGTGTAGTTGTGCCAGCTCTTTCAGCTGCATTTTTTGAGAAGGAGAAAGGGTGCAAAAAAAAAAAAAAAGGAAAAGCCAAACTGAAAAATGGGAGTAGGAAGAGGAACAGAGTTTCCAAGAAGAAGACAAAGAATTAATTCAACTAAAGGAAAAAGCAAAGAAAAAGTAGCCTGATGAAAACCTAGCCTCTGAGAAACAATGGACCAAGATGAAGGAGGAAAACATGGGTAGGAGCAGTATATGGTTCACTTCAGTTTTTGTGTTAGAACATGTGATTTATAAGACTTTGAATTGCTTTTCAAGGGAAACTGCTATTTCTAACACTACCCTCTCTTCTGAGCAGCTTTCCAAGCTCAAGGCAAAGATGGCCAGTACCCTGCTTATTATGTGGTTTCTCCAGAAACTGATGATCCCTTGTTTTCCTTGGAAAGTTATTAACAAGTCTGAATAGATCTGCCTGCTCTCTGCTGCAGCTGATACACACAAATGTCCTTTCAGAGGATCTGATCAGCTCCTAACTTGATGTATTACCTGGCAGATCCTGAGCAGCCAGTCTTTGTCTTTTGGGGAGGAGGGAAGAACATTTTGTTTCTGCAGGGATTAAAACTGAAGTCTGGAAGGAGAAATTCAGTTACCTTTTTCTTAAACTTTGAGGTCTTTGTCATGCATCAGTTATGATGACATTGGGACCCAAGAGGAGGCCTAGAAATAAGCCACAAATGAGCAGGGAGCAAGACAACTGCTGCACTAGCACAGCTGTTAGTGCTCTGCAAGGAAATCTTCCCTGAACACTGCTGGAATACAGTCAGCAAAACATGGCACGAGTGACTCGGGGACCTCCCGCTGCTGGCACTCTGTCAGCAAAGGACACAATTTCAGTAATTAGCTGAAAGCAATTTTATTATTGCCCTGTAGCATACTGCTGTGGTTCTCTGCTTGAAGTCACAAGTTACCTTCACTGATCATGCATACAGGCAGGCTTAAGCAAGATTGAGAGAGGATGTTGTAAACCTCCTGTTCCTTGACTCCTTTTTTCAAGCTTGTTTGCTCTGCTCTCCTGCTCTCTAGCCTGTGTTTTTGGCACTCCTGCTTTCACCCTTACTGCTGTTCATTTAGTGTTTGCAATGTCAGTTAGGTCTTAATTTCTACTTTTAAAAAATTTAATTGGAAAAGGCAGTAAGTTTAAAAAAAGTGCTACACAGGCATCCCTTGAAACTGCTGTGAGTAAACACAGCTCGTGGAGCTGTTTTGTAATTCTACCAGCTCAGGTGACAGGGATGCAAAAAATATACTCTAAATCAACAGCCTTATACATCACACCTCCCTGGTGCAACATCACACACACACTCCAACCCTCTCTCAGCCTCTTCTTCTCAAGACAAGGGTAATGCCTTAGCAATCTCCAGCACATTGTATGAGAGATATAAATAATATTCATAAAATCATTTACAAGAGGCTCACCAGAGTCTCTGTGTCCTTAAATTTTGCTTTAAGGGTGGGGATGTTATTTCATTAGAAGATAAATCACATGTTATAACTTGATGGCAGTTTTAAAAAAGAAACTGCCCTACAGCAGTTGGACCAGCTGATTAGATATTTTCCTCCTGAGCTTACAGGCTGGCCCCAGAAATGAAGCTGCTGAGCAGAACTGAGCCCATGCCAAGTCATTGTTATGCCAGGACAAACACTGAGTTCTTCTCCCTGCTCTTGACATAATATATCCCTGCACAAACATGACTGCTTTACAAGTCCCTTCCCACCCAAGAGAAAATCCTGGAACAGCTGGAATTTCTATCACCAGGGCATAAAGCCTATTTCATTCACGTGACAGGAGATCTGTGCTTGTGGTGGGGGGCAAGGAGTGTTGAAGCCCCCCTTCTGCCCTGAAAGAAAGGCTTATTTAGCTGACTGGTAAAGCATACTTAGAAATGTAGGGAAATATTGGTTTTTTCAGTTTAAGTCATTCATGCTCACACCTCCTGAATTTAAGTTGATGCTGTTTCCATTCCTGTGGATGAGGTCTGAAGCAAAAAATATGCTCATTAAAAATAAGGAATTGGCCACAGTCTTTTGGGATGGCCTATCACAGTGGACCAACAGTGTATTGTTCCTACTGTTATTTGTGGTCAGTGGGTAAAAGCAGCATATTGACCAGAATTCTTCATGTACTTTGATACAGACAAAGAAATGGAGCTGGTTTTTAAATTTGAAATAGGAGGAGGGAGTTTTTGGTCTTTTCTGCATCTGCCACAAATGAGCTGTTTCCTGCAGATTGCACTCAACACACAGTGAAGCTAGAACTGTCTTCTTTGCCCTGCTCCTGACACTGCTCTTTGGCAGGAACTGCATCTGCAGTGTGCGTGGCAGTCACAACCAGCACTGTCTTGCTCAGAAGAGGCGTCAGTAAGGACCCGATGAGAAGAGTACAGACAACATTGTCGGTATGGTAGATTCATAAGTGCCTCAATTCAATGGTAAGATGAGGAAAAATGACTCATAGCATTTTGTGTACACCCCTCAAAATGAAAACTTTAACTTGTGAAGTGTAGAGGAAGAAAAGCCTCATTAATCCTGGCAACCTTTGATCCACGGTGTCTGGGGAAGGGGTCACTATCTGCCTGGTAACAGCCTTCCCTCCTTTTCCTCACATTCCTTATTCCTCCATCCTCAAACTTGATGCTCAGCTCTGCCAGGTATGCTGCTGTCACACTTGTCCTTGAATAACTCCAAGCAGATCAGAGCAGGCATAAATCTAACTCACTGGCCTGGAAGACCAATATAGCTGCAGCATTTGTACTCAGATGAAGTTCCCAGATGGGAGCAGCCAGGCTAGGCCCTGGCTTGACACACTTCTCACAAACAACCCCAGCTCCCAGGAGAGGGACTGAGTCAGTGCTGGCCCCCCCGTCACACGGTGGGAGGGGGCCCACAGCCCTTGCAGCTGATTTCTTCAGGAGCAAAAGATTACTTGCTCTGACTTCCATTTGTTGCTAGATTTTGAGAGAAGCAGCACAAAATCAAGGGACTTGTGTGACCATTGATTAATCTATCATTCATGCTCTGCAGCTTCTCTTAAGAAGACTGACTGCTGGGTGTTGTCTGCTGGAGGGCAGTAGGAAGTGGATTAACACACTGTTTTGCACTGTTACTGCTACTTTGGGAGACAAAGGCACTCCAGGTCAGTCGGTAATTTGAAGAATCATCAAGCTTTTGTTCCTGAAGACCCTTCACTCTACCACTCACAGAGGGAACACACAATTTAAGTCCCAGACTTGTCTTTGTTTCAGTCTTTTTATTCAGAGCCTCTGTTCAATATTCCTAGCTTTTCGTCCCTAACAGCATGTTTAATTTCCCAACTAAGCTGCCATGCATTCCTTGTTTCTGGGGGTGGAGGACTCAGTCATGGGCCACCAGCAGGTTTTGATACTAACATGCAGACATCATGGCTCATCCTAGACATACCACAATAAACGACTAGTCACTTCAGATATATCTAAATGTCTTGGAAAGTGCTGTGTAAATGCCAATAAAACAAAGTATTTTATGGTTTGAACTAATACTTTACAGCAAAGTACCTGCTAATCAAATCCTCTAATAACCCCATGAAGTATCACATTTGATCACCAGCAAGGATCTGGCAGCACTTCAGGATAACTTTCAGAGGCTCACCCTTCCCTGGAAACTGAGGGCACTGGCACAGAGCCAGCTTCCTGCCCCCTGAAAGGTGCCCTCTTTGTGCCCAGCCTCACCCATCTGCACTTCTTCCCAGTATCAACCATGTGCTTAGTGCAGCATCATTAGAAGCTTGAGAGAAATTGAGGCGGATATCCTTCATCTGACTCACCATCCTCCTCTCTGCTGGGTCTGCCCACTGCCAGCACAGCTCCAGAAGCCATGGAAGGCTCCCCTCTCTCTTGCACACGCAGAAATACTCTTGCTCATGCAAAGCATAATCTTCCTGTCCCATCAGCCCACAGCTTCAGATAACTGTCCAGGTATGTAAGACACTAAGAAGCAAAGTGAGGCTTCCATAAGCCAGTGCCAGAGGTTAGGGCCGTAACACAAACCTAAGGACCCTTATGTTCACTTGTCATTAACACTACTTTTCTTCTGCTATCATTAGCATATGCCTGGTCTCTAGACTTCTCTTAAACTGACCTCCTTTTGGTTATCTCCCCTTGTCTCTTTGAAAGCTGGCTGAAGTTTCCAGCTGCAAGGCAAGTTCTTTTCAGGTGAAGACCTTGCACGGAAGCATGACATTGTGGAACAGTTTTCACCGCATAATCCACCGCTGTGCTGCAAAGCTTGCTTCTGAGGATGCTTTCAGGCAAAATCATTCAGCTGGTGAGAGGAACACCTCACCATTCTTCGTGTCTCTGTACATGTCTATGCCTTTTTGCATAACCTAAGTTTAGATGCAGAAAACTTTTGGAAGATATTAAAAAATGTATCCAGTGAATTCTCATCCTTTCCTTCAGAAAGTTTAACTAATAAAACAAATGTTTCAGGTTGCACATCTGAGCTGCTGTAAACAACAGCAAGGAGCCTTGTAAAATGCAACTTCTTGTTTTGTGTGGTGCAACTTGATACAGCGTGGTGTTCCCACAGCTAAGCAGTTCTCTGTCCTTACATCCCCTCCATGGCCATGGTGGCTGCACTGATGCTGCAGTACACTAGTTAACAACTCCACCAAAGGTATTTCTGCAATTCAGGGTCATTTCTGAGAAGTGATTAGAATTTTCAAGGGTTCCTTCAAGCACTTCTTAAAAACCGACAATGGTTTTAACAGGAACATGATCTTCTTAATATTTGACTGAGCAGAAGGTCTGTGACGCGGGGAAATGGGAAGTGGAAGATAAAGACACAAGGGTGACAGAGTGCACTGTGGTAGTGCAGGTGGCACTGTGAAAGGCATCAATGGCCAGCAGAGATTGCTAATACAGAAAAGCTAAGGACACGAAATATCTCAACTGTTGCTGCACTGGGAGAAGAAAAATATGCCTCCTGCAGGAAAGTGAGTCTAGGGCTCCATGATTCCTACAGGTTTCTAACAATTTGAGCCTTTGTTTCCTCAGGTTGAGGATACAGCCTTAAATTCCCTTTTTTCTTTAGAGACCACAATCTTTTTCAGCACCTGTGATACCAAAGCTGCAGAAGTCAGGGGTCCAGACACTGGCTTGTCTTTAGGACAGAAAATGGTGACAAAGGCATGGCATAAAGTGCAAGTATAACCTATTTTACTAATGTATATAGTTCATACCTCACAGAGACACCTGAACCATCTCCTTTCAAAAATCCAGTCTAGCAAAAATGTCTGGTTTCTGCATGGTTATGTCAGTCAGGATCAGACTCCAGATTCCCAGGCAGAAAGAGATCTTTCTTCCTGGTCTCCTCCCAACAGTAACACCACAATGTATCTTATCAAGTGTCAACACTTGTTCAGAGAAATACAGCATGTAAGAATCCCCTTAGATTTACCAAGGGGAAGTCATGCTTAACCAACTTCTATGATGAAATGACTGCCTTAGTGTATCTGGGGAGAGCAGTGACTATTCTCTACCTAGACTTGGTATGGCTTTCAACACTATCTCCCCTAATGTCCTCACAGAGAAGCTCTTGATGAACAAGGGCTGTATGAGCAGACCTTGAGGTGGACTGAAAACCAGTGTGAAGCCTAGTTGGAGGCCAGCAACTAATGGTGTACCCCTGGTATCTATACTGGGTCCAGTCCTGTTTAACAACTTCATTAATGATCTTGATGATGGGGCAGAGTGCAAGCTCAGGAAGTGTGCACATGACACAAATGGGAAAAGTGGCAGATATACCAGAAGGTTGTGCTGCCAATCAGAGGGACCTCAACAAGCTGGAGAATTGTGCTGGCAGGAACCTCATGCAATTCATGGAGAGGAGAAGTGCAAAACTGTGCATCTGGGGAGGAACAACACTCTGCATCAGTATATGCTGGGGCCACACAGATGGAAAGCAGCTTTGTAGAAAAGGACTCCATGTTGAACATGAGCCAGCCATGTGTCCTTGTGTTAAAGAAGGTCAGTGGCATCCCAGGCTGCACTAGAGAAAGCATTGCCAGCAGGCCAAGGGAGATGGTCCTTCCCCTCTCCTCAGTACAGGTGAGGCCACACCTGAAGTCCTTTTCTGACCTTCCCAGTACAAGACAGACATGGACATACTGGAGAAAGCCCAGTTAAATGCCACAAAGATGATTAAGGAACTGGACCATCTTTCCTGTGAGGAAAGGCTGACAGCTGGTACTATTCAGCCTGGAAAAGAGAAGGCTCAGGGGGGATCTTACTAACATATATAAATACCTGAAGGGTAGGTGCAACAAAGATGGAGCTAGGCTCTTTTCAGTGGTGCCCAGTGACATGATCTACAGGATGTTCCATCTGTATATCAGGAAACAGGTTTTTACCAGAAAGGTGATTAAGCAGTGGCACAGGTTGCCCTGAGAGGTTGCTTAGTCTCCATTCTTGGAGATATTCAAAAGCTGTCTAGGCAACCTACAAGAGGGTAGAACTACATGACCTCCAAAGGTCTGTTGCAACTTCAAACAGTCCCATTCTGCTGTAACAGTATCCCCCGGCAAGTAACACTAGCAGAAACATTCCTCTGCCTACTCTGCTTATCAGCCATTGTAGCCTAACTAATCACCATGTGAGCATATTCTAAGTAAATATTTCATTAATTTCTGTCTTAGCCGTAACCAAGTAGTAAAACTGGATCTTCATGAGCTTAAAAGCTAATTTTCACATACAAGTAGAAGTCAAACTAAACTACAGCAATTTGAGCTCTGCTTTTCAACACTTCTTTCCTGGAAAGGGCAGTATCCAAAAGCACAAAGTAATGGAAACTAAAACTAATTTTTCATTCACCTGCAGACACCTTATTTATAGCTGTATTTACTGTGTCAACCATAACAATCACATATCTACGTAGTGCAGCATGAAACCATCCTAAAGACAAAGAAGAACAGAAAATCTGAGGGTGAATGTTGTGGTGAGGACTAGCAGATTTTTAAATTCTCATAGAAACAGGCTTTTTTAAAACCAGAAAATCCTATATTGTGTGACTTCCATGAGGAGAGGATGAAGACAGAATTCAGAAAGACAACTCATTTAACATGATGGCAGCAACCAGCAGGCACTCAGGAGACAAAAAACCCTAGTGAGTGATGTTCCACACCACTTAGTGCAATATGTAACAAGAAACACACTTACTGGTTGAAGTCTCTTGGGTTGGTAGGGCATTGCAAGTCTGAATCTGCTGTACACTATGTTACTAAGACATCTGAACTGCAGTGAATTTTTTTCTTCCCAGGGTATGAAAAGTCATTTCAGTGATAGGATGAACTGTAAAGAAATGAGAAAGACACTAAGAATGAAAAAAGCTTTCTTGAGACAAAGTTACTTTGAGAATGTCAGTAAAGGTGGATCTAAGGGAAAGCACTCAGTGTGCTCTACACCTCCAGATCCGCCATAGGTATGGAGCTCTCTTATCAGAGACAGACAGAGGTACTGTGAGGAACCAGTTCATCATGGACTCCTTTAATTTCCTAGATAGCTGCTATATAACACTGGTTTCCTGCAATGATAGAGCTCAAAAATTTCTTATATGGTAGTGTCAATATTTCTTTCAACTATTAGTCAATGAAGGTTTGGACTTGTTTTGGTAACCATGAATCTTCTACCACTTCCTTTCAGTCTGATATTGCAAACAGAAATAACAAGCCTGCACTAGATTCCAGGGGAATTTAATCCAGCTGCTAATATCTTTGACATGCAAATATCTCTGCAACAAAAATAGGTCCTTGAGAATGGAGAGATCCCTTACAGCATGCTGTGTGGCAGCAGGAAGACACGAGGCTTCAGTTGGCTATGGATGCAACATCTACTCATCTCCTTGGGACACTTTCTGGTCAAAGTGCTGCATGGTTAGCACTTTATTAACAAAAGCCTTTTGCAGTTGTTTGAACAGTTTCCTAGTTATTTAATCAGTGGCTTAATAAGGGACTAAATGCAGAAGTGTGGCCACAGAATGGCTGGTTTCAAGGCAAGTTAATAGACTGGCTACAGTATGAGAGAGAGCAGTCAGAGGATCATCAAGCTGCTGTATGGTAGAGAAACAGCCTCATGAGCCTTAGCCTGCACCAATTTACCATGCAGTGTGCTGAACCCAGACATCAGTGCAGGCTCTACTGTGTTCAGCTCTGTGGTGATGCACTATGGTCAGCACAGGTATTTTTTTTTTTATTTTTCAGTGAATTGACTGAGGAAATGGTAAAGAGAGTAAAACTGTCCTTGATGAGAGTCAAATATAGTCAATACAATTTGACTGATAACTTTGTGCTTGCCTGAACCAAAGCTATCTAGCTCTTAGGACACTAAAGAATTCTTACACATTATATGATGGAGTAAAATTAATTTACATAACAGATTGAACACACATACAAATTACTCTAGTCTTATTATTTACCACCAAAATACTATTTTGATGACGAAGTTGAAATTTAAATTCACTGAGTTAGTATTTAGTTACTATTTCCTCATAAGTATTTCATTGCACAGCACAGAGCTTAGCTAGACTGTGGTATGCTGGATGAGGCAGGTAAGCCTTCTTTGAGAAGTTATAGGAAATCCTCTCCAAGTTTTCTCAGCAGCTCTCTGAGCTTCTGATCATTCTGCCTCATCTTACTACCCTCTAACTTCTTGTTGCCTTCCATCTCCTTGCAAAAGTTTCATTCTAGTCAGCTTTTGCTAAAATGCTTTATTGAAAAGAGACAGATGTGCACACAAATACATCTCATGTTTGTATAGGCTGACCTGACTTATGTTCTGTACTCTCCAGCAGTCTTTCTGACGTGGTTTCTCGCTCTTCTAAAAAGAGAGTTGAGAAATATCCTTTGCATTACTCTCTGTGATTTCTGTTCAATTACTTCTGCTGTCTAAAATAAACAGAAAAAAAAAAAAGAGACTTGGCCAGCTCATGACATTACAACTCATCTGTATGGACTATAAGGGCAGTCAGAGCCCAAAAAATGCTCACAGGAGGAAGGTTCACCCCCCCAATAGACACAGAAGCTTGTCAGAGCGAGGAGGATCCTGAGGGAAACTGTAACATACACAGAGCATTTAACTTCATTTTGTGAAGAACAGGAACCTTTCTCCTGCCCCAGCCATAAAGCTTACACTGAGTTCAGCCTCAAAAGTGAGAAGGTAAAATCTCTCTCTCTAGACAGGGACTGTGGAAGCATTGAAGGGAAGGCTCAGACATTGCTTTACACAAAGTAAAATTTCTCTGTTATGTTTTTAATTTTACTGACTTGCTGACAAGATACAGAAAATGTGGCTTATTTTTGTTCCTTTCCTTATTGTAATCAAATGTGGGTCCTAGCTTGCAATTTCTATTTAACAGCCAGGACTTTTTATTCCTAAAATATAATTGCATGTCTCAACATTGTCCATGAAGCATCATGCATCATTACAAAACCCTGAGCCATATCAGCTTTAACAAAGAAATCTGTTTCCTTATCTTTCCAGGAAAAGATTCCAAGTCTTCCTGGTCTTGCCATATTTGCTTATCATGGAGTGGGAATTTGGTTGCAGTGCCTATACAGTCACATTTTATTACCTAACAGCAATTAAGACAAGCAAATTTTACCTTCTGATGAATCAGATACTACTACATTGTTTCTAAATGCTTCAGTTGAACAAGCAATTATCAGCTCATTTCTCAGAATGAGAACAGTTAGCAGAAACAGAAAGTGGATAGTCTGTCTTCAGTAAGTATGTCCTAGGTAGTTTTCAGTGATATTAACCAGAAAGGAGGAAGCAGCAGCAATGATTTAAGTTTGAAATTATGAAAAATTCTGTATTTTTACATTAACAAAGTCTCCGCTGAATATATTCCTTACTGTTAAAGCCAATTTATATACATTAATCCACACCAGGTATTTAGTAACACTGTAAAAGCCTCCTGCAATTACACTGACACTGTAAATCTCAAACACAAAGTGGCTGCCAAGCCAACATCTCAAAATTGTTTACTTTGAGTATGAGGATGGGCCAGCCTTTCTCTAAACCATTCTCATCCCAGACCGTTATTTCCTTCTTCCAGTTCACCTAAGTTCTGATCCTGTCATGGTGAAAACCAGAAGAATCTGTCTGAAATGGAGAGTATTTGGACCCTCAATATTTTCAAAATAATTAAAAAAAATAACATCAGTATATCTATGGTAATATCTAATCAAAAATTGAAAGTAAGCTTCTATGCAATAAAGAAAGGCCAGAGGTGTCAGACTAACTCATACATAAACTATAGCTCTTTGAGCGCTAATGCCATTGCATTATATCTGGCAGAGAAGGGGGAAAAACAGTAAAATCCATCTGAACAAAAAGTAATTAACAAAAGTAATTAATTTGGTACTTCATCTTTTAACATTTTAAGGGGGAAGGAGGCCGTTTTCACAGTCATTGTGACCGTTTCACTCTAGTTAGGAGTTCCTGAATACAGGAGTCCTGAAAAGCCTTATTGCTATGATCCTAATATCACATTATATTACATGATGATGCAATACTAACCAGATCAGGCTGTTTTAGAAAAATAGCATGAATGCAGCTAAGAAAACAATAGAACAAGTTGTGGGAAAGGTAGCTAGTGTTTTTTGGATGCCTAGCTAGCTAGAACAGATTATTGTGCAACTTCAGGCACATGCAAGTAGAAATACCAAGAAGGCAGTCAATGGACCTGCCATGTTTTTAACCATTAAACAAACCTCATTTGTATTTTGTGGTCTGCACATAGCCAGACAAGCTTTCTGCTGTATTATTTCTGAGCACAGATGCAGTTGCAAGAGCATGAAAGACAAATCCTATAGCTATAGGTAAACATCAAAAAACACTCCTGCTGGGCTTTGCATTTGAAGTGCAGCGTGGCAGCACAGAGGCAAGGCACATGCAGGTTGAGACTCAAGCATATTCAGAGATTCCTGAGAGGTTTCTACTCCCAGCACTTGTAGCTCATGGCACAGGCAAAAATGTAGAACCACTCTTTATGCTTCCACCACCAGTTTGCCTGGCACTCATCTATCTGCTAATAACTACATGCATAGCTCTACACAATCTCAGAAGGGATTGAGGAGTGGTTTCAGCTACAGCATTAAAGTCTGTCCATGCTTGCTCATACAGGAAGATAAAACATTCTCTGTTCCTTTCCTTTTAACAGCAAACAAGACAGTGAGGTTTTGGGGGGTTTTGTTGTTGGGTGTTTTGGATTTGTTTTTGTTGGTGGTTTGTTGTTGGGTTTTTTTTTAAACATTAGACTTTCTTTTTCTCAGGGAAGCTCAGCAATGAGTTACAGCCTATGGGCCTCACTGGATAGCTGCCAGATGACAATATCACCTCTCAAAAAAGGTTTCCCTTTCTAGCTATCTCTTGTTATTTATAGGCAAAAAGCGATGGCTACAACTCAGGCAAAAAGGGAGGGGCAGCATCAAGAAACTTGGGACTTCATTCAACTACTGCCTGATGGAGAGTATTTGCCAAGGTCTCTCTGAAGAGCTTTAAAGAAAGTTTCTCGTACATGGAAATAAAAATGCATTATTCACAGATCTAGTGGTCTGAAGATAAGGAAGAGGCTTTAATTTCTGAACAAAAGGACACAGTATTAAAGCCACCTGCAACCTAGTTAGTTCTAGGAGTAGATGAGGGAGGGTTTGTTTGGCTTTTTTGGGGGGTGGGGAGGGAAATTGTTAGCTTACTTTAGAAAGGGTGCCTGGGATAAGAAACCAGCTGTAAAGAAATCCAGTGTAGGCAAAACTGCAGTTCCATGGTACAGTCAGGAAATTTCAGTGGAACTGCTCCCTTGCCTTAAATTAGGCAGCTGCTTATGCACATAGCAGAATTCTGCCAACGTGCACTGCTTTTTTAACTTGATTTTTTTTTCTGAGAAAATGGAGTTCATTTCATTGTCCTGCCTCTTCTGCCTCCTATTCCTGCCATGATGGCTTCAGTGCATTGGTCAGTTCTAATCCCCTTTGCTACAAAGCTTGAAACACCAGAGTTATCCACTGCATTTAGCCTTTTGAAGACCAACAGTTGGTAAGAGGTGGGGAACTACTCTTTCTCCTCTACCTACTTAATCTCAGAGGAAAAAGTACAAACAGCTCAATCCTGCTTTATTTGAGGTAGCCAGTCTCATATTTGGGGTGCAACAGAGGACATCTACTTTGCTGTTAACCCAGCCAGGAATGCTGCTCCCTGCCCTTTGAGCAAGGTAGGTGAAGATGCTGGACCATGCAGAGGGTGTGAGTTCCAGGTTGGATTTTTTTTGCTACGTGTGTGTGCCCACATGTGCAGGACAACAACAGGTGACTAGGCCACTACATACTGAGACAGGGAGGGAGCTAAAAGTACATCTAAATAGGAGTTTACTCAAGATGAGCTCAGAAATACAGGACAAATCAATAGGAAGATACAGTTCTGTAAGGTGTGCTGTTAATGGCCTGCTACTCTCCCACTGCACTCATCACCCAAGAGACAGTGCCTTGTCTCTTTCTTAATTAGCCCTGGAAAATTGATAGCCTATCTCTTCAACTTGCTATATTACAACTTCTGTTAATAGATTAACTGCTCAGGGAGCAGCACCAATAGCAACAGACTTACTTCAGCAATCATATCCCTCCCCAAACCCAACAACTTCACACTCAAAGGGGAAACACTTGAACATGAATACTCACTTAAGGAGACCATGTTTTCCTAGTTTGCCATCACAGCCAATTAGTCTCATAATCTAGAAACATTAAACTAACTACACTTCATGGAAAGCCTAGTATCTACTGACCTTACCTATATTGCTAGATTTAAACTCCTATACTTGTACAACATTAAAGGACAGAAATTAAAAGCAAACATTAGAAACAAGGCTATGGAGCAATCAGTGAAATTTTTGATACAGGCTCTGAAGTTCAAGAGAAGCAAAATTTCAACATTTTGCCATTTGAAGGTACTCAAGTCTTGATTTAGACAGTTATCCAGAAAACAATTAAACATGTTATTGTTCAATGTGCCCTTGTTCTAACAGCCTGTAACCCAGTTATCTTGCTTTGCAAACACAAGAGGAAAAGTGGCAGGGTAGATCTAAAATGGAGCAATCAACAATACATTTGCAGGTTAAAAACTCCCAACCCTAGTAAACAACACCTGCTATTAATTTTCACATTAAAGCTCTTGGCTCATTAAACTTCTTCTAGTGTGAATTAAACTCGGCAATCCCTGTGTTTATACAAGCCTGGCATTCTTTCAGTTGAAGGTAGAAAACCCACCACAACAGTTCATCCACCTGATCTTCTAGTAAGTTGGTGGGAGCAACTCCATGCCCTCCCCAAATATCTTACTCCAGAGAGATAAACCACCCTCTCTTCAGAGGCTGTGATGGACTGTAAGGGTGATCAGGTCCACACAGATTTTGCCAGCAGCTGAACTGAGTAAAGCCTTTCCCCAGACAACTCTTTAGCCTGTCAGTCCTAGAACCATAGCGACATCTTAAGTGTATTGAATTTAGATCTTGCTGAGAATTTTGTATATTATTTATGAGAATGGATTGATTTTTCTTTTCTGTGAGGGAATAATATAGCATGTATCCCTCCCTCCCCCATCTGTACTTCTGGTGAAGTAATTTCTACATAAATACCAATGCAGCACTGCCAGAAGCATTGTGCAGTTTTAAAAGATTGCCTCATTTTGTTGTCATTCTCGTTAGTAAGGATTTCAGAAATAATTTATCAAAAGGAAAAAAAAAGAATGAATACAAAGGAAATTCACAATTACCTTTCCTGCTTGTTGCTGATAGTGTATTACAGTATAAGGTTAAGTTCTCTAGCTACCTTCTTGCTGTCCTTCAGTCACAACTGCATGTTATATAGATAGTTATTTCCACTTGTTCCAAAGCACATTATCATTGAGAAGAACTGAAGCATGGAGATGGGTAGTATCTTTCTTCCTCTCAACATATATTATGTATATTTGCTTCTTCCTAGCTTACAGCTGATAAATCAGCATGAATGTATTTAACAGATATGTGGATGTGGTGCTTAAGGGCATGGTTTAGCAGTGGACTTGGCAGTGCTAGGTTAACAGTTGGACTTGATAATCTTAAAGGCCTTTTACAACTGGAAAGATTTGATGTTTCTAGGATTTTCCAGAACAATGTTGTCCCTATTCAAATAAGCCTTTGCCCCTTATCCTACCTGATAATTTTTTCTTCATTCTTTATCCCAAAGCTTATCTACTGCTTTCTTCTAAGTAAATTGTCTCTGCTTGTGCCTTCATTTCCCCCCCCGCTTTCTTCCACAACTATGAAGACATCAGTCCTTTCATCCACTCCGTCCAGCAGAATGAATCAGGCTATACCTATAGGAAGGAAGATAAGGAGATGGGTCTGGGATTATGCAAGGTTTGCTCAGAAATTTTCCAAAGGGAAACAAAATAATAACAAAGTTAGCTTAAATTGTGAGCTAATTATAAAATGTTACAGCAGATATTTCAAAATGTTTTTTAAAGAGGGCATATTGAAACCAGAAGTGGCCTGTCTTATTTCATGAAAGCAAGTTTAAATAAATAAAAATTAGAAAGATTTAAGATGGGTATTTCTGCTTCAAAACTGGAGAAGAAAAGCTGTGTTTAAAGAAGTACCCTACCCTTCACTACATCAGGGAAATGCCTGAAAGTGAAACAGTCTTGTAAAACATTAACTGACTCTGCTGAGATGTAGCAACTCAAGAACTGATGAACTGAAACCAAGGCATTTTCAAGAACACTGTCATACCATTTTCAACAGCCAAACATGTACAAAACAGCTGCAAAGGAACACACATGGCTTCCCATCCCCAAAGCCGCTACAAGAGAGTTCAGCGGTAACACAAAGGAACATCTTAAACTAATCAGTGCGTAAGCACGAAAACACTCAGCAGAAAAAGAACTCAGTTTGGGGAAAAGCTTCTGCGTATAAACAGCCTTGCTTGGTGCTGAGGGAGAAGGGGAAAAAAGTTTGGAGAAGCAAGTCTCCAATGCTGCCATCAGTTCAGCTGCACCAGAGTCTTGCAAATATAGATTGAAAGAGGGTTACTCGCCAGAGTGCACACACGGAGGTTTATCACCAGTGCTGCAGTGCCACCCCTCTCCCATCCCGATATGGCTGCTGGTTATATCAAGGTTAAAGTGGCATATCTGCAAGCTTGGCAAGCAAAATGAGTAATTTTAGTTTTCCACTGGCGTAATCAGACCCAGGCTGCAGCACTGGCTGCTACTGAAATTACCCTGCCAAAAACCCCGTGCAATTCTTTCTTCTCCAACCTTGCCTTTCCCACTGACCATGCTAATGCCAATCTCCCACAATTCATGATAATAAAATACCACTGGAAATCACAACTGGGCTTGCTCAGTTAATATCTAGGACTGGGCCAAATACTCATGAGCATGAGTATAAGCATGACAACTCTTTTTACCTGGATCTTGAACCCCTGGACTGCATACCCTGCATCAGCCCAGTCAGTATCTTTCCTCTTTAGATTATCCCTCATGCTTCAAAGAACAAACTGAAGCAAAATAAAAAGAATACAGCTTCTGCTGACTGACACCAGATACAGTGAGTCAAAATTAAGGCATGCTGCTTTCCTCCTTCCCCTCACTTTCCCCCTTTCCAGGTATTTAGAAGAAATCTGTTCATAGTATCTGAGCCCTTGTTTTAAATGGGAATGATACTGTTGTCATGCCATTAAGGACTGTTGGCAAATACAGTTTTGATCCATAGCCAGTGCAAATGCCACAGATCTGCTCAGCACTGTTCACTGAATATTTCAGCTAAAAACAGAAGTAATCCTGTCCCTTTGAGTGCCGGTATTTGCACGATAGATAAAAACCAATTGGAGGGCACAGTCCACAGTACCGGTGCACATACCAAGTCTTGACAAGGACCAAATCACAGCTCTGCAGGGCTTCCTTTAAACTGGATACTGATGCAATAGTCATACAGTGAACTACAGGTTTCATTATTGAGATAAGAAGGAAGGAGAAAGCAGCAGCAGTAGTAAAGCTTGTAGCTCAGAGAAAGCACGTGACTGACACACAGGGAACGCCTGAGAGTTTTGAGTAAGATTTCACAAAGTTTAAATGAATCTCAGCCAAGATATTCTGGTCCTGTGCCTGTCCCTCCCTCCCTTCTCTTCTCTCTCTTGTGCCAGCAGTAATGTTCCTGTGGCTCTATAACAAAAAAGTCTAGCAAAGTAAGAAGAAATAAATGATTTTAGACTGTTTTCTTCCAGCTATTGTTCAGGCAGATTAACTCCCTCAACACAATCACAGGAACAATACTGCAGATGCAAATGAGAGGCACAGCTATCTAGTGGATGCCAGGGACAAAGGGCTGCCAGGACTCACAGTAGACAATTTGACGCTGATGTGGAATCATGCTGCTTTCACTTGATTCTTTATTCACAGAATGGCCATACCGAAACTTTTTGCTAGTAAACAAGTTGGTAGAGTCCTTTCCTGGGTTACTTGCACCCTTTTAGAAAAAGTACAACACCAACCAAATCTCAAAGGCTGGGTCAACAAGGGTAGCGTTGCCTTAATGAATCAAGCCCCTGGGCACTCTATCTTCAGAGTCTCCCAGATGAGTGCAGAAAAGCCTTTAATAGACTGGGTCTGAATACCTAGTGGACAGTGATGTGATGGCAGAAGAATTTTTGCTATGGGAAGATGACATCTAGCCAGAGAATGTCAAAAGCTTGGAAGACAGTTCTTAGGAAACAGGCTGTGAGACATGGAAGATTCCAAAGCAAGCTTGTCAATGCATGCCAAAGAGTGAAAAACAAGTTCACAGTTGACAGAAAATGGCCATGTCCTGATATCCCAAGCCTGAGAGCAGAAAGTGACAGATGGCTGGCCAGAAAGGTTCTAGATCATCAGCAAAAACAAATGGAGATTCCCACCTTATAAATGTCAAGACTAAGTGAAAATCTGCACAGCCACACCTACAGAGAGCATACTTCAAGCCTCTGTCTGCCTCCCCTCCTAACAACGTGACTATGTTCTCAGTATCAATCTATTTCAAGGTTAGGAAGACGTGTCCTTAGTGCTTCTCTTGTCAAAACACAAAAAGGTTTCTGAACAAGACAAGAACAGGTAAGATGACTTGGAAATGTCTGTAAAACAAAGGCAAGGGAGGGGAAGAAACATATCCTTCTCTTGGCACTAACTATCAAACTCTTGAAAGAGTCTGGATTGCTGAAAAAACCCTGCAGTAAATCCAACACTGCACACTGCTTCCTTCAGTTCGGTATTCCTCACTTTCCATTTTGTTGTCTCCATGGGATTATCAGATGGAAACAGATACACTTGATAGTTTCTGAGACCTCAGATTCCATTATTCTGCCACAACACTCACTAATTATAAATGCTGTGCCAAATATCTGATGTTTTCACTGGCTGAAAGCCCATACTTAATGGACTGATAAAGAACAAGTGCTCTCAGAGAATGGCATGTGATTGGTTACATGGGTCAGCTGAAACTATGCCCTCAGGAGGTGCCTGCCTGTGCAAACAGCATAAATGAACATTTCCTGGGTGAGAAGCTGAATGAATTCTACTCCTAGATGAGAATGTTGTATGTTTAACTATTCCCAGTGCTATAGAGGCTTCCCTTTCTGTGTTGGAAGTTGACCATCCAATGCACATTATTCTCCCAAGAATGCTGTGCCCTATCTTCAGCGACTAGAAGTAAGGTATTAAACATCTGAGTTGGAATCAAAGATAAGTCTGTGTTTGGCATAAATACCTGTTTTTCTGTTCACTGTGCCCAGAAACAGGAAAGGAGAATGCTTCCAACACTAATCTACATATTCTGGCTGCTGTATTTAAATAAGACATCCCTTTTCCTCCTTCTGTTCTGTTTCCTCCCTTGTTTACACTGATGTCCGCAGTTCCCTGGCTCTGTCCTGTCCCTTTCCTGAATTACTACTCCACATCATCAATTCATACCCAGAAACCTGCATGAGAACAAAGAGAAATGAAAGTTTCAGTCTTCTCTTCCAGTCTATCCTATCCCCTTCCACTTGATCACTTGGAGCACTGTTTCTTCGGTCTGAGACAGATTAAAAAAAATATGTGGGTCACTGCTAGGTGCTGCATGAGTAGTGTTCCATCCAGGCAGGCAGAACAGACCCAGACTGGAGAAGGGACAAAAGACAAGCAGATCTATACCAACATTACGGTGCCCACGTGCTCCAAGTACTTTTTTTGTTTTAGGATTAAATCCTTTTTGGGAAGCCATGTCAAAAGTACATTAGTTAAAGGTTTTGAGTGAGAGAACAGAAAACCAAATAGCTCAAATAAGACGGTGATCAGCAAGAAAGGTTCAGAAAGCAACTCAAGGATGTCAGTGGTATACAAAGAGTTGTTTTCCAAAAAGCTTTAACAGCTGTTCTGGCTTGAGACTTTCATTGGCTTCATTTGCTTTGCTGTTTCATTTTTCAGAAACCTTTGTGCTGGTGGAAAGGGGAAGAGACTGAATGAATGTTAGCAGATCTGGCTGCTAGATTCCTCAGACCTTTCTCATCTAAGCTCTCTCAACGGGTAAAAATGCTCTTCTTGGTTTCTGGAGCTGAGGGGATACTCATTCAGTAATCTGATGGCAGGCATTTGTAGGAAAATTTCCATAAAAAAAAAAAGTAATAATTTTCCTTGAAATAAAATATTCCAGTTCCTAATTAAAAAAAAAAAATCACTCATTTCCTAAACTTTTTTCCATGAAGTCTTTGTTTCTGTGGCACTCAAGTGATGAAGTTAAGACAGTGGAGATGGGGTAGAAGAAAAAAAAAAAAAAAAAAGCAAAGAACCCCACACCCTACCCTGTCATGGAAAATTGTCAGAGGCTTTGTGAGGAACTGTGTGAGGGAACAGCAGGGAACTACAAGAGAAGCAATAGCACAAGGTGTGAGAACACTGAAAACACAGAAATCCCAGGGGTGGTTTTCTAGATACGATCAGTTCCTGACTTGCTGTTATTATAATTCATTTTACTTGCCATCTCATTTGTATTCTTTTGGTAGCGCTGTCTTCTTAGATATATATTCAATGGTTTATTCAATTCTGCCAGAGGAGAGAAGGGGAACAGAAGTCACCACCACCTGCCTGGAGGCTGAGCAATTAATTTCTCTAAGGCATTTATAAGATTACAGAACTGCATTTTACAGACACCTTTGCAGGGCTGCCTTTCTATTAGATCAAATATTATATTAATTCAATTCTGGTTATCATACTTAAGATTAATTCTATAATCAAGTGAATACTTTGGTATCATCACATCAGCATGTAGTGCCATATAAAGATGAAAGTAACTTCTGTCAAGGCTGCAAGGCAGGGGGAAAGGCATCGAAGTTACCACCAACATAAGCTATCCAGGCTCAAAGGTAGATAATGTAAAAGGTTTCTATGTAGTTTGTGAGAATTTAAAGGCCACATTAAAGAAGGAATATACATATGTTTTGCTACATTTCAATAAGTGGTTGAATAAAAATGCAATCCTAAACTGAACTAACTTGGAAATGACACACCTATTTCAGTGGTGGGTATACTACAGCAGAGCCTGCAGACAGGCTTTCCACAACCTGTGGACTCCAGGGTTTTGAGTCTAGCAGCTGCAGCTTTATCAGCAGAAAGCTAGAGGGTGGATAGGCAGAGTAGTGATCTGTGGGAGTTAAGCCAGCTCTGAGTTCAAGCTCAGGTAAAACTTCACGTTGCTGTTTATCACTGACTTCGCTGAAATGCCTGAAGTGACAATGATAGTTTCACTTTCCATTTTCCCAGATCAGCTGTTGCACCCAAGGGAGGTGCTCAGTTTCTATTTCTCAGCAATAACCTCTTCACCATTAGGTTTCCTACACACCAATGAGGAATTTTTCCAAACAGAATGATTCCTAATCATTTCCACCAACATTCCAGGTTCCTCAAGAAAAGCAGCGACATTGGCCACCCAAATCTGTTCCTGTTTGCAGTGGGCAGCAAGTGCAGGGCTCTTCCTTCACAGCAGTTGTTCTGTGCGGTGAGTCAGTTTTACATGTCTTTATAAACATTCTTCATTTTGCTGAAAAAGCCCAAAACATGTATTTTGTCATGGGAATCAGCTAATTTCCATGAAAAGCACTATGTCCAAAGGTCATTGTCAGGGAATGCATAAAACAGACTCTCTCCTGCCTCCCCCTCCTCCAGCTACTTCAAAATACAGAAGTTCTGTTATTTTAGATCTGGATGCAGTTCCATTTATTTAAGCTAAATTTGTGTCTGATGTTTCATCTGCTCTCACTGATGGACCAAGCATGAAAAAAATACTGCTGCCAACAATTCTACATGAGTTACTTTCACTTTTCCCCCCATCTATTTTACACTTTTGTATTTTCATATACGTCTCATTTAATCAAAACTGGTTGCAATGTACAGAACAAAAAGAGATGCATCAATATATACAAGGGCATGGAAACATGCAAGGTAAAGGCAGGAGTAAACGACTTCTTAAACCATTTTCTGCAAAGACAAATAAATTAAAATGTCACATTCCTGAATATAATTTAAATGTAAGTTTCTGCATGACTAACTTGACATTAAGAGTCATCCTGAACACAAATACTGAAATAGTCACCCATAGGATGAACTTGTAGGCATGGTTTCCTTCAGCAATGGCCAAAAAAAAAAAAAAAAAGATTATTAGAATTTTTTTCCATTCAAAACATGGTTTGGGGTTTCTTAACTGATTTATTTTGGCAGGACAAAGAGTCTGTAGCGGGTATTACTGTCTTGATGCTTTGAAGAACACTTCTCTTCGCATTCCCACAGAAAATAATTTGGAGGACAAAAAAAACCACTTTGCCTTTTTATATAACAAATGGCTATTTTCTAAACCAGTGAGAGGGATAAAAATTAGTGCTTCTAATGTGACCCCTGAGATATTTCAGACTTAATTACATCTGAAGCAGACTTAACCACCCATTTCTTTCCAGTTTCACACAAACAATAATTGCCCCTGCAGCCACACTGCAACATTGTAGGATTAACCACATCCTAGAGGAGCTGGAAAGAAAAAAGCCAAACAAAGCACATTTAGAGTATCTGTCCAGGCAGAGCGGGCTCACTGACTGGCTGGCAGGTCTCACTTCTGCAATAAGAATGAGAACAATTCCATTGAAGTCAGTTTTCTGTAGCAAACACCTAAAGCTGGTAACAATTTACTTCCTCACTTGGCTTTCCACTTTAGTTCTTGTGGACTTACATGAAGTCAGAGGTACTAAGAGAATATTCCTGAGTCCATATTTACACAGCTACTTATAAACATCCCACTTAATCTACTTAAAAAACCCAGTATGTTTTAAGAAGCTGCTCAGATTTTACTGGAAGCTATAATCTTGTGCATCAAATAACAGACAACCCAAGACACAAAAGGGCTATAAAGTCAGTGCACTGACACATACCCAGATAAATTGTCTCTATTTATAAATATGTTGAAATTAACATCCTTACATAAATCTCACACCTGTATTTTACATTAGAGGCCAGTGATTACACCACAGAAGCTGGAATGTGGTTCTGTTTCAATATGGCTGGATCACTCCAAAGATGCTCCTCTGTGACAGGCAGCAAATCCTCAGTGGATGAGAAAAATAACAAAATACTTTTTACATGGTTAGGACCTGTGAATGAAGAAGACAGCAAAATATTTACACACTTAAGTCCTATAATCAGCAGGGCTATACACAAGCTTATCTGCTAAAGTCAGCAGAAAATTCCAGGAATTTCCTGGCATGGCAGACAGTACAGCTCAGGATGCCTTGGCCTTGCTGCAGTGCTGCACAGGACTGACACACTTGCACAGGGAAGCAATCCCCTCTCATTTTACCACCCAGCTCCACTACATGCTGGTCAAAGTGTACAGCTCCCAAGCACCTTCCCAGTACTACACATTCCAGTCTGACTCGAAGCAGCATGGAACAGCAAGCTGCTTGCTTTGCTCCAAGACTGCAGGGTTCACTGAGGGCCACACACTTATTTTATGCCTTGTACATGCAGGTGAGTTTTTTTCTATCTTAGACAAGCAAAGTGAATTACAGAGTCTTGCTTTATTCTGTTTCTTCACTGCCTGCTTTAATACAAAGAACAGGATGTCACACTGGGCATTGATCCATTCTGAGTCTCCTGGGATGGAGGAGGAAAGCTAACAAAGCAATGTGGAGATGCTCTTTCTTGCCTGCCAGGCTACAGTTTTGTAGATTCTCTTGGTTCACTATACAAAGGGCTTATTCAATCTACCACCTAAAAAAAAAAACAAACCCAACAACAACAAAGAAAACCAACAGAAATCTTATAGGGATATGTTACTGTGCAGATTGATTTGGAATTCCTCCAAAATGAACCCTCCACACTATGAGCCAAATGCACTTGAAAGGTTGGCTCGCTCTCACAAAGGAGTGTCTGACTGAAGACATACAAGTTTACTTTACTGAGTGGACTGAAGCTGCAGATCTAATACCCAGTGGAAGTATATCAAAATATCTCTACAAAGGCCCAGTTCAGAGTCTGTGGAAGTATGTCCCAGCTTTCTGCTTTCAAGTGAGGTGAACTATGTTTTTAATTTTTCTTTCTCACACTGAAACTACACTAAAGAATCGCAACAGTATACTAACCACTGACCTAGAACCCTGATCTGTACCTCAAATACTGAGAGTGTATTTTGCTGCTTGTACTGCAATGTCTGAAAATTGCCCATTTGTGGAACTAACTATACTTTAATTCTCAGAGTTGAGAAATACTGTGGTTTTCTTTCCTATTGTTTCCCTAATCTTGAGGCAATTCAGAGACATGGCAGCTGCATGTCTAAACCAGAATAACAAGAACTAACACTGACATGGCCCTAGCTAGAACCAAATCTGTCCATTATATCTGCCTGCCTTTCTCCCCCGCTGATATGGCCTTCTTCAGTGGAAAAGTGTATCCCCACTGAACTCAGAAACACACCTCGTGCCTCTGGGCTGTTCTTGCAAGATTTCTAGTAGAGTAGCTTGCATGCAATCATAGATTTTTGTTTAGGGTCCTTCAAAATGTTTTGTTTCTTCCTATGTAACCAAGCCACAAGTCAGAGAATCATAGAATCATAGAATCATAGAATTTTTAAGGCTGGAAAAGACCCCTAAGATCATGCATGAATCTTGCCAATAGCCTCATTTAGGCACAGCACTTCTCCCTGTATGTTAACACACTGCATGACAGGTAACAGACTGCACAGGGAAGAGACATAAATGAGCATAAAGGTATGAAGACTTCTCAGCTACTATGCCCAGGAGGCTCTGCAGGAGTGTAGTTGGACTGATTAGGCATCATCACTTTGTGTCAACATTAATATTTCTCTGAGCTTTTTAGGTTACAGAGGAGATGGGAAACAGCTCTTTTTGGCAGCTGAGACAATCAATATCCTAGATGATCCAGACTAGCTGAACAATCATTCTGAGTTTTTCCTATGACTTTTCTCAAAACATCTATTTACTCATCATAATGCACTGTTCTAAAGAACAGCATTACATGGAAGAGTTCCTTCATAACTACTAGAAAAAAGTCTTGCCTAGAAGATGTATTTTAACATCGGGTACTACAGATAACCTTTCACCACTGGAAATACAAATCAGTCATAAGCAAAGGCAATTACTTTTGGTTAATTTCTTGAGTCATCCACAGACTTTATGTACAAATTTTGAGCAATCAACCTGTGATATGTTTTCCTCATCATTCAGAAACAATGTCACTACCTTACACTCAAGTCACAAGCCATGACCACAGACTTTACAGTAAACTCTTGGTAACAGGGTTTGACTCTTAATTCATGTCTGTACGGATCCGCATGTAGTGCAACACAATTTCAGCTACAGTGTCAGGCACATCTGCGCAATAGTGGCGGAGAATGACAAGTTCCTGAATCAGCTTCTGATCATCCAGCTCAGAGTCAGTAAGGAATTACGAAAGAATACAGCACTAAGTGTTTCAGAGCTTGAATTACACATTAATAAGGTTTATCATGGGGCTATCCATAAAACTCGACTGCTGGAATGAACGGTGCATTATCCACCAGGGAGCTGAAGAAGTCCTGCCAACAGCTAAAGCTACATTCTAACACCAGGCTAGGGTGACTTCTGTGTTTGTTTTCTAGAAAATCAACAGGCTGGTTTCCCTCAGATACATTCACTTCACTCAGGATAATGTTTAAATTATTGTTCTGAGTCTTGATTAATTCTCAATCGCTAGTAGTGCCTTGTAGGGCCTGAACTGCTGGCCACTTCTGGATCTTCATTTTGGAATATCTAACAAAAGTTTTACAAGGATTTCTTTCTTTCTGTATACAGACTTCCCATTCCCACTCCAGTTGTTCTCAGCTGCTTCCTAAGCAATCTTTTATTCTAAAAGACAGGGCTTCACTGAAAAAAAGTGTATAGAAACCACATTTTCCATTGATTTTGACAGATGCTCTGTACAACAGACTGATCAAGCAGGGCTGTTCAAATTTATTCTGATGATTGATTCTATATTGGATTTAACTTTATTATGGGTTCTTACACTCATGGATGCCATATTTTCTGTACTATTACTGATCAATCTCAAGCAGTTCAAGATTTTGTCATGCTTACCAACACTAACACTTTGTTCCCTTCCCCTACTAGAGGGAAGTCTGTCAGTCCCAACCCAGAGACAGCAAAAGGGAATGTCTGAGAGCTACTCACCTACACCAACTCTTCCACATTATTTCAAAATACATTTCCTATCACTTTCAGCTAAGATGAAAATTGTTCCCATATTCCTTTCTATTGACTCTGGCTTTGTCTGTAATGTCCTAAACTATGCTCTGTTTGTAATTATTTTCTTTCCCCCAAAACTAACTGTGCAAACTGAGTCTTTTGCAGATTGCCTGTATATCATACTGCTATGTCTGAACTCATGGGAAACTTCACAGTATCTTGCTTTTCTTATGAATTTCTTTAAGTATGTTTCATACTTCTTTTAGCCTATATGACTCTTAGAACAATTTTAACATTCTAAGACCGACTCACACATTCAGTTTGACTTCTTACAGCATAAATAATTTCCTTACTACCATTAGTATGAAGCAGGAAGGATTGAAAATATTCTAGAGATAGTGAATTTTTTTGTTAGCTACCAAGAAACAAGGCTTCTTTTCAAACATCAAAGCTCTTACCATGAAATAATCAGACTGGGCAACATGCAAATTATGACCAAAATTTAAATCAACCCGAGAAGCTAGGAAGACTTTTTTTTTCTTAACATTTGCAAGTTGCTCCAATGACTCAGAGTTATGGTACAAACAAAAAAAAAAAAAGGTTTTTTTTTGCAGTGACTTTGAAAGTTACAGGCATTCACCAGGAACTACATTACCCGGTGCAAGCAGGAGGACTGGAATGATAATTTTAACAACATTCCTTTATGACATGTAATTAAAAAGATCAATGGCTAGCAATCAATGTCAAAGCACTTTAAAAACATGAACTATGCTTCAAAAGTACACTATTAATTAATATAACCAGATTTTAAAAAGGGTGAGCTAAGGAACAGACAGGCTGATGACAAGTCCAAAGTCCTGTTAAACTAAAGCAAAGGTGAAGCCTGCTGATGCCAGGCTATGACACCCCACACACTGTCTACTCAAAGTGAATTAATCTAAATGCAGCTATAGAAAAGTCATGTCTGATTTCCCATAACAGGTCTGATTTTCTTTTCAGATTCAAAGAAAATACAGAGGAAGCTCAGCTCCAAGACTGTTGTTCAGAGAGATCTGTGGTTTTAAAGAATTTGNTCCCCTGCAACATTTAAGATGAAGGTCTGTTCAGAAACTCACAAAGAAGCTTGCAAAACCTATTTTAACCCAAATTTAGCAGTGTCCAGCACAGCAAGACAATTTCCCTCTAAAGCATTCTGGCAACTATGTAAGAATTACAAGTTATCTAGCAGACAGTGGTTGCAAACAACACTTTCGCAGGAAAGCCTTGAAGCTGATAAACTGTGATAAGCAAATTCAAGTGAACTGCACGATGGTGAAGCAGCAAAGTAAAAGTCACTCACATCTTGTTCCCAAGAACTTTGGAATTAAGTTACACCCTTCTCTCATCAGCAGCAGGATTTGCATAGGATAACATGCAGGTGGTGTCGGTGTGGAAAGAGCACAACTTAATACAAGAGTGGCTGTGGACAGTTAAAATCTGATATTCTTAGAGATTGCATATGTTTTTTATAGTATCAGTTAAGTAACTGATATGCTCAGTAGAGATCAAGACTTGGATACAAAATGCTATAACATGCTTTTTTTTTTTTTCTTTTGGACTGTCCTGTCAAATTAGCTATTATTTTGGTTCTTTGTATGACTTAGAAGTCTTCTCTTTAAAACCATCAAAACTTTTAAAGCCTGAAACAAGACCTTGTTACATAAGTTAACAAAGGGTTTCAGGTTTCAACTTTCTTATCAGAGAGAAGCCAAAATAGAACAGCAGAATCTGTGACCAGTCAGCCAAAGCAGAGGGACTTTATTTTCAGCTTAAGGTATGACCTATGAAAAATACATGCCTACACACACTGGAGAAAATTACTCTGTTTTAAGACATGCAGGCAGTCCTAAATATTCAAAAGACTGTAAGTACACATACCACATTTTATGTCCTCTTGTTAAAGCTTCTGGAAAGTACTGTATTATTTTAAGGCACTTTTTTTTTTTTTAATAAAAGATTTCTTTTTGGAACTCTAAACCACTAGAAATATATGTAAAAACCTCCTGGTTTGTTATTCAGAAAATAAGACCCCAAAATGCTAACTTCAACTTTTTCTATAGGCCCTTCTATTCAACCAAAATTACACCTCAAGTGGCCAAGTGTTTTGATATTAATTCTTGAAGTCAGTCTGAAACTCTGGAATTGCTTTTAACAATTATCACTATCAGCAATGAGTCGGTGGGCACAGAGCACTGCTATAACCACTGAGGCCATAGGTAAAGTGTCTCCACTCTGCCATCATTCAGGAGACTGCAGAAAGGCAACGGCCAGAGCTACCAGGAGGCAGGAACAGAATAACCACACAGGGTGAACTTCAGAATCTTACTCCTTTCCATGTTTGTCTTCCAAAGACTGAGCAAGATGTACTCATTTCTCAGGCTACTGCCCCCTGCCCCCATCTAACATTTCTCATTCACAATTCTCATTTATTTGTTGGGACCTTTCTGAGAAACAGGAATAATGGATAGAAAAAAGGCTGAGTTCATTCTACTATCTGCAATCTTCCATTTTCCATATAGCCTCTACAAAAGGAAGCAGAAGTTCTGCCATTAGCCAGCCCTCTATCCAAGGGTGCAATCCTTACCAACAGTTACTATTTGCAATGCCACTGGTTTAACTAACTGGAGAGGGATGTGTTAGCTAGTAACCAACAGGTAAATTTTACATTCAAAGACAACCCCTCTGTAACAACACAGTGATTTCATTTAACTTTAGAATATCAGACAGAAATCGCAGGATGTGCCTAGGAAACATTCCCAAATCATAACATATCACAATCTACAGACAACTTAAGTAGTACCAGATGCAACTGGTCCTGTTAGAGCACTCCATCACAGCACATCTGTACAGTAACCTAAAACTTTTCAACATTGAGTAGAGAATGCTGCTGACAAATGTCTACTCCACTAGTTTTCTGAAATAGTTTATATCACAAAGTATTCCAAGGGTTTCCAGTACCGTTCTCTGTAAACAGCTGAGAATGTTATAGACAGAGATGCTTTTTCATCTGATCCTAAGCCTCCCCTAAGAGCCAGAAATCCAGCAGTTTCATCACATATGAAACATTTGCCTGGTAGAATATCCTTATTTTTTATGTGGACTTTTTACTGATGTTTTTGTTCTTACTCAGTGGCTGACTCCCCTTGTCTCCAAATGCAGTACAAGAACCACTTGTGCAATTTTTCCTGCCCCACAACAGATACATACCTAAAAGACAATTACTTTGCTTCACTGAACCACACGCAACTGGCGCACCTGAACAATGGTTACATACATTCGTGATGCATACATGAATTAAGAGTCAAACCCTGATACATTCAGGCCCAGAAAAAGAGGATAAAGATCTTAAATAGAAACCAGTAACAAAAGAAAAATGCCAAACCATTTCACACACACTGAATCAACAGTGAGTCACAACACTTCTAGACTCTGACTAATAGACCAGAGACTGAAGCAATATTGCAAGCAAAAAAAAATTCTTCTACTTAGTGCGGCAAATAAAAGACATTCTAAGAATTAATCACAGGAAACAGCTTTTTTGTTCAAATATCAGCTGTATTGGTGATTTCTTGATGTGTGGTTTTTGGTTTGGTTTGGTTTGGTTGGCTTGGGTTGGTTTTGGTTTGTTTTTTTTTAATTCCCTAGCAAAAATACTCTTGTAATTCATAAAAGCCAAAGGTAAATGTTCTCATCATTAGGTATCTCCAAGAAATGTTTGAAGTTCTCACCTTAAATATGATTTGCCAACATGTAATTTTAAGTAATCTACTACTTATTAAGAGAGATCTTTCCTGACAAATAAAAATATATTCCTTTCAGCCTCCAGTTTGTGGAAGAAGTATTAGGGTATCTGTTCACTTTTAGCAACCCAAAATTGAATGTCCAATTTCAGAATATTTTCCTAAAGCAAAACTATGCAAATCCAATTGCAACACGTTTACTAGGGTCCAGAACTGACAGGAAAATTCTGCAGTCATTTTAAGGTATTTAGAAAAAGCCAACTCATTGCCTCTTCCAGATGAGTATTTTTTGTTTCTTGACATATTTTCTCCTTTTTAGGACTTTCTGTATAGTCTAAACCAGCTTCAAATTCTCCTCAAGATTAACTCAGAGAATTAATTTTTTTGGTATAAAAAAGAAAAAGCAGCTCTTCCTGAACTACGTTTTAAAATCACGACAGAAAGTCTCTATAAAGGTTTATGTGAGAAAAGTTTTAAATCTCAGATGACCAAGATTCTGCTCTTCTGAATTTTACATGAAAAGATCCACATCTTCTTGTGATTTTTCTGAAGCTTTAAAACAAAAGAAAAACCAAGCTTCTGTTGGGCATACTAAAAAATAAAATAAAATAAATAAAACCAGAGAGAACGGGGGCATCCAGAAATTGAAGTAACCCCCTTTGAGAAACTAGAACATTAGATAAGAAGCTGACAAATTTTTCTATTAATTCCACTTTGACCATTCTTCAGAGACTTTCCTTTGCCTTCTGAATATAAAAAATTTTAGGAAGGACAGTTGTTGAAACTGAAACACTGAACGTTAGCCACCAAGAAAAACTCAGTGAATACACTCACTATAAAACCAAGCCTTGCCTCCATTAATTCACTAGTCCTACCCACTACTGAACTTGCCCTAAGCATGTCACCTCCGTGCTGAAATCACTTCCAAAGCCAATTGTTTGGTACATGTTACTGAGTAGTGTTTCCTACACATTATTACTCCTATCATGCTGATGTGTGACAGAAATTGACAAAGGAACCCTACTTTACACGTGTGTGAAATTTATTGCAATGACAAAGTAATCTACAGCTGCATCCTTCCTACTCCTAACCTAAGACCAGGTGCAAAACAGAGTCAAAGGAACATTAATAGGAGCACTAACTATGGTCTTGCCAACTCTTGTGATTTATTCTGTATCTTTTAATTATGGAAATGTTCTGAGACTCTTATTGGAGCAGTATTACCTGAGTACCTCATTTCTTACTGAATTAAAATTGTCTCTAGCCTTTAGGACTGGTCAGAAAAACAAGGATATGGAAATATACTTCAAAAAGTTGAAATCTTCACACAAATGAACATCAATATAAAGGACTCTGCAGTCGTGCTGGTGTGAGGGAACTCCTCACTGATCAGCCACTGAAGAATCATCAAAGTCTGTCCCAGAATTTTAGACAAGTACCTGTCATCATCCACTGAGATTATCTCCTTTCCCCCCCTTCTCAGCAATATGTGATTTCAAAGACCTTATCTTCTGGACTTAATAGTATATTAACGACATTACAGTATTAATTAGTAAACTATCGGGATGTGTCAGGATTAAGGCAATTCAGTTCACAAGTGATTGCCAGGAGTAAGTCTGATTGTTATTGCATAGTCTAATGGCTTCCTTACTGCTTTTCTTTAAGAAAGGACAGATGCCAGAGATTTCACCTCAATGTTACTTTAGTCCTTTGTAGGTCCTGCCTCTCTTCGCTGACTGGAAAAATCTTTTCTCTAAGACCTTGTGGTGGTTCTGCCTCTCCTCCTTCAGAAAATCCTTTTTCTATTTATGGCAGCTCTGGCTGTTGAGGGAGAGCAACAATTTCTTTGAAATGGTGATACACTCTGAGTAGCCGCTTGACTCACTCATCAACATGCAATTTCAATCAGCATATGCAAATGCAGAGTAAATTAGCATAACACTGTAATCAACTTTTCATAATCCCCAGCTTGCTCACTACTACCAGATCAATATGACACTTCCCAGACCTTCAGCAATGGTGTGTGGTTGATATATCAGAAATATTACTTGTGTGGATGCTGATGCTGGTACATATACTGAGGTACCTCAGATTTCAACTTCTTAGTTTTGTGCAGAGTTTTGTTCTGTTGTTTCAACTTCATTGTAAGTCATGTTTATAGTCCCTTTAAATCACTGACAAGCCCAACAGAGAGCCAAATGTTTCTTGTGAATAAGTGACCCATTTTGGGAGAGCAGCAGAGGTAAGAAGCCTCAGGAAACACTACTAAAACAAACCACACTAAAATAAACCTCCTCCTCTCCAAATTTTGTAACAGTTGTTTTAATAAATTTTCTGGCAAGAAGCTGGAATAAATTATCGCTCTTTGTTCCTGTGCCAATCTCATTAACTCCTGCAAATAGCCTAGCTCAGACAATTGGGTCAATACAACTGTTCATAGTACTTAAATAACGTACATAGTGTGCATTGTTATTTTAGACATTTTTCTAGGGTTTTGAGCAGCCTAAATCTGTTTCAAACAAATGACCCAAAAATAAGGACAAATTTACACAAATATGTCTTAATCCAATTAACTTAAAGTCAAATTTATTTATACAGTAAAAT
Source organism: Heliornis fulica (assembly GCA_013399135.1). NCBI lineage: Eukaryota > Metazoa > Chordata > Aves > Gruiformes > Heliornithidae > Heliornis > Heliornis fulica. Next base: position 845,212 of record VXBZ01007723.1, on the reverse strand, counting down.
AACAGCTTGCTTTCCCATCCTGTGTCACAATATTTACTGCATACTAAGGCTGAGAAAAATGATGTGTAACTAGGAAACAGAGCCTGAGTATTCATCTGTCCTTATCAGTCATCCAAACAGGCCAAAAAAAAATATACTGTGGCCTATGTGGAATATAAACCTTTATCTGGTGGCAAGACATTGAGGATGGAATGTGGAGATCAGTATTTTCCATTCAACAAGCACAGCATTTCCCAACTTTGTAGAATCAGTCTCTGAGAACAGGCAAAGATTTTCAATGTATTTCAAAGGATCTCACAATCTTGGCCTGAATAACAAAGTACTTGATCATCTAAAAATTTCACCTCTTCAATCCATTTTAGAGAACTGGACTTAAGAAAAATCAGTAATTTTAAGACCTAGACATGTTTGAAGATAAGTTGTTGGTAGAATCCTTTAACTAAAAACCAAACACAACTAAACACCATCCAACAGACTGAGTGATCTCCCATCAGGTCAACTGCTTGTGTGATCACTCCTCTGAAAAAAAAAGTGTGATTACTCATCTGAAACCTTTCTTCTGATGTTGGCAGTGGAGAGTTGTAACTCCAGGTGCTGCAACTCTCACCACTTCCCTTGTTTGAGTGATAAAAGGTACCAGCTTAACATTCAACAGACAGAATTTTCAGGAAATACACTCACATAAACAGTGAGCTTGTACTCCCAGTTGTATCATCTATCAAACAGATATTCAAAGAGATCACCAGGAAGTGTTAATACAGCTTTTGTCTTGTCACAATTTCTAGCATGGTAGCATAAAAATGCAGTTAGGGATGAAATTTCTTCCCCCCTTTCCAAACAGATGCATCCATGCAACCCCAGTGAACTCTTGCCTTGATATAGAAACAAACTGAGCAGTTTAGGTGTTCAAGAATGAAGACATCCATCTCCAAATGCTGCATCTTTACTCAGACAAGAGTTACCGTGATAAAAACATATATATTGACATAATCTCACTTTCTTATTTATATAATTATTCTGCAATGAATTATCTTGTAATAAAGGTGTGGATTTACCTATTAAAGGACGGTTCAAGTGGCTGCACTTATTTATACATTCATGGGGACTAAGAAAAGAGTGGATTAATGCAATACTGCATTACTGTCAAGTTACTTTTCATCCCAATCAGAGGGCACGAGGATGTGTCTTCATTCCATCTCTAACCTAGTAACATGAGGCAAGATGCTGAACCCTACCCAAGCTCCAAATCTAAAAGAAAAAAAAAATCTTGTACAGAAAGCAGAGGAAAAGTGACAAAAGACCTCAGAAGTTCTGAGGCTGCAGAAGGATACAGCAACCACAAAACAGCTTGAAACAGAAGGGAACTTCCTGGCCACAGATTAGAAAATTAGTATCCTTAAAGCAATATTCTTGGCATGATACAGAAAGTCTGACTGCCAGGCTCAGATTTCTGCTCATTTCCCCCAATACATGATGGTTCAATATTTGCATATTATAGCAAAACCCAGGGTTGCCTCCTACCTATGATATCTAGTTTGCTTATTTCACAGAACAACGTGATTTCATTTCTTCTTAAGAAAGCTCCTGGAGCTATGCCTAGTTTGAGAAATAACATTTCACAAGAAATGTATATTGACTATAATTAATTCCTATAGATGGAGAGGCTAATTAACAAGAATCTAACTAATAACTTGGTTGGATTTAATCCACATACTGAACTGGCAACATGCACCAAAGAAGCAGAGGGTGCAAGGATATATTTGTGAAAGAAATCACACATGACAGGCACTTTCAAAGTGGTTCACAGGTATTTAAAATGTTGCCCAACCACTCTTAACCCTTGGTCTCATCTACTTTCCATCACCTCCACAGGCATTTTTGCCTGCTTGCTCTCTCTCTCTTGCTATGTCTTTCCTACATACAGGATGCAAAAGTACTGTGGCTATTTCAGTTTTCAGCTTAAAGATTAAAATGCCTGACATGTATTTACACAAGCACACACACTATTTACACAGTTATCTTAACAAAAGCAAGCTTCTGCAAATTTTGCATTTCACTGTTATTGAATGTCCTTGTACATCAAATCCAGCAACAGAAAATGAAAGGGAAGGAAGTTTTCTTAGTAACACCATTTTTATTGCCAAGTTCCATTTACAAATAAAGGTATATTGTTCATTCCTGTTCAGGTTTTCAACAGCCATGACACATGATTAACGTCAGCAAATACAGACTCAGCTTTAGAAATCTGGATTTCTGAAACATACACAGATATTTTCTAACTGCCCTCCCTTGCCAGACACTTATTTACATTTTCTTTAAATTAACATAAAATATTGTCACATTTACTCCAAATGTCTAACATAACTTACATTAAATAATAAATATTTATTGCCTGTAGAAAGAAATTTCAGAATTCAATCCAGTCCATATTTGGGCTTTCTGCCATGTAAATGTTAAATGCATGTTCAGGACTTCTTCCCTTGTTTTTTTTTTTTTTTGTTTTTTTTAAGGTTGTGGTAGGTTCTTACACTTATTTAGTTATTTATTTATTTTTCAAATTAAGTACATTTCAGACACAATTTTACTGAAATATATTTCACAGGACAGTCCTTTCTGTCCATTAAATGCTTTATGAGTGTTTATATCCAAGGTACATTCATTATTCTACAAAAATACTTTTCCCCCTCTTCACGCTTAAACAACTAAACTTACAAAACAGCTCCAAATTAAGTAAAAAGTTTGCAACAAAAATATCAAAATACCAGTCACGAGTGGAGAAGCCTAAAGTTATCCCATAAAAGTCTAAAGTATTTCCAGCAGGTCCCCATGACTTCTAACAATATATTATTCAGTGCTACCCCTTGCAAAACAAAGCTCCTAGAAATTCTAATATAAATTTGCACCTTTGTATCTATTCTCAACCATTTTCAAAATGATCTTTGTGTTCACTGTAAATATTTTTGTCAGCCTGTCCTTGAATACACAAAACCTCAGACCTTCTAACCTCCTTTTACATACCTAAGTTACCAGACTGCAAGTACTATGTCTTAAACTCACTTTAGTGTGAGTACCCATAACCAGAACTAAAGAGGATGATGAAAAAAGTGTCCCATATCTTAGAAGAATTGTGGGAACACTACATACCAGTCTGAACCTTACTTATCTCTTATTTCTATTAACATCTTCTTAGTCAGCACCTGCTTCTGAAGCCCTTTCTAGGCTTTTTCTTTAAATAAATGCACTCCACACATTTATTTACACTAACAAGACAGTCACAACTCAAGCTTTTCCTTTTCATATTAAGAGCAATGAATTCAAGTTAGTAAAACCATAAACCAGATACTGCCACAGTGCACATTTATTAGACAAGCAAAATTTATCTTTACAATTATAATACATTAATGGACATAAAATACATATTTTATAACACCTTGCAGAAGAAATCAAATCTGAGCAATGCGCAAATCTAAAAATTTTGGGACATCAAAATAGGGAAAACTCTGTACAAATGTAATATAAAAATATGTTTCCATATGAAAGAACTTCTCTTTGAGACTCAGTCCAGAACTACATCTCCCATGCCTTCTACCACTCAAAAAATCCCGAGCAGCAGAAAAAAAAAAACCTCAACAAAATAAACCAACCTAAAGCACTCCCCCCTCCCACCCCTGAAAACATCCCATCTTAGCAAGCCCTGCTTGGATCAACATCTGCTTTTCAGAAGCCAATAGGAGACAGCAAGAGTTACTGTATTTGTTCCTCATTCATGCTGCACAGGTTGGGAAAAGTCATAGCAACAGAGCAGGCAAGCACAGGAGAAGCACTCCAAAGACTTGTAGGTAACAGACGTGCAGCACCCAGGTTAGTGATACCCTAGGGTAGGCCAGTGATGGTTCTCAGTGACATACCAAAATACCTCTTTCAAGAAGAATGACAGTAACAAGGAAGAGAATTTTCAAGGTATAACTTGGTTTCCTGAAAATAAGTAGGAGACTCACCCAGGAAACATTACATTTAAGGCAAAATGCCTAGATCTCACCTATGCCCCCATATGGTGTCTCTCTGCAAATCTCTAATTCAACTGAGACTCAAACAGTTTCCTAGACAACAGCTGCCTTTGCAATGCTCTTTTAAAAGCAACTCCCTGTTTAACTTCAGCTGGTTAGCAAAGACAACACCAGAATGTTTAGCATGGTGGATTATTTTTGAAGACCACTAAATAAAGCTTGGTAAAACTATTCATCAGGCTATTCAGCAGTTATTTACCTATAATGTGTGCAGCTAAAAGAGTGACTGATTACACTAGAGCACCATCAGCACCATGTGATTAAAATGTTTACTTTTATGAAGTGGCTTCATACTTACACATACAGTTTGTCATGCTTGCCCAACAGCTTACCTATGTCTTTAAGCATACAGTTTCAAGTATAATTTACTACTAGTAACTGAGTGACACTCAACTGTAGGGTAATCATTGAATTTCTACATTTCAAGTAATCACCCCAGGCCACTTGCAGGAAGTGTGGGGATTACAGCCACATGTGTTTTACTGTTTAAATGGAAAAAAAATCCCACAGTAATTTAAATCCTAAAGTTTGCTATAAACAAACTATTTTAACTATGAGTTCTAACTCTACATACAAGAATACTTAAAATCCACTAAGGAACATTATTTTCTCCTGAATTCTGTCTCTATGGGGCAAAGGTTTTATATGAATTACTGGACATTGTCTTAAACTGTGAATACTGATCTAGATTTGACTGCTAAAGTCTAGATACAGAATGTTTTTAAACGTCACATACCTGTCCTTTAGGAACAATACTGCAAAGGAGTAAATGAATTCTGGAAGACATTCCAAATTTTTCCTCACCAAGTGATTTCAAGGAAAATTCCAACTGTGTTGTAAAGCAAAGAATGTTGATAAGCTTCTTCCACAGATATAACTTCATCTTTTTTTTTTTTCCCCTAAGCTCAGCTTCATTTAAGGAAGAGAAGTCAGAATTTTAGTTTATCGTGAATTAGCAGAGGAGAATAAAAATTAGCCATTATATTGTATATAGTTCATGGCTTCACACACAACATACAGCTTTTATTATTAGTATATGTGACCACATTGCTAATGATTTTGGTTTAAGCCACACAACCTGTAAAACAATGTGCAGGAAGCTTACCTTTGTTTCTTTCTATATTAAAGAATTTCTGCCAAACAATGTTCACACCTGTGTTTTACACTGCAAGTATTACTTCCACAGTGAAGCAGACCTTAGAACTGGGCATTCATGTTTTCTTCCTCCTCTCCTTTACCAAACTGCCAAGTGTATGCTGCCATTACTCTCTTCACAAATGAAAAGCCTGAATCTCATTTGTTGTTGTACATTGGAGGACAGAAAAGCAAGGGGGATGAGCAAGAGATGGCGAGACCTAACAGTGACAGCAACACAGTTTTGTTAAACAAGAAATATCTGGGTAAAATTTGAAAAAACGAGACACAAAGACCAGAAAATAGCAAAGTAACGTTCAGTACACCTTGACTTCTTTGGCTTCTCAAAAGGAAGAGAATAATAGAACTGTGTTATGTGAACAGAATATGTCTGAAAATAGTCACTGCCTCTACAAACACTGAGAATTTAGTGTCTCCCCACAATTTTGATATTTCCCTCTGGAATA
>VXBZ01007723.1:804473-830099 GCA_013399135.1 Heliornis fulica | reverse complement strand
TTATCATTACAGGGAAAAAACCCAAAACAAACCATAAAAAAAAAAAAATCACCAAAATCACTTGACTTCTATTATTAACATATCAACTTATGTTAAGGATGATTATTAGTGAAAGAAAAATTTAAAAAACAGGAAAAAAATTAGTATAATCTACAGAGAAGTGTTGTAAGCTGTCCAACAGCACATTATGAAACAATAATAAAAATATAAATAACAAGACATTGAGTGAAAAGATGCAGAGTAAATCTATAAAGATGAAAGAGTATTTATAGAATTTTAACAGAGGAAAATATCATCATGCTATGACAGCAAGGGAAAAATAAATTAGATACAAGTTAAAACAAGTTAGATAAATAAGCAGGTAGTTTGAAGTGCATGTCTATCTTTTTTTGCATCTGCTTCTCTCCTAACTCAGGCAATTTTAAACAGTCTATAAAGTCATCTGCCTGAGGATAATATTCATAGAAATGTTAAGCTTCTGCCATCACAGTCCAAGGACAGTCTTATGCTGAATTCTTGTCCATTTAACACAAGCTATAAATAGATTTCTTGCTGCTAGCCAAGTACCTTCATTACTGTCCATTCAGGAGCCTGTGCTTACTACATTCCACTACAGCCATGGCTGCTGCTGTGCAAATGAAGACATAGCTGCTTTGAAGCTGGAGGCTTGATAGCAGAATTTCCACTGTTGGCAAAAGAGCCAAGTAACATGGGAGAAACTGCAGAGAAGGTGTTCAGAAACAACTAACTACTGCTTTACAGTTCCTCCTTCTCCCCCCTCCAAAAAAACCCCCCAGTAATGAAATATTTATGATGCTTCCTTCAATTTCCTACCTCACTGTCACTGCTGTCAGCATGGGAACCAAATACGTGTTATTAACTGTTATGGGCTTTTGAAAGCTTATGGAGGAACCTGCCTGAATTGATATTGCGGGAGTTTCTGTTGCAGCTGCTGCTTGAAGACCTAAACCCAGTGTCCACCGTGACTGTCAGCCTCCGACAGACTAAACACCCGCCGACGTCCTTTCCTGCCAGACCTTACTAGAGGAAAACACAGCGATATATCATACGTAGGCTTTAACAATGAAACAAGGAAGGGAAACTGGAATGAATACAAAGGATAAATGTTAGAATAGCAACAAGAATAAGTGACAAGGACACATCCATAACTGCTGGTATCTTGAATACAATTTGACACCACACCGAGAGTCCTATAAATTTCAGAGATACTTCTGAAGCTGGAAGTATTCATGCTTTAGAAATAAGCAAGTTAAACTGAATTTATTTTTCAGCCACCTATCTGGAAACGTTCATAATACAATCTGGCAATATTGACTGCAATTCCACTGAGTAGGGACTGAGAAGCTTTTGTTTGCATAGCAATCTACTCACATGCTTCACAAACCCTCAAAGAAGCTATTAATCACAAATTCTGGTAGCATGGAATGATTCTGGATACTACTGGCCATAAATCAAAAGAGGTGCACTACTGTACAGGTGACAATACTTCAGAAGATTCAGCCCTACTATTCTATGATATGAAACTGAAGTATTGATATTTGGTTTATAATAAAGCCAAACAGTGTTTTAAAAGATAGCAGCAGTTCAGATGATGATGCTTGGTGCATAGAAAGTTTCTAGAAAAGAAAATTTCTAGAAACAAAAGTACTTCCTCACCTAGCTATAAAATTACTAGCATTATAGAGCAGATCAAACCACATATATGTTTACTGCTTATAGAGGGAAGAGACAGGGATGGTTTCAGTAAGATGGCAGGTACAGCTCTTACAGACTCTCTATGCTTGATTAATCAGCCTCTCCTTGGAATATATAAATTTTATTTTACAGACTGAAATCCAATATATTCTCTGCAACAAAAGACAACTCTTTGTACTGATTTTAAACCTTTACCATCAGAATCTGCCAGAAGTGTGAAATATACCTAAAGAGCATAGAAGATGTCTTCTGAAGTCCTCAATATCCACTGATCCAATGTAAATATTTTTAAGTATCAAAGCCAATTGCATTTTAAAGCCTAAGACAACTCAGAAAGTTATAAAATACAGCATAGATGACATTAGACATACATAATTCTGAAAGACTGCTTACTGTAAGAGAGCTTCTTTATCTTAATCCTTGGCATTATAAAAATCAGCACGTTGAAGTAGTGCATAGTTATAGCAAGTTTAGCCAAGAAGAAGCAGCATACATTCTAAGCTCAGAAGCTTGATGATTTAAAACTGCCTAGCAAAAGAACAATTTTAAATTGAATAATTTAAATCTGCCAATAGGCAGTAGCTTAGGACATTATAATCACAAGTTTACAGTGGAAATAGCTGTCATGGTTTAAGATGTGGCTCTTAAGGAAAGCAGCTGAGGTAGTTTCCTTGAAGCCTCCCCCCACGCACATTCTCCCCTTTATCTTTTCTGGCCTTCTTTACAACAGCAACCTAGTGAGTTCCTCGTGGTCAACAACCTGACCAGTTACCAGAATAAGCAGGGGAGCAGGTAAGGAAGGAGGACAGAGAGCACTTTTATGTGCTCATATGTGGAATGGGAAATAAGAAGGCAGATTCAAATGTGGCAGCATTCAAACGGGTGTACTGGACCACAAACAGATCTTGTTAATGGCTTCGTTTTCATCAGCTACTTGTTACTTCCTCTTCACATCATGCAAGCCTCTTCTGCTTCACAGCATAGTAAGGCAGTTGAGGGCCAATTGCCCTCCATAGGGTTAGGGGGAAAAAAAAAAAAAAAAAAGGAAATCACACTGCTTTACACTGAAGAGGGGGAATACCAACATTTGTTTCCATAACTCAGCTGAGCAGTCAGTAAGACCCGATATAACACAGACAGTGGTCAAGACACTTGCTTATTTCAGCAGGGTACTTCTGTTCAGACAGAAGCATATGGAACTGCTATCTGGACATACCAAACAGATAATCTCATGGTCATGCTTCTAGCAGCAGTTCTCAGCATAGACAATAATTACATATACACACTAGAAAAAGTAGAACATTCACTACAAACCTGGAGCAAACTGGTCCAATCAGTTAACGCAAACATTATTCCCAGGAATAGACAATTGTAATGATCTGACACTGAAGATTAGTAGAAAGTTTCAACAAAGCTCCCTGTGTTGGAGACAACTCTCCTCACACCCTGAAGACCCAGCTCCAGGGATTTCAGAATCCCCTCTAGTTTATACTGAGGACCTTGAGACACCATCAATTACCCAGCTATAACTATTTAAACCACTACTTGCTCATCACTGGTTACAGCAGTTTGGTTCAGACCAACAGAGCAGCTTTGAAGCACACTTATTCATTTAGTCTGATTTCAGGAACATTTTCTGGGCATAAATGAGATTATTTTACAAGTAAATCAAACTAAGATATGCTGCAACCATGCACTGAATACATCTCAAGTATTAATATCAAAGTATGAATAATTGGTCCCTCAAAAATCACATATAGTAGGGATACTTGGTCCTAAAGGTCAGAGTAAATACGGTCCACAGCAAAATCCCTACACCACGTGCAGATTAGATGGATGCACCTAAGTACCAGCTGCTCACTGTCCTAGTGCACTGAATTACCTGCTCATGCACATGCAGTCAGTATCTTCCTCTTTGTTACTGCTCTCAGACTAGAGCTAGCCGAACAAAATCCAGGAGTTGAGCTCAGAAGTCATCCCTGAAGCAGGTTAATGCAAGCTGCTGACTCGGGACTGAAGTAGCTGACACACACTGACATAAATTCTTGTGTCCATTTCCACTGACTTTGATGAAGGTTACTATGCTCATACTGGTAAGGCAGAGATCTGTATTCTGAGAACTAGATTTACTAAAGCATCTACATCTGTGCACCTAGTTCCTGTGCAAAAAACAAAAATGCAGATTGTTTTCCTGCATGACACATAACAATCTGAACATACTTTATGATTAAGCCACAGTGAAGGTCATACTAAATGTGGACAGTTCATGCAAACCTACTGGTAAAATGCAAACTAATACCAGATTTTTTTTTTTTTAAAAACAACCTTTCCTCTGTGTTTTGTTGGGGGTTTTTTGTGGTGGTTTTTGTTTTGGGGTGGGTATTTTTGTTGGTTTTATTTTATTTTATTTTATTTTATTTTATTTTATTTTATTNAGTGTTTTTGTTATGTAGGCTTTTACTGGAGGCGGGGGAGTTTCGTCTTTGTTTTTTTAAACCAATGAGTGGCCTCCTTTCATCAGGCTTTTTAAATTGCAGGACGAAGTGAAAAGAATTTTATGTTACACAAATGTCAACATAATGTGTAGGTAGATTATAACTTTGTTAACTGTATTCCATAATTATTCTTCAATAAGGCACTACCTTTCATTCTGAATTAGGAATTACATGTTCTAGATCTACTCAGTGTTTTTACAGAAATCAGAAAGACCTCAATTTGAAAGACATGAAATAGCCATTCTTGATATTTCTGTGAACTAGTATGTTGCTTACAGCAACAAAAATAATTTAGATTTTCTATTTTCATTTCCCTTACCACAATTTTTTCTTAGCACTATTGACAAGACCATGTACTTGCATTTCACTCCTTGATCACAGAAGATTCAAATACAGCAAAGGATGTAACAGATGAGCTTTTTTTGCTGCTGAGGAAAAAACCATGTAGTCAAATAAATGTTTTCTTTCAGTGCCAATCTATACCGAGACTTTGAACAAATGATATGCTGTGTAATCAGCACATATTATCTAGGCCATCAAGAGACTAAATAACAGCAATCACCAACAGAGAGAATAAAATGAGGTCCTTCTAAAGTTTAGGATAAATTGTATATTGAAAGATATTCCTTTTTTTTTTTTAATTACACATACTACAGGAATATTTTGACTATATGTTAGTCTACTGCTGTTCATAAACTTTGTAAGAAGCCTTTTCTTACCCTTTCCAGCAATACTTCTTGCAGGGATGCTCACTTTGTACGTATTATGTATGCGGATCTCCTGACACTGTTCAGTGAAACCTACAAAATACTAGATGCCTAACAAAGACTGTGTTGTTTCCTGCAGGACTGCAACAAAGTTTAGATTTACATGAAGCTTCCAAATAAAACCAAACTTAAAAGTCTGAAAGCAGAGAATAGGAAACTTTCTGAGGAATGATCAGCACTGGAAACTACTGTTAAAATGGGGGCGGGGTGTGTGTTTGAAAAGGACTTTAAAACCAAGTCACATCTTTTGTTTTACAACCAAAATGAGGCAGAGTAGGTCAGTTCAGGTCATTTCAGTATGCACCCTTCAGGATTTACTTCTTGTTTTGTCTCCAGCTTGGGGCTCTATCAAACTTATTTTATACTTAGAACAAGCACTGTTACAAGAATCTCTACAAATACTACCCCAAAAAAACCCACCAAAAATAAGAAAAGGAGGAGTGAAGATATTCTAATGCAACAAGAAGTCCAAATATAAACATACCCACTAAATATACTGACCAACTCAAACACATGATAGCTACATTTGCGAGAGTTGGATTTTCAGACTGTTTACGCGGCAGCTTCTCTTGTACCAGTGAATCAACGTCCTCAGATGTGGTGTTCACCCAGAAGTGTTAGTGCAAAAGGTTTACAGTAACAGCATCCTAAATAACTATTTTTAAATATTACATGTGAACCATTGTTTAAAATTAACATAAGTATCAGAGAAACACAGAAGCAAATGTCATCAAGATGAAAAAGGTGCTTCATGTGGAGATCAACTTATCTACTAGGAGGAGAGGCTAACAGCTAACTGTACAAATTTATGCAAAGCAATACCTGAAGTTTTTTTTAAAAAAAACAACCCACAACATTATAAGTTGTATGTGCTAGAAGACAAATCAGACAAGCATGGTATTATTTCACCAGTTCTTAAAATTCAGAAATATGCAAAGTATTTGTTTAAGTTCCAGAAATCTGAAGAGAAAAATTTGCACCACAACTTACTTTAGTTACAGCCGAATGATGATGTGATCTAAAAACATAAAGCACTACTCTGTATTTAACCTATTAACATAGTAACCTAATTTTACAATTAACTGTTCCACATTGTTTGGTGCCTAGGCTGAAAATAGTGATTTAATACCTGATGGGCTCTGTGCAGCTGAAGGAGTGGATGTTGAACTTGCAGTCACTGAATCACATCGTCCCGTGCTTCCACTGCCACTGGAAGGTGATGGTGATGACAGTGGTGATAGATTGTGCTGATTAATACACTGGGCTACAGCAAAGCCTGCAAAACAGGACAAGGAAGTTTGCAAATTAAGTTTTGAAAATTAATAATTAGCTTGAAAGAGAAAAAGGGGTAAGAGCGAATATTGCCTCAAAGTGGTGTAATTTCTGTAGTGACCCAGCAGATGCACTCTCACGCTGACGCCACATCTCAGGAGCCTGAAAATCTGAATGCATCTTACTGAAAACACACTATCTATACAGGCTGATAAATGAACAAGAAAGTAGACGTCAAGGGATTGAAAGTATTTTAAAACTTAGAGCTTGCACAGTCAAAACACTCAGTTTTTGGTATATTCAATAAGTCACAGATCTTGACGCGATGAAAAAAAAAAAAAGGTTAGTCAAATGTGGACAAAAATCCTCTCAGATGGAAAGCCTGCAGTGCTTTTTGCCCTGCCAGCTTTATTGCAAGGATAATTTCAGAAAATTTTATCAATCAAATCTAATGCTGCAGTCTACAGTGTCTGACAGCATTTTTAAATTAAGTCTTCTGCTAGCTTTCAGCCTAAGATTTCCTTAGGGTCTTTACATTGTAGCATCCTATTCTTTCCTAACACAATCCTAACATAGCCATGCATTAATTCCTTTCTCCTCCTTCCTCTACACACCCTAGCTTCCATTTTTGACACTCCTTGAAGAAATCCCAACAACTTAGTTGGGGTTTTGAGGTTGGGGTTTACTTTGGGGTTGAGAAAGTCCTTCCCTCTTCACATATAATTCATAAACTTCCTACTTCAAGATGCAATTTCAGAAAGTACTAAGTATCTGCAGCACAGGAAAAGCCACTGGAAGTATGCAATTTGGGAAAAAAGTACAAGAATGGGATTCAAATTCCTGGTTTCTCAAATTCAACAACTCAAAATTGAATAACCTGAGGATGATGTACTATACAAAATTGAATTGACTTATTCAAGATGAGCTTTCATTGCTAAAGACTACACCAAATCAAAAAGTAAACAACATTTACTTCACACAGCTGTGCAAAATATTTTGTGCAGAAACATGCTATGAGCCAAAAGAAAAAAGAAATCTGTTTTTCAGGTTATGTGTGGATGCATTATGTTGCCATTCAGTAATTCTTGTAATTAAGCATCCATAAAGCTGTCTCTTCTGAGTCTAGTAGCACTGCAAACACATACTGAACATTTAGTAAACAATTAATAAATTTTTCTTTTATGGATCAGAATTATTAAATGGTAATTGTGCAAAACAGATACTACATAAAAGCTTATTTGACATAACTATCTTGTATTTATGATTATCCTTATTTTTTATTGCATTGTTTGCAATCTTACTGTTGACATGATTCACTTGTCATAAATCGATGTTAAATTTAATGTTAAATTTAATTTGAAATTTTAGACATTCAGACATTTAACAATCCTTTCACCTCAACCTTAACAGAAATAGAAGAGTATCCTTGGAAGACTTCAGACATTTCACACTATCTGTCTTGTAAGTAGGCTGTATTTGAGAAGTTGGAATATGGAGTAAAAGAAAAAATAAAAAAGCTTACTTGATTTTTCAGAAGCATGTTACTTTAACAAAGGGTTTTTTATTTTTCTTAAGAAGTCATATTCTACTAGACTTGACAAATGCATTTTTATTTATTGTTTAAAACACCTGGTGTTTCCAGTGATTGTTAACAGTTATATTTTCATTTAACAACAAAACAAATTTATCATTTCTGGAACAGAAGCAAGTAAGCATTCTTTTACAAAGAATAAAGCCAGAGGGGACGAAGAAAGGAAGATTTGGAAAAAACTGTTAACAAATATCAGTTCTTTTAATAATCTGACTTAAACTGTGGTCCCACCTCTTACCCCCTAACTCACAGGTTTGCACTCAAAACTACACTCAGAACAACTTGAAGCACAATGCAGTCTGAATTGCTGTAGTACCCGCATCATGGTTTTAGGTGAGTGCATGCCACTTGTATTAAGCTTTTCTTAATTTAAATTACCATTCATTACATCCCAGACAAACACCACTTTAAAGAATTAAATAACCACCTGTGGCAGGAGACATCTGTTTTCATTAAAAACAAAGCACTTTGGTAACCAACTAATTAGTCCAAAAATGTAGATAAATCCATGTATTTCACTTCACAAACCAAACTGATTTATCTTCTACAATGATTTAGATCAGTTAAACTGAGGTTACACACAGTGGCGTCTGATAGTCTGCAAAAAGTTAACCACAAACTAAACTACCTCAAACATGAAAGACTTCCATAGCACTCAGGGCCCTGATATTATATATATATATATATATATATATATCACACATGCATGAGGTTTCTCATACATACTCCATATTTTGAAACACCAGTTAGGATGAGAAGCAAAGAATAATCAATGGACTTGTGATGACAGAAGGGAGGCAAATCCATCTGTTAAAGTGAATGAAACTTGAGCTTTGAACAGTTACTAAAGCCATTGGTAGAAGAGTGCTTACATCAATATAATTTGTTTCCCTACAGTGCTGCAAAAAGTTGTACACATCCAAGGCATTCTGTATACACAAAAGGTTGCACTTCAAGGCAGGAGAACTCTTCCATCCTCACCAAAATAGTAGAAACAGTAGAAAAAGTAAACAAGGTCTACTGTGACTACTACTGGCAAACCTGGTCTGATGCAGCAATGCTGCCTGCCTCAAGTTTCTGCAGAACAGTACTCATGGAGTCAAGTCCTTACGCTGAAGCATGTTCTTGCAAACGGTCTTTTCTCTCCCAATACCCCTACAAAGGAAGAATTTTATATGTACCACAGGAATATAATTTAGGTGAGAGGGACAGGTAAGTATAAATCATTCAAAATACTGTATCTGGGAAACTACGAACCAAGAACAAATAATTTTAACCATGAAACTCCTTCATGAAACATCTGCCAACTAAGGTTGAGCAGAATTGATCTTGGCTACAGGACATAAAACAACACTTTCTGTTCAACATCTTCATAGATGATCTGGATGAGGGGATTGAATGCACACTCAGTAAGTTTGCAGATGACACCAAATTGGGTGGGAGTGTGGATCTGCTGGAGGGTAGGAAGGCCCTGCAGAGGGATCTGGACAGGCTGGATGGTTGGGCTGGGGCCAACAATATGATGTTCAACAAGGCCAAATGCTGGGTCCTGCACTTTGGTCGCAACAACCCCAGGCAACGTTACAGGCTTGGGCAGGAGTGGCTGGAAAGCAGCCTGGCAGAAAGGGACCTGGGGNGCTGAGGGAGCTGGGGTTGTTTAGTTTGGAAAAGAGGAGACTGAGGGGAGACCTTATTGCTCTCTACCTGAAAGGAGGTTGCAGTGAGGTGGGGGTTGGTCTCTTCTCCCCAGTAACAGGCGACAGAACTCAAGGTAATGGCCTCAAGCTGCGCCAGGGAAAATTTAGGTTGGATATTAGGAAGAACTTCTTTACTGAAAGAGTCATCAAGCACTGGAACAGTCTACCCAGGGAGGTGGTTGAGTCCCCATCTCTTGAGGTGTTTAACAGACGGGTAGATGCGGTGCTTGAGGACATGGTCTAAGGGTAGACTTGGTGGCGGTGGGTTAATGGTTGGACCAGATGATCTTAGGGGTCATTTCCAGCCTTAAAATTCTATGATTCAAAGGTTCCAGAGGTGTCTTTGTTACTACTGTAGGACCCTTACATTGTGATAGAGTTTAGTTACAAATGCAGGCATTTCCCTTCAAGTACTCATGATTCCGCTTCAGCATAACTGAGTCTTAAAGAGAAAGGTAATCCTGTAAAAATGTGCCTCCCCAGTGCCTTGGAGAAGATTCTCTTTCTATAATAACAGTATTTCATAAAGGCTGGTTTCTTTTAATAAAATAATTATCCTTCTGTTATGTTTTACATAACAGCAGAAAATTTCACACCAAAATCTGAAGTAGCTTCATAGGAACTTCTTTAAAGGAACTTCTTAATCAATGCAAATCTTTCTTGTAAATCGGAGAAAATCTTACTGCCTTCTACATGATTTCATGTAAAAGGCTGCCCAAACTGTAAGATCTCCTAAGATTAAAATTGGAAGATGAGAAAGAAAAGGAGCAGTGGTGGCAGAGAACAAGACAAACAAGACAAAACCAAACCAAACAAAAAAAACCCCACAAAGTAGAAACAAAACCCTGGCCACGAAAGCAGAAACTATTTTCTTATTGAAACCTTCTTTTTTTTTTTTCAAATATGAATAAAAACCCCAAAAACCCTTCTATGCCTGAAAATTATCTCTTTCACTGGTTATTTTGTACCTTTGTAAAAACTCTGACTTGCAGATGGTTTACATATAAGAAACTCTGTTACAACCTCATAAAACAGAAGAATAACTGTTGTCATGCAAAAACTGGTTTTGCTGCCAAATAAAAAAAAAAAAGTAAAAAAGCCAACTGGCCACTTGGAGCACTCTGCTGCTAGTAGCTGCTGCAATTTCAATCAGCATTAAAAAATTAAAAATGGATTAACTAAAATTTTTAGTCAATTGCCACGCTATGCTAACATATGACAACCGCAGCTTTATTTCCAGCTCTTCACATTGATTTAGTATACTTACAAACCAGTTTCAAGTCCAGTGATAGGGGATTTAATTCTTTGCCATAGCTGATAAAATGAGGATGAGCTGGCAAGCCATAAAGAGCAAGTGAAGTGATACTTCTTTGAGACAAGGTTTATTTTTCTTGTTCTCTAATGCACTAAGGAACTCTAAAATGTATACCAGAATTTCTTCCATCAATGGGAGAAATCCTTTCCACAAGTTGAAAGAAATTGGAATAGTTACTATAGTTCAACTGTCAAGGAGAGAGGCAAAGCACATATCAGCACTAAACCAGAAGACTTCAGAATTCTCAGAATGAGGTGCTTTTTTACTGAAAATAAATTCCAGTTTCATTTCTCGCACACAAGCCTTAACTCATATTACATAAATCAAGTTAGTTATCTTCTGTAATTTCAGTGCTGTCTAGCTACCTTAATTAAGCATTTTTGCTTGAATACCTCTGCATAGAAATTGCTTGGTTCTAAATGATTCTGATGACACCACAAAGATTAGTATCTAGTTCATACCCCACAATTCTAATGAACAGGCACTAAAATAGGTATAAAAAAGGTGGCAGAGTTGGGTCTTTAAAAGCAGAAGCCATAACTAAGTATCAAACTTGGAATGGCTCATTACAAAAGAATTTAAAAATACACTAATTGTATCTATGGGTTATAAAAGCAACTGTATCCTAGAATTACAGAGCATGGGACACTTCAACCATCTCACTCGGGATGTAACTTAGTATGTTCCAAATTTGATGTTCCTGTAGTTGATGATGAACATGAAAGGGTTGATCAGAGTCCCAAAAACACAGTTCCAAAATAACTTGTATACAACATTAAAATAACACTGAGCAATCTAACCTTGTAAAATCAGATGTACTCATCACCTGTGAAAGTCAAGCTTCCCATTTGATCAAAAGGGTCTGCTTTCTTATTAGAGCTAGAAAAGGCAAATTACAAATAGTTACACATATTTCAAGAATACGCTCATATTAAAAAATCTACAATGTTACGCCCATGTGGTGGCTTGCTAAAGAAGGGCACATCATTTTTTGCAGTGTATAATACACTTTTAAAGAAAATATTGTTTGACAAAAGAAAAATAAATTTACTTTGTATAAATCTGAACTATCTCAAACACTGTTTGAACAATTCTTGGGCTTTGTCCAAAGTTTTCCTATACACAAGAAGTGATGCAAACTTGATAAAGAGAAGGTAGGCAAGCATTCTCTAATTAAAAGGTTACAAAGCTACAGAGGACCATTTTTCTTCATTCTAAAATTAAGATGGCTATACTTTGCTTGCAATGGCTGATCTTAACAACAAAGGGTTTTTTTCCAATTTTTCCACCCAAACCTTATTACCATTATCATATACTAAGTTATTAACAATGGAAAAAATAGTAAAAGAGATCTATTGATTTATTTTGTTTCCCAAAATAAATACTCTCAGTAGGAAAGCAACCACACTTGTTAAAATATTTAGGTGTACATTTTGCTGGAAATCATTAAGATTTCCCTTAAGACACACTGAGCATGTAAATCTCAGTATACAGCTGGTATCTGAAACTAATGCTTGAGTTTGCTTAGAGAGGAAGTGATTATTTATTTACTTTCAGTAAGACCTATATTCACAGGGCATCTACCGACTCTGCAGGTTTCTTTGAAAACAATGTAATTATTTACATAAAGAGTGCTCAAAACCCATCATATGAATTCACAACAAATAAATAAGAAGGTTAACAATCCAGTCAACTAGACTATAGTAAAATGCTGTAACATTGTGACAAGGGCCATTAACTTAAAGCAAACTCTGAAGCCATTTGGTCAAGTGAAGAATTTTGCTTCTGTTATTCTTCAAGAATTGCAAGGTTTATTAAGCCAGTTACCTGGGATGATTACATCATCTCACTGCATTTTTGTAACATTTTACTTTTAATAAGAAGTATTAACAGGGATGTTCTGAAGCATGGTCTGTTATATTTTTCTCACCTTTGATCTACTGTGCACAAAATCTGGTTTTAAAGCTACAATAACCCTCACCTTCTTCCCTACAGATAGCAAGAAATGCTTTCAAAGCAGATTTTAAATTTGGATCATGATTTGGACCATGAAACAATAAAGCAAAGGGAAGCACAGTTTGACTACAAAAAGGTAACTGCATGCTTTCTAGTGAAATACATAGAACTTTAGGTATGCACTAAAAATAATTCAGAAAAAGTTTAGTTTTCATTAATAAAAAATTTTCAGAAACAGAAATAAGTACTCTTTAAAATTCTAAATTAATTGAGAAGAGGGATTATGAAATTGAGTCAACAGTTGTACAACAATTCTCCACACACTGAAACCTGAAGGAGGAATAAAAATGTTTATATCATTGTCAATTTCTTAAAAACCACACCAGATGCACAGCACCTACATGGTCCTTAAAAAAATAGAAGTTGTCTTCTAACAACATTGCCAAAACCATAGCTCTCCTTTTAATCAAATCCCACCACCACTGAGGGAAAGCGTAACTTGTTCCTTACAAGTAAAATCAAATTAACATGTTTCTATTACTGGGTTTCTTGCAGACTTTGAGCTTTGCATAAGTATTAAACACCAATAAGTAATTACAAGCTTGATGCATTCCTTTGTTAATGCTACAGCTTTAATCTAACTGCAACTTGTTCAATGATTCTTTTTTAAAAAGGCACAAAAAAATTCTCAAAGTAAAGATCACTCCAAGCCTGATTAAGAGATAAACACAGATTCTTGTGAAAAACACTCAGAGCTAGAAAACGTCATTCATTCATTAGTAAAGATAAGGTGAGAAAGAAGAGGCATTTGATATTCATTTTGTAATCATATGTAAAGCAATAAATTAACCCATTTTTACTATATTATTATGCCATAGCCATTATATTATGGCTACTGTAAAATGCCCTTTAGAATTGCAGCATTTAAAATACTTCATGTTCTGTGCCTGACTTCTCATACTTTGTATCAAAAAGAAGTGTCAAAATACTTTTTCTTCTGGATTTACATGTGCTTACAGTGGAACTCTCCATTTCCTGGAATTCAAAGTTAAGTATATGGCTGGCTGAACAAACTACTGTGTTGCACCACCCCTAACACCTCCCCTTCAGGAGGAAAAAACCCCAAAAAAAAAAACCACCCCACACACCAAAAATAAAAAACCCCAACAAAACAAACCACCAAAAATGACAAGAGAGAAAAATTAGTAGATGAAGTCACTTGTGAACACAAGCACACTTCTTAGAGAAGGTTAATTCTGAAACAGTAACACTGGCATCTTTTCAACCACACCTTTTCCATGGAAGTCACTTATGATGGAAATGTATTTCCTTATTTGACATCATACACTAGTCTTGAAAACCCTGACTGGCAATATAAAGGCTTTTATGATTTCTGATCCCCACACTCAGGTTTCAGGCAAGCTGAGATCCAATTTAGTCCTAGGGCACTGGAACATCTGCTTTCCAAGTAGGGCATTTGAATGTGGAATCACTGAATCATATTTAAAGAGAAAAGCTGAGTTTTGCTGAATGATTGGCAGCTAATAGTAACATGATCGCATCTCTTTTTGTAGTACACCAAAATGAAGTACTTTCAAGTAGTATGGGTTTCAACTTTAAAATGACTCAATCCTAAAGGAGAAAAGATAAATATCTGGAAAAAAAAAAAGCCTCTGCAGAGAAGTCAATGCGTGAAACCAACAACAAAGAGACAAAGAGCAAAGAGCAAAGAGGTCACTGATCTGAAACATTCCTTTAATCCCAGCCCCAAGCTAAAGTTTTAGAAGTAGATGTTGACTTTTCTGTCTCACTAGCTCCAAGGTAAATGAAGCAGTAGAGAAGATCTTTGCTACTTTTACAAACTGTCAAGAAAAGTTATCATAACAAAATTAAAGGAAGAATTAAGCATAACTGACCTATGTTGCATAAATACTGAGTACATCATTTAAAGTAATTAAATTTGTAACGAAGACTCAGACACTTCCAGTGTACCTGGAGAAACTGCTCTGGATGTATTGATCACAGCATACCTGGAATCCACTCCCAGTGGATTTATTTATGTCTCTAGCAGTAAGTTTTTCCATAAGCCTCATCCTGTGTCTGTGTGTTCAGAAACACGGCAGTAAGCTTTTCACTGCTCGTACAAGTTACAGTTCCGCTTTTGCAAATAAAAATCACAAACCAAAAATGCTGGATAATGAATGTTCATCTTACCTGGAACTTTGTCAACAGATGCAAAGACAGAGCGTTGCACTGTAGGATCGCTGCTACCACGTCGTGACTGATCGTAAAATCTAAATGGAAGGTGCTGGGCTGTAGCTGCAGAGCCATGTCCAAACCCCGTAACTTCAGTTGAAGGCTGAACAGGAAGATCCAGGAGAGCTACGTTTAAATTGATAATTTCTGTTACTCAGAGATACGTATACGGCAGAGTAGATGAAAATAAAATCGCTAGCTCGTATAGGATCTTAAGATCAAACAAGACTGTTTAACGTAACTTTCCTGCATTTACCTCTTAATTATGGATGCACTTACACTGGAAAAGGAGAGACAACATTTCTGACAACCTTTTTGACCATTTCTGTCCACATCACATTCATACTAAGGAAGTATCAGAATACAGTGGAGGAAAAAAAAGGGTTAGAGTCAGCTCCTTGCATTGAACAAACCATCAAATTTATCTAAAAAAAATAAAAATCAGCTTTTCCCTATATAAAGCCATTTGTTATTTACAACTGAAAACTGCAGAAAAGCCATCGAGAGACAATCTGCTTAAAACCTGGAAAAAATAGCTTTGCATTACTGTCCAAACTAAAATTTTGGTATCAAAATGACCTGTATTAACCCCAAACCCTCCTTATCTTTTTAGCATGAAGGAAGCCTTAAGAGCATGACAATTCTTTGGAAACTCAAACCTCTCTTTAGTTAGCTTGCAGCAGAACTATAAGACACTAAAATAGTCTATCTATAATCAGAGTAATTCTCTAAGTCAGTAATTTTAATACCAGCTATGACTGTTTTTCACAACTCTGGTTTGTTCATTAGTACTCTTAGACAATCCAAGTAACAGAGATAGCCGATACCCTTTTTTCATTTGTCCACATATATTCTTTTCTGTATTTCAGAGTTTCTTCTTCCACACTCACCAATTCATTCAGTTTACCTTGCTCATTTAACAGTCCAGCAATGTTTTCATCACTCTGCTATTTACTCCAATTAAACTCCATCTTTCATCTCTTTGCATGAGTTTCCTCCAAACAGAAATCTAGGTGCTGATAATCTACTTAACATTTTGGATTGCTCATCATCACTGCATGGAAGTATTAAGGATTACAATCAACAGCATGGTAGGCAATTTCTGTTTTTTCATCCTTTCTTTGATGTGTCTATCTATTCTAATATATGAAAACACATATTTTACTCTGCATATAAGACACAGATTTACAGTTTTCTGTGCACAACACTTCTCAGATTCATCTAACACATCCTTATGTTACAGAGCGACTTGCTATGACATGCAAGTCTACTTTCTCAGAATCATTTCAGAATTACTGTTTATAGAATGATATTACCTCCTACAGAATCGATTTTACCTGCTATTCTCTGCATTTTCATGCGACGCGCTTGGATGCGGCCTTTTGCAAGACGCTGTTTTGCAATAATGCAGCGAATGTGATCAGAAAAAATAAATGTGGCTTGAAGGATAGGGAAGGGCTTCGAATGAGGACTTGAGGCAGGCTTATGAATTATGATGTTCAGACCTCTACTGTCATCCTCTACTCCTGTCACCTGCATATCCTAAAAAGAAACAGAAGGAGAACAGCTAATGAAAAGGTTAGTATTTTTAAACTATAAAGTAAATATCAACATTGAAAGAAAACAATATGAATGCTTCACTAAACCTTCTAAAAATCCCCATTCTGTTCTCCTAAAAAGAAAAAAGGACTATGCAAGTTGTATAACTTTGGATTTAGATCTTCAGAAATCCAGACTCACAGATATTAACTCAGTTTAAAGTTAAATTAAATTATTTGACCATAGTGAATTTTCAGGAAAAAAAACCCTGTGTTTGCTAAGGCAAGAAACAGACATCAATGAGAGAAACTTCATAAAGTTTTTAAAAATCAATTAAATAACACAGATTACTTTGAAGTTACAACCTGTAACTTTATCTACATAGGAAGATTCATTACTATGCCACATAAGTAAAGTGCTTGGTACTGAATCCTAATTGTATATTATTTTAGAATTCATTTCACACACCAATATATATTGGGGAAGTTCATTTTCAGCCATGCCTCTAGTTAGCTACATAAACTTCTTCATAAAGTCAGAAATAGTTTAAGAGGTAGGGAATTGAAAAGAGACTAGCAAAAAGAAACAAGCAAACACATCACAGAGCTTAAATATATGAGCCAATATTATTACTATTATCCAAACTAAATGTAGATTTTCAGCTGAAAAAAAGTAACCACTCAGATTAAAACTTTTCTTACCTGCAAAAGGCCTGCAAACTTAACTACTCCCCATCCAAGTCTGGCAACATCTGGCTCAACCAAACTCATCTGGTAAATATCCACAGCCAGGAATCTTTGAACTTGCCCCCCATCCTTTGTTATGACAGTACAAGCAATCAGATCACTGTTATCTGAATGAAGGAAGAAAAAAATTCTGTAGCTATTGAAGTTGAGGATTCTAGGTTTTGGTTGTTTTACGTAATATAAACGGTAACAGATACAAGTGTAATCAACACGTGTTTAAAGTGGTGGAGTTTTTAAAATATATATATTTTGCATTTCCCAGTCATATTATTTACATAGACATTATTATTACATACAAGGGCAGGATACATTTCAACAATAGTGGTCCATGATTCTTACAAGTATATATAAAATGTATAGAACATGTCTCTTACTTTCTCTTACCACTTTTGTCACCTTTTATCAAAGGTTACTTCATTTCAGGCACGAAACTGCAAGAGTGTTGATTTCTCTTACCAATTCTCAGAAAGCCTTGTCCAAAGGCCACAATGGTGCCAGCAATTACAGATACCCCATCATAAACTTGGGTTCTATTCTGACACGAGTTATGTTTCTACTGACTGTTCTGAGTGTTGGAAGCTTTTCAAACTCAAGACTATATGGACTCTTCAGGATTCAGGTTCTTATCAATATCTGTTAAATGGAGCGATTTTTTTTCCTTTATCCACAAGTTTTATTCATTTACACTGAATAAACACATTACTTTCTCATTACTCTAGTACCCCTCAAACAAGCCCCCAAAAGTATCTTAAAGGTCTTTTCCAACATAATTACATGATTCCACCTCAAGAAGTAAACATACCATTCCCTGCTATATAGGGCACATGACTACATAGAGTTGTGAAGTTCTCAAATACATGGTTTTGTCCAGTATTTGTATAGTTTTTTTAGTGCAACAGTAAGCGGATTAAGATATCTGGAATTACTGTTGTACTAATACAACTGCCTGACTACAGAAATGCAGTACATAAGGTAAAGAACTCAAAGGGCAGAAGTCATTTTCCAGGGCAGAAAGTTTTCATTTTACATCTGACAAAAACTTAACTATTACTGTAAGGTTTATCAAAGAACAGAAAGGAAAATTACTCATTTATTAGACAACTGTTACAGGAATCTTTTAAGTTTATACAACTGAATGTACCCCATTTATTGTTTCTAGCTAACAGCTGCCGAAGGGTCATAAATTTACAGTCATCCTTTATGACAAAACCAGAAGAGAAAGTGCGGTTAAACACATTTCCAGTGAACTGATCTGAGAATACAGCTATGCTATAAACCAGCTACAAATACCCAAACACATTTAGATGACAGAAGTAAAAAGCACAGTAAACTTCAGCAGTGTTTAATTTTGATCTGGGGACTGAAATGAACCACAGACTGAGTGGCTCACTAAGAGGGCATTGCTGCAAAAAAAATGTGTAGTGTCATTTCTGAGATTAACAGCAACAGTTAATTTTTCCTCGTGCAAAATGAAGCTTGCAATCAGTTTGGATACTGCACCTCCAAGACATGGAACCAAGATTTCTCTGGACTTTCTCCAAAAAATATACAACCGTCAAGAAACACAGTCTAGGAAGGAGCATACAAGGACTTCATCTGCTTGCAGAAAAGGTTTAAATTAGGTCACAATATTGCATGAACACAGGCTAGAAAGACTGTGACTTTATGGATTTAACAGACCCTTTAGGAGATTGTCTAAGTGTACCAGAGCTGCCTAAGAGCTTGATCTTTAATGATTTTATAATTTCCAGTCATCATAATTCTAGAAATCAAGTCTAGAAATCTAGACTTTAAAAGCTCATACAGAAAGCTGTTAGCACTTGGTGTGCATAGCTGGAAGTCCAAGATAAGCATTAGGCTTCAGATAGTTAATGCACCACCTCCCTCTTCACATGAAGAAGTTTTTCCAAGAGCTTGCAGCCCATTTGGTATGATACTCTACTATTTATTATGACAGTCTTTGACTGCAAAGAATTTCACAATTAAAGTTTTGCACTTTGATGAAATGAGTTTATAAAGGAATATGATCCTTGACAGCACTAGATCATATTCCCCAGACATTCAGAGTTCAAAAAGCCATTTCAAAGTTTATCTAAGTTCTATGAAACAATTATCTGCACCATACTCTGTCCAAAATGTTTAACAGTTTATGTTTTGACAATGTTGTTGAACAGTTTGAAGCGAGTTAGTTCAGTTACTCTTCACATTAAACAACCCCCAACAGAGGCTCAGAATTACTTTCTCACTGTTTGCCATTTCTCTATTGTCCACCAGAAAGTCAGATTTTGAGTTTATATCTTATCTGCTCCTCTTGGTCATGACAGGATGCCACCACCCCTCTTGAGCAGGGGAGTGCTGTTCCAATCAGAGACAACAGAAGAGAGGAAAAATAACTGCTAAGAGTAACCTGAAATTACTGTTCTTGCAAGAAATACCACTTTAAAAGAAGAATACTTTAAAGAATTTTTCACCACCTGCTATAGAAAAAGAAATAGGTCTCAAAGATAGCATTAATGCTGAAGAATTTTTTTATAGAAGACAAAGACTATATTGAGATTTATTGAACAAAAAGGAAGATGTAAGAAAAAAAAAGGCAAATAGGTTTCAAGATTACCTTGGAAAGAAGAAAATAACCCCAAATCCCCAATACCAGAACTCTATGCATATGAATTGAGAAGGGAAGATAAACTGTGGAGAAACCCAGGGGACACATTTCAGAATGTAAACCAAAGGACAAGTCATGTTAAAGATGGTTTGGATTGTGGGGTTTTTTTCCTCCTTTCGCTACTAAGTGTTCTTTGTAATTTTTTTACTCTGAATACAAAATTTCTGTACACAACCAAATAACTGACAATAAGGGACAAAATAACAGAGAAAAAATCACTATTACAAGTAAAACATTAAATAATTAACTATTAGCAAACAAGCAAACCAGCCCACTTAAGCTCTTTCCCATTACTGCCAATAAACATAAGATTTGAACAGGACACCTACTACAAATAAGTTATGGCACTCAGTCCAGGGAAAATCTTGCCTCCTGATGTTATTCAGGAGCAAATGGATTCTGGCACTGAAAAGGAGTACCTACTGAACTTTCTTATAAAAGATGTGATTTCCTCTGAGATACATCTCAAAATTCAAGCACACTGAACATAATATTTCCTTGTACCGTGTGCTAGTACTCACCAACATACTAGTGAGGCCTAGTCGAAAAAATTTAGTTCTAAGAATCAGAGAATGTCAGGAGTTGGAAGGGATCCAGAAAGAACATCTAGTTCAGCCCCCTGCCTGAGCAGGATCACCTCGATTAAATCACACAGGAATGTGTCCAGGTTGGCCTTGCGTATCTCCAGAGAAGGAGACTCCACAACCTCTCTGGGCAGCCTGTCTCAGGGCTCTGTCACCCTCACAGTGAAAAAGTTTTTCCTTATGTTCAGATAGAACTTCCTCTGCTCCAGCTTGGACCCATTGCCCCTTGTCCTATCACTGTTCATCACCAAGAAGAGCCTGGCTCTATCCTCCTGACACTCACCCTTTACATATTTATAAACATTAATGAGATCATTCCTCAGTCTCCTCTTCTCCAAGCTGAAGAGACCCAGCTCCCTCAGCCTGTCCTCAGAAGGAAGATGTTCCACTCCATTCATCACCTTGGTGGCCCCGCACTGGTCTCTTTCAGTGAGTTCTATGTCTTTCTGGAACTGAGGGGCCCAGAACTGAACACAATATTCCAGGTGAGGTCTCCCCAGGGCAGAGTAGAGGGGTACAAAGGACCTCTCTTGACCTACTAGCCACACCCTTTCTAATACACCCCAGGACACCATTGGCCTTCTTGGCCATGAGGGCACATTGCTGGCTCATGGTCATCCTGCTATCTACCAGGACCCCAAGGTACCTCTCATCTACATTGCTCTCCAACAGGACAGTCCCCAACTCATACCAGTCCCTGGGGTTGTTCCTCCCCAGATGCAATACCCTACACTTGTCCTTGTTAAATCTCATTAAATTTCTCCCTGCCCAGCTCTCCAGCCTGTCCGAGTCTTGTTGAATGGCAGCACAACCTTCTGGTGCGTAACCACCCCTCCCAGCTTCATATTATCAGCAAACTTGCTGACTGTGCACTCTATTCCCTCATCCAGGTCATCAACGAACATACTGAACAATCCTGGTCCCAGTACTGACCCTTGAGGGACTCCATTAGTTACAGGTCTCCAGCCAGACTTTGTCCCATTAATGACAACCCTCTGGCTTCTTCCCTTCAACCAGCTCTCAATCTACCTCATTACTTTACCCTCCAGGTCACACTTCCTCAGTTTATCCACCAGGATGTTGTGGGAGACAGTGTCAAATGCCTTACTGAGGTCAAGGAAAACCACATCCACTGCCCTACTATTACTTGGTTATATCCTTGTAAAGGCCATTAGGTTGGTCAAACATGACCTTCCCTTGGTAAAACCATGCTTAGTGCTCCTAACAACCCTCTTAGCCTTGATGTACCTAAAGACAGCACCATGAATGTCATGAAACTTCACACACATCTTAGTGTTTCATGACCATGTGGCAAATGCTCAAGATTAGTGTTTACGAGCACCTGCTGTGTTGTAGGAAGACAAAAACAGATATGATACTCTCTTTTGCAAAGAGTAAACCTAAAATGACTGTCTGGTTTTGCTCAAACTTGCCTTTATTAATAAATGTGAGTGTATATGTAATTCCTTCATATATTACATGCATTAAAACATGTTTTGGACTCTCAAATGCGTTACAAGACATTAGAGAAGTATACAGGAAAATAAGGTGTCATTTCAAATTTTTCTAAAACCTACATGATTCTGCAGAAAATGAGAACCAAAAAAGCTTCAATTTCAGCTTGTAACAAGTATTTTAATATTGGATTTTAATATTGGCGTGAATTTCAGACAGATCAATTTTCAAATAAAAAAAAATCCAATTCACTGGCGTCTGCTTTGCCGTTATGAAAACAATGCCAAAAGTTAAACACCTTTCAGAAAGCATCTTGCTGTGACATTATGGACAGCAAAAATTTGAGCTGTGTTGTTAAACTGTATGTAAACAAACTTCAGTGCCTGATGGATACCAACATTGAACTGGAGAAGTGCTAGACTGTGCTATTTCCTTGTTACTGTTTGCTGACCCCAGAAGCCTTGGCTCTGTGAGAGAAACCACACTTCTCAAATGTCTCAACTGGACAGAATCTGTAATGAATTCCTAAATACGACAACCCAGAGTGCAAAACAGAAACACTTCTGGGGAGAGAACTTTTCTAAGCAGCACAAGGAATGACAAAAGCCTTGTTTAATACATTGCATGTCTTCGTAACAGGACAGAATTCTGGGAACAGTTATATTTTTTTACCAGAAGTATACTGTTCTTCCTCTGAAATCTCTTGTTAAATCAACACCTCACTTTTACAGTTAGAAGGAAATGCCATTCACCTCTGAAGATAGCTTAGCAATTGTACACTCCAAAACCTTGAATATATCTGTTAAACTTTGAAAATCCTGATATTTCACTCACAGAAGCATCACTATTTAGGAAATAATGCAATGAATCAGTCATCTGCCTAGGTGTTTCCACAAAGTACATTTAGTTCTAATTAGGGGCCATGTCCCTGGTCATACACCTATACTACATTTTGGCTTAACTCTCTTTTCCTCAAATATGACAACATATTTTGGAATTAAATAGACAAACCCCAAACACCAGTATTTTGGAAAGAAAAATAAAAATCTCTTTCAGCATACTTCACTTGTCTTGAAATTAAATTCTTAAAAAATATTCATTAGAATTAAATGCTAAAAATTTTAGTGTTATCTACCCACAGTGGGTAGTTTCTAAACTACAGAAGGAAGATTTCACTTGCCAAGGTAGTTTATGTTCAAACTGAACACTACTTATGCAAATAAAATGAACTGAAGTTCATATTCCTGACCATAGATTACTGGTTAT
Organism: Heliornis fulica; assembly: GCA_013399135.1. Classification (NCBI taxonomy): domain Eukaryota; kingdom Metazoa; phylum Chordata; class Aves; order Gruiformes; family Heliornithidae; genus Heliornis; species Heliornis fulica. Next base: position 806,779 of record VXBZ01007723.1, on the reverse strand, counting down.
GTTCAGTGTACAGACTTGAAAAGTAACTGGGTAAGGACTCAAAAGATAAGTTATATTCTTTGAAAGATACTTAACAGAAGAATTAGATGATAAATTCTCTTATCAATGTTCACGTGACGGGGGGAGTAAAGATGGTGAAGCCAGTAGTACCCAATAACAAAATGAGAAACACTGAGCACAAACTCAAATACAGGAAATCCCATTAAAGCACTGGCAGGAGGGAGGAAGAAACCAATGAAAAACCACAAACTTTATTGTGTTACGATGCTGTGAAATCTTCATCCTGAAAGTTGCTAGAGCAACTTTCTCTAGCTGACCCTTTTCTGAGCAAGGTAGTTAAACTAGAACATTTAGAATGTCCTGAGGTTTCTTCCGATCTCAGTCATTCTCTGATAAATTTTCCTCAAATCTCATTTTTAAAATGTTGACTATAGTGGCCTTTCTAAACCTGGTATACTTGGTAGAGACAGAGTGAACAGGTGATTTAACTCTAATGTTACTTATTTCTACTTTAGCAAAGAAATAACAGCTTTAAACACATCAACATTTACTTCTTGGCTGTGGCATTTAAAACATTGTCACTAACAGAAGCAGAAATCAAGCACCACGGCTGTTCATTTGAGATTCCAGAGAACTTCACACAGTGAGCTGCTGGGTAAGATTAAAGCAGCCACCTACATGAGACACCTACAAACTCACATGCAGTGTAAGGCAGGCAGTTATCACATAATATGCAAGTGCTTCAAAACTATTTACAGTAAGAAAAGCAATAGTGAAAAGTAACAGTCTATATAACTCTGGTGGCAGCACACCCAGCAATACGCAACGAACCTTCTGTGGAACACCTGACTCATTTCTTAAGGTACAGTCATATATAGAGCTAACAACCTCGCAACTACACTTAAAGGTTTACGATGAACATGTGCACATCAAAAGATTAAAAGGCTTCTTTACAAGAAATTTTAACCTTTCTAAGCAGGCTCCCATAAACACAAGCATTACATTCAGTTAAAAAAACCCCAAAATTTTAATAAGGTGAGTTTTTTTGATTTCTCAAAATCAAAACACCTGTACTATCTCAGCTCAGGTAGGTTAAGTAACAACAGCACTAATGAGCAATTTGCAAAGCGTTACAAACTGAAAAACAAACTGATGCACACGTAAATGGGGAACTTCATTCAAAGACCCCATGGAATGCAGAGTATTTGCTAATAGCTTCAAAAATGATAAATTTTTTAAAAAATCATAAAGTAACTTTGGTGACATTGAACAAAGAACTTGCAGTGTTGTAGATGAGAAAAAAACAATGAAAGAAAAAGGTAAATGTCCCAAGGTGAAAAAAAAAACAAACCAAAACCCAAACCAAACCCAACAACCCAAAACAACAGAACAAAGCCAGGGAAAAACCATTTAACACCAACCTCATAATCAGGGATACTCAGCACAGGATTTGTTAAAACCAAATAGTATCTATTTGCAGTGTGACCCAAACATCTGTATCTGAGCTACAAAGTTATTTCAGCAATTTACAAAGAGAAGTTCCTCCCAAGGAAACACCTGACACATAACCATATTTTGTGGATACAGATACTAGTGCCCCTTCTTCGGAACAGAACACCTGTCAATTCGATTTGAGCTAACAAGAAAAGTCTTTTGAAGCCAGCATGTGAAACTCTAGATCAGTCACCAATTGTTCAAGACAGATTCAAAGAGAAGCTACAAGAAAACTCAACAGAAAGGGCTTTTTACAGTTTATTTCAGTTTTTATAAATAGGCTAAAATTTTTTGAGATCCACAACTGACTGACTCCCTTTCAGATACAGGCTGTTTTCACCAACAGTGGTAATGTATTTAATTTCTATAACCCTGCCAGCTGCAGAGCAAAAAATGTTTTCTAATAAATGCTAGAATGTTTTGAAATGCCTTTGAAAAATCTACAACTGTAATTACACACTGTGGTCCCAAAATAAAGACTAAAGCCTCTGCTGAAAAGATCAGAACACAGTGGATCGCTATCGCACAGAAATGCCATCATGTGGATAGTCTGTATTTAAATTTAAATATGTAACAACACCACATATAAGCAATGCTTACAACTGTAATAGTGTTCAAAGCTTCTCATCACAATCCATACTGGTTATAAAGTCTATTGTCTGCACTAGGTCTTTACTAAATGGTATCTCAGGAGTGTATCTGGAGCTACCAAAACAGTTTATAATGCGTGACTGGGATTTCTCTAGGCCAACAGACATAACAAAAGATAAAAAAGTGGTTTTTTTCAGTTTGTTTTTTTTTTTTTTTTGGTG
>VXBZ01007723.1:792829-804408 GCA_013399135.1 Heliornis fulica | reverse complement strand
TTTTTTTTTTTTTTTTGCTGGGGGTGGGGTGGTGGGTTTTGGGGTTTTTTTTTGGTTTTGTGTGTGTAGTGGGCTGGGGAGGAAAAGGAACAAATAACATTTGGAAAAGTATTTCAATCAGATCTCTCATTGAGATCTGATGTTAGGCTCAGTATGCTCTTAAAAAGAGCATACTGAGCCTAACAACTACTTCAATCACATTTCCAGTTAATTTAAGAAAAAACATATTTCTTTTCAGTAGAAGTTGATTCATTACTTCATGTTACCCTCTCAAAAACGGCCAACATTATAATATCTACCTCATTCGAAACAGGAAACTGAGTTAATTCTATATGACTAATCCTTTAGGAAGTCAATAGTAAGTAAATTGTGTAATGTAATTAACAACATCTTGTGTTCATTCTCTTGGGAAAAGACCTAAAGTGATGAGTTTGCATTAAACTCATTCTGCTTAATTGATCAAGCCAAAACAGTATCAGTAGGAAAAGGACAGAAAAACAACTAAAGAAAAACAGTTTGAAGAAGTAAATTCTAAAAAAAAAATCTTTTAAATAGTACAGAAATCCAACAAACAGGAATTGTGATGACTCGACTGTCAGTCTTCCAAACCACTGGGCATGTAACTACCAGGACTGCAAATACCAGACTGGCACCTTGATACAGTCTCATCTATTGTAGACTAATGATAATATTTACTTAGTAAAACCCTGTCCATATCCTACATCTTATATATTTTTCCAACTTATCTGTTTTGATAGCATTCTTTCCACATTTATAGAAAAATGAACTTATTCTCAGAACCCCTCACTGTAATGTGAATAGCTTGGACTTGATGTGAATGGGAGTATATTGGCATTTTCAGTATTTCAGAAATATTTTTTCTATAAAATAAATTTAATACATTTTAGTCAGAATTTTAAAATAGAATATATTAGGGTTTAAACTGAATTTCATCCATTAAGCTACTGCACAGCAAGTCTGATACCTCAAAACTTTTAACTCATTTGTTTTTACTACTTTAACTCATAATTAAAAGCACAAAAAGGCCTGAAGACACTGGAAATAAACACATAATGTCTATTATGAATATTAGGGCAATAGTTTTTTTAAGTTGATGTGAGACTAACAAGCACTTAAACACGGAGGAGGAAAAAAAATTAACACCTGAAACATCAAGCATTTTTTCCTTCTTTTATACAAAAAAGAACCTTAAAAAATGCAAACCTCAGCAAATACATACAATCATACAATACATCTTGGCAATCACATGCCCTCTAGAGCTATGAATGGCACTCACAGGCTCTTAAAACAACTGCCTGAATGAAAATGAACTATTTATCACGTAACAACAGAGTAATAAAGTCTTCTAGGACTTGATTACAAGACATACAAGTACTACTATTTGTATTATCACGCATTTTCTTTTCAATTCTAGCCTAAAAGCACACTTTTCTGAGTATTTTAAATCTTTAAACAAAAGAGAATGTCAAAACACAGGAGGATAAACATGACAAGTTAATTTCTTAAACTATGGCACCACTAGAGACAATAAAACTACAGCTTCGTGATCTAGGCCAGAGTTATTCGAGAATTTGTGGTTTAGTAATGTTCGAGGTCATACAGAAATGGATATTTCAAGGTTAAATAAGCACAGGTATATTGACTTTTCAGACAAACAGCATATCCCATCATTCTATTCCTTCCAAGTTTGTTTTTTTCAGCATGGAAAGTGCAGCATCACTATTTGATACTACAGGAAGAAGGTATTTTGCCTTTTCTGTCTAGTAAGTACTACTTAATATCACAAGGTCATTCTGGACATTACAGACTGATACCCCTTGGGAATAGTTCTGCATCCTGTTCAACTATGGGAGTAAAAGCTTCCATATGTTGACTGTAAAATGACTGAAGAGATGTGAATATAAAGAACTCCAGGGCAGGAGGAAACTAAACCCCAGTATCAGTAAAATCAGTGTTAGTGTAGCCACTGGAGTAACTACTTCCAGTCTTTTAAAGTTCATGAACAGTTTAAGTGCATTTTAATAGGTGAAAGCAGAATAGAAGAAAATCCTCCTAAGATCAGTTCATTTAGAAACCTAACATAGCAGAAAACCAGATGCAAACTAAATATTTTATGCACTAATATTTCAACACTAGAATATTTATTAAGTCTCTTGAAAAAACCCAAACCAAAACAGCAGACCACAAGAAGTCTTCCAAATCCAGTAGAAGACAAACTAAAGGCAATTATCCTAGGTAGGATACAAACAAGGTACTGTGAGCCTTGCAACTCTGTCAAAAAGAAAAAAGCCAGCATTTTTTCGATGTTGTAGACTATTTGGAAAATTGAAGACTACTTACTCAAGTCAAGAACATCGTCTGTTTTTATCAGATCTTCCTCTCTTGTGAGTGGTAGCTGAGTTTCTGGCTCATTTTGCAAGTGCAGTGATAGTGAACGGAGCATAAAGAAAACTCTGATTGCCTTGAAGAGTCAAAAAAGTTCATTAAAATATTGCTGCACTCAGTACTACATATTTTAATAGATTCTTATAAATGCATACTCACTTTTACAACCCTAGAGTTTGCTATCATGCAGGAAATCTACTTTTTAAAAAGAGAAAGTAAAGCATAATTTCAAAGTCAGTTAAAAAAGGATATGAAAGAATTTGAAACATCCTATTTATCTTCAGTGAAGTAGAAGTTGCAGAGCTTTTATCCCACTGGCACACTTACACAGATTGTGTCTAACAGGGAAGGGATATCTTACATCTTTATTAAAATCATTATTTTAAAACTGATATTTAAAATACCTGTATGCTACAGACAACTAACTACACATCCAACCTTCAGAGACTCTCATACTTTGAACTTCAAATGGTAATTTTTCTGTTTCAGTCTAGCTAAGATGTCTACAAGTTTGAGAGAAAACAGTGAGCATTTTTGAGTTTGCGTTCATCAAAACTAAGCACGTGCAATACAGCATTCTTGGAAAACTTATTCTATATTCTCAGAAGGTCTACATGAAGGCAAAGCTGCACCAGTCCCAAGGAACTTTCAGGAGCTTCTCTATAAAATTAATATTCTTGTTTTGATTTAGAAATTAATGACGTATGGTAAAAAAGATAAAGTGCCAAAGAACAGTACTCATTTTATCAGCCACATTTTGAAAGGCACCATTTGTAATGCTCTTTCACTACAAGAACTGTGTGTAGCAATTGAAAAATCATTTTTTATTACTTCTGGTGTTTTGTTTTTTTAAAACAGTTTCCTACATAGTAATTTTGTGGTAAATTAATTGCTGCCTTAAAGCAAAAGCACTGAATTCATGGAACAGCTGCAGTGCCCATAAACTCATGGATTGCAGGAAGTATTAGGAAAAACAGATCTCAACTACTTTAAGGAAAAATCCTTCATCCTTCTATTTTTAAGAACAGAATTGTGGCTCTCATGAACCAGAAATGTGAGTGCTTGGCCAGCTACTGGTGGTTCTCTGAAAAACCTCTGGCAGAACACAGATGAAGTGACGTCAGTCATGTATCTCCATTAACTGATACCAGAGCACATAAATTCAGTATGCTGTTCAAAGCTAATAGGACAATATGATTATTCCGAGCAAAGAATGTCAAGGTTATCCAATAAAAACACGACATTACCACTACCTTATAAGTAACAGAATCATTTTATAATGGGAGATGACCTCTCCAATTTAGATAGATTGCATTCTAATGTATTGAGGACTTACTGAAATTAAGTAGGATTAATATAAAGCAGTTTTACTACCAGATACTTTAAAGAATTCATGGTATTGGGTTAAAAAAATTCCAAATTCACTCTAAACCAGCAGTATTCTTGCATTTTTGGTAATAATTCAAAAGAGCATCTGATCCTGGGCAGGAGGCTTGATCAAGCAGTAGCAGCTAATTTCAGAAAGCAGCCCAAGAACTTCTGCACATTTTAACATTTGATATCATAAGGGTTGGCCATCTGGACTTTAGAAATGCACCTTTGGTAACTTAAGAGATATCTGTTTTCTGAGAGTTCCTCCTAAAGTTGTTAAGAGGAAAAGAATTGCCACTTAGCAGGACTTTCTATCACAAAAGAAGAAGCGAGAGCCTAGAGATCTGATGTCTAACAGCTAAGAACTCATGATACAATCAAAGTTGACTTGCTAGTGAAATAAAAATTGAGCAGCTTTTCGGAATCATATCATGGGATGATCAGAATTTAATCACTGTCCATTTGAAAACACCATCAAGAAGGACCTCCAGCAGGTTAAGCAGCAGCAGCAACAACAACAATACAAGATACACCTCAAGTTCAGCATATTGTGGCAATTCAGCTGAGAGGTGGCCTCATTGGAAGAAAGTAGCATAGGTGTACTAAGAAATTCTAAAACTTGTAGAACAAACAGGTGAAAGAGGACCAACAACGAGGCATTCTTGGAGTTCCTACTGATGAGCAAGACCCTTCCATCTCAAAGAATTTACAAAATATTTATTTTTATGTTTTTTTTTCTTAATTTCCACCAACAGACATTAAGCTATTCCTTATTTCGTGCATGAAAAACTATGGAGCGGTCAGTTTCCATTAATGTGCATTTCTAAACATCATTCTGTTAAATGCCTCAGAATTCTAGGAAATAATTCTTGTTTTTTTAAGAACAATACTTTTCAAGATAATTCACTGAACTTCATGAAACTTAACCTGCTCTGATAACAAGAGTTCTGTGGCTTGTAAGCAGTAACAAAATTTTTCAGAAGATTCCTGGAAACATGTTGTTGGGTTTTGCTGTTTTGGGTTTTTGTTTTTGTTTAAAGAGTACTTGAATATACTTTTATATATATCAAATCTTTATGATTTTATGGCTGAAGCTTTCAATCAAGCAGTTTTCAAGGAAAAGCATTTGTATTGCTAGAATTATTCAACGCCTTTGGTGTCATTATGTCATGAAAAAATGCAAGCAAAACAGTCTTACTCTTCGTGTTCTTTCCACATCTCCACAGGGCAATCTTTTCACAAAATCAATACCAGTCAGTGGCGTCCCCGTTGGAGGCAACAAGATTGAGGCATCCATCATCAAGTACTCTACATTCATGGGTTTAATCTATAAAAATATTTTAACATTACCATACAGAAAAGCAAGCATTTGAATACCACGAATAATAACAATTCATGTTTACAAACTTTAAGAGGAAGAAATTGTTACAGAGTCCTGAGAATTTTTTTATACCATCTGTCTTATTTTCAGTTCCTTAGATGCAATTTCTATTTTACATTTGCACTTTGTTCCCTAACACACTGTTAAAGTTTCCACACTGCAAAAAACACAGGGAAGAACTCTGAAAGATTATAGAAGAAAAGCTAATTTCATGAGTACTAATACCCAAAGTCAGTAAGGCTTGATTTTAGGTTTTTACTCAAATTTGTATTTATTTCAATCACAAGCAACTTTCCCACATCATCTTCTCTCAAAAAAACCCCAAAACCAACAACTCTCTTGACTCTAATATTACAGTAACTTTCACACTAGATAAATCTCTTCAATCTTGCTACTAACAGAGTGTCAAGATTCCTTACAAGATTGCTTATTTTCATTAATAAATTATGTCTGAAATATCTATCCTTCTGTACCTTCCAGAAATTTAATCCAAGTTCTACTATATATATACACACACTGGAGACATGAGCTTCTTTTTACCAGAAAGCCAGCTGGAATAGTTAAAGGATATAAAAGCCCTTCCCACAGTTTGTACAATATTCTGCATGGAAAAAAAATGCAGTGATGTAGCACTCCAAAATATCCCACTGTAACTGGAAACATTCCTAGCCACTTTGCCAGCCACTATAAAAGAAGCAGACTGAAAGATGGTCCAGAATTTTCACAGTGCAGTCTTGAAATGCTGCTTTGTACACATAGAAAATAAAAAAATAGTCTTTCCACAATTTTTCTGGTTTCAGAATAATATTCAGGTTCTAAAACACTGGAATAACATATTCAATCAACAACTGGAAAGATACAGAAATCTGCACAGACAATGAGATCAAATGAGAACACAGAGCTAAAATTTCTAACAAGTAAATAACTACTTCAGATGTAATTCATATACCAATACACTGGTTTAAATAGCAGTTTACATCATCAAGATGTAAACTGGGAAAAATGTTATTGCTGCAAGCAAAAAATATTACAGACTACAGTGTCCTGTTTAGTTCCTCCTCAGAACTTGTACTTATCAAAGACAAGTTTTTCCTTTCTTCGTCTTCAGACATAGAAAGTATAATTCTGCTGCTGTTATTTATGCTAATCATCTGACAACACAAAATCAGTGTTTCTTAACACTTAAATCAGTCCACCCAGCAAGCCACTTGCTAGCTAGGTAAATAAATATGCTTTAAGGAAAAGAAAGTTCAAGTGTCATGGTACAGATGTGTCTTTTTTAGAAAATAAATAAAAATGCATTTTCAAACAGAGATACAACAGAGAAAACCTATGCCCAGAGTGAATTTGTAACAGGAAAATGATGCCAGTATTGGTGCCACTTCTAAAACTAAATGCACAGTAATACTTAACTAATAAAAAATGAAATGTTTTGCTTTTATTTATAGGAGCAGTAAAATTTCACATGAACTATTTGTCTAAGTGTAGACAACTCCACAGTGACAAAATAAAACCACCTAAATTTTGTTATTCCACTCCTGGAAATAAAGATACCAGCTTATTCAGTAGTCATCAGTAAGTACTTGTTTTCCCTCCTGTGCTGTTATGTGTGTTTGAGGATTTAGCCAGGTGGAAGGGGTGTCACTTACTGTCATACTTCGGTATTCATCTTCGAACATATCCAGAAAAATTTCTTCTCCCTTTCAAATAAAAGGGATAAGGACATACTATGAATCATTATGGCTAAGCAGTTATGTTTTTTTTATTTAGTTTAATGAAGTACTGGGTGTTCCCAGCCAGGATCTGACAGTGAGGCTGCTGGGGCCTCAGTGAGGAGAGGCCAGGGCTGTCCTGTGCAGCACACAATTGATTCCAGCTGGTTCCCCACCATTTCCAATAGCCCCAGTGCAGGTCACAGCTGTGCCTTCAGCAACACTGACAGCACCTCTGGGAAAACACATTTAAGAAAGGGAAAGAGATTCGTCCTCTTTGGAGAGGACATCCAGACTGCAGCACCAGAGCAAGTGGGCATGGTCTAAAGGAACTGCAGTCTGTGGAGGACCCACAGTGAAGCAGATTTATTTTCCTGGACGACTGCAGGCCAGGGAGGAGAGGACCCACACTGGAGCAATGGAAAGGCATGAGGAGGAAGAAACCACAGAGATGAACTCTTATGGACTCACTCCAAACCCCCAGTTCCCATTCCCACTGCACTACTGAGAAGGCTGAAGAGGTAGAAGAGTCAGGAGCGTTGCTGAGCCTGTGAAAAGGGAAGGGTCAGGGAAGGTGCTGCTTTCTCTTGGTTTCTTACTAGCTGAATTTATTTTAATTTGCAATAAATTGTTTTTTGCCAAGTTTAGTCTGTTTTTCCCATAGTGGTAACAGTAACTGATCTCCCACTCTATCTCAACAACAAGTATTTTTGTGGGTTGGTTTCCACCCACACACCCCCCCCCCCAAATCTTATGCTCTCCCTCCATTCTGTTGAGAAGGGGGAGTGAGAGCATGGCTGGGTGGACATCTGACAGCCAGCCAAGGTCAAAACACTACAAGTCACTTAATTTTTGTAAGACAGATTGAGAAAACATTTTTCAAGAGAATTCTAACAAAAATAGAATGATGTTTAAAACACTTGAAACCTGTCATGGATTTCCTGCTCCTTACATAGGAGTCAACACTTAAAACTTTTAGTCCTATTTCTCTCATTGTTTACAATGGTGGGGGTTGGGGGTAAGGCAAAAAAGCTGCCGAGATCTCCAGGAAGAAAAAGATTAAGCAACATTTTAGATCATCATTTAAGTTAAGAAATAAATAAACAGTTTATGAAAGAAACAAATTCCATATTAGTAATAAAAATCCCAGAAGTGTGATTAGCTGCTATCTGATGGTATGCCTCTGTTCCATAAAATAGGTAGCAGTTGCAACAAGAACACATGACTTCTAACCTGACCTCCAGTACAAACCCTGTAAGACTTCTACCAGAGTTTTTGTGATGTATGACAGTGTGCCAGGGACTGGCAGGAGAGGATGGGAATCCTCCAATGAGGCACCTCTTATTTTATCACAAATACGAGTCCCCATCGAAAAAGGGTGCTGGGGACTATGTAGAGACTAGTCTACTGACTTTTGAGCCAGGGGAGGTTCAGATTGGATATTAGAAAAAATTTCTTCACTGAAAGAGTGGTTAAGCATAGAAACAGGCTGCCCAGTGAGGTGGTGGAATTGCTGCCCCTGGGCATGTTCAAAAATTGGGGAGATGAGGGGCTTCTGGAGACGGTTTAGTGGTTCGAGGGTGTAGGGGTGATGGTTAGACTTGATCTTGAAGATCTTTTCCAAGCTTGATGATTCTATGAAATCCTACATTATATAAAGGATTATTTTTTTACAGCATTTTGTATATATACCTTATAGAAACGACGAAGGAGATGAACACCTTCTTCCCTTGCACCCTAGAAAAGAAAAAATAACTGTTTCAGGGAGTAAACACAACATTTACTCAAGTAATTAAAAACAATGCCACTCAGACTCATGTAGATGAGACTGTATTCTAGTATCTCCATACTTCAGGCCTTCAGTCGGAATTTGATAGATCACAGCTCTTGCACTTATGAAAACACAGCTTATTTGAGCTTGTTAGCTTCAAAAGCTCTTTTCTTTATATTGCTGAGATGGATGGCATACAAACTTCAGAAAGAAAATTAAATATAACTTGGAGAAGTTATGTTTAACTTGGAGAAGTTATGTTTAGTAACAACAAGGGAACAGCGAAGCTGAAAACAGAACATGAGGTATTGATTCTTTATGTTCACTGCACAGAACCACCAATGGAAAGATGTTCCAAAAGCTCAAAATTCACATTTATGTTTAAGGCAATTCAGAAAGGAAACAAATTTGTTCAAATGTACTACAAGACTCAGAGACAAGTAATGCTCTGACTGGTAGTTTGAAAGAAAATACTTACTTCAAGGCAAGCAAGGTGAACATCCTTTATGAGGCAGCCATTTTTAGAAAACACAAGCTGCTTCAGCAAGAGGCATCCAAGTTCTAAAGTTGCCAAACGTATTTTTCCATCTATGGAAAGAAAATTTCAATATACAAAAGAGCAGCAGTTTAAGTACTGCTCTTCTCATTATCCAGTGTTCTTAAACGTTTCTAGTCTTCTCTGTAGTTGTCATACACTTTGCTCCTCTACCACACATACCCTGAACATGGATGAATGCTGATGCTGACTTAGAATGCTGACTGTTACAATAACCCCCATCCCCAAAAGTTGAAAAAACAAAACAAAACAAAAAAAAAAAAAGAGAGAAAAAGAAAGAATTGGAAGACTAATTTTAAGCAGAAGAAAATTTAAAGCTGAACACTCCAATAAAGCAGCAAATATAATTAATATTATTAGAAAAGAAGCAGAAAACAATGCCTTTATGAATCTAAAGCACAGGCTGAATTTTGCATTACACTAAAATGACAAAAGAATCACAGATGTTTGGCATGGGTAAAATTACAGGATGAAGTTTTGTATGCAGCACACTAAAAAAAGGCACAGCTTTTCCTTGAAAGTCCAAAGGATTTAAATATGGCTTGGAAGTGAGAATCTTAAGAAGTCTGAGTGAAAAATTGTATCAAGATTTTAAGCCTACATTTTCAGAAGGATTTAAAAAAAGATACCAGAAATGCACAGTCTGAGCTCAGTGACCAATAGTAACATAACATACCCAAGACAGACATCTCCACTTTTGAACCCAACTCCCATCTACCAACTTACAAGTTAGCACTACACTGCCAGAAACTAAAAATACAGAGGTCAGTACCCCATCAAAGAAAGGAGGTGTTCTACACAGCATCTAGCATGCTTCACCCCTCCCCAGAAGTGCTTTTATTTAAATAAATGCATTTCCTTATCTTGCAGTATTTCCTTCTGTGTACGTAAAAAAGTCATTATATATAAATGTACATTTAATCTCTGACTGGCACATTAGCATAACTAGCTAATACTTGTAGATCAGTCCTGCAAGACAAGCAAGCATTAGATTTTATTCCGCAGACAATCAGGAATTTGATGGTGTGTCAGTTTGAGGGGGAAAAGAAGTTCTACAAATGGGAAGTTTTAAGGAGGAAGTGCAGGAAGAAGCCCTGTGGCTTGAACAAAACCCGTGTTTCCATGGAATAGGTCACAAAGCCCCATATCCCTCATTTCACAAAAAAGTTGAAGTCAGAAAAAACCCAAACAACCACCATCATGTTTTCTGCAGAACAGTTCAGAACTGAAAATAAAATCTATGATTAAATAAACCCCCAAAATATGGGAAAATTTGCTATCATCTCTAGAGACAAACGACTGCTATAAGAAAGGGGTATCATATAGTTTTCAAGATTACTTCTCCACTGGTTATTACTTTGACAGCAAAGGTGCCACACATTTTCAGTATGAAATCCTACATTAAGATGAAATCATATCTCATAATTTTTGTTTTTTTCAAACCAACAGAAATCACGAATTAAGACAACAGATCCCTGTGTAGTTCTAAGTAAAAAAAACAACTATTTAGCAGAAATCCAGTTTCTGGTTCCTCAGCAACTAAGAAAACCCCTGATAGTTGCCTTTCACAGAATATATATATACTCATTGTTCAAATAGCATGCTAAACAGACACCTTCCCCTCAAAGACAGGAGGCTAGGTAACATTTTTTCATCTTCAAAAAAAAATCTCAGCTTGGCAAGAAAATAAATATTAGAAAAATGATACCTGGTTGTGCAGCGTAATTCATTATCCTGATGAGTCTTTCTGCAAGTACATGATTATATGAATTTCTCTCTTCAGCATGTTGACCTGGAAGTTGAATTCTCTCCAGCTTGATTGGGTCAATTCCTTTTGTGGGGAATGAAAGAAGAGAGGTAAAGATGAAGAGTAAGATAAACAGCAGCATTTTTTTTTCGGCGTCTAATTAGCAATACCAAACCAGAGAAGTTAGTTTTGCAATTCCAAAACAAGGAAAAGGAGGATCAACAGAAACACTACACACATTTATGTATCACTGAAAAAATCTCAGTCTTAAATGGACCCTACTGAATGGAGACACTGAAATCCAAAAATAGTTGGTGACATGCAAACCATTTTACTGCATCTGGAATTCTCAGGCTGTTTGTTTGCATCTAAAACAAAGTCAAGCCATACATCAGAAAAGCACAGAGGCTAAGGGGGAAATTAAAAAGTCCAACTTTAAATTCTGCTTTGGTGTGACCAGTTCTGTTTTTTTTTGTTTTTTTTTTTTAAACAGGAATCTTTTTTGGTAACTAGTAACCTTCCCAACACAAATCAGATTCTCACCAATCAGTTGTAGATATACACTTTCTTCAATCTATTCCTCTAAAATAGCAAAGCTATTTATCAGAATTTACGATAAAACTTCTTAGGAAAAA
>VXBZ01007723.1:760953-792820 GCA_013399135.1 Heliornis fulica | reverse complement strand
AAAAAAAAAAAAAAAGAGTAGTTAAGGCTTGCTAAGGATCAGCCTGTCCTTCTAAAGAATGGTAATAAACAACCCCATAAAACAGAAGATCCATATTGCAGTTTATAGTTTCTTCCAGCCCTGAAGTTGTAGTTAACTTAGGGAATATCTGTTTGCAAATTAAACTCTCGTGATGTAACAATGCATATTCAGCATCTTTCTTATGACTGTCTGCCTGCCAAGGATGCTTGAGATACATGCTCTAGCACACACATGAAGGGCTCCTTTTGGATTTAAGATCTCAGATGCAATTTCCAGAAAATCTATTTAGCTGTACCATTTCAGAGATTCACAGAATCACAGAATATTAGAAGATGGAAGAGACCTTGGAAGACCATCCAGTCCAACCCCCCTGCCTGAGAGGATCATCTAGAGTAGATCATTTGATATTCTTTCTTCCTGTTCACAAGGATACATCTGACTGGTGGAAAAAAAGCGATTTTTCTTTAAAGTCGTTCAAGAACATAGAGCAAAATGCAGACTCAGTATCCACATGGAAGGAGTTTTGATCAAAAACCTCATTTAGTGACAAACTGAAAGCTGCTCCCTTAGAAGAAAAGCCAGAAAACAAAGATCTTGGCTAAGCTAGGACAAGACAGATTAGTGGTTTTTTTTTTAAATGTGTTCTGTTCTAGTCTTCAGTGCCAGAATGAGTAGGATAGCGTGGAGGAATCTGAAATTCAAACTGAACAGCTACAGAATCAGAAACATATCTGAGAAAGCAAATATACCGAAATAGAACAGTGCAACTCATTTTCCTGAGTTGCAGTGCAGACAAGCTTGTGTTGCAATTGTAAGAAATCATTTTAATTTCCAATTCATCACCTGTTTGATTCAGGAACTCGCTAGAGTTTTCACTAGTTCTGCCTAGACACACATCTCCTGGAGACTTCTCAATTCCTGAAACTGGTTAAACAACTTGGCCTCTCCATGTTTGGAGAGAAACCTTCACGTCATTCGTAAAAGAAAAGAATCATTGAGCCACACCTTGAGAAAGTCTGTAAGCTGACAGATTCTCCTGCATTACACTGAATTCAGATATAAACATTGCCCCCAGCTCAATCCTCAGACACCTTCCATGGCTGACACTGAATTTGGTGTAGAAAAGGCAGCTGTACAGCTCCTGAGCTCGTAAAGATAAGTCTATTACAGATCATGAGAGGAGTGTGTCTGTGAAAGATAGTGAAGACCAAAACTGGATGTCACTGCCTAGCACCTAAGATCTAGGGTCAAGGATAGGGAGAGCAAGGAAAATAGCTTCCAAAGAGCAAAAGGTTGATGTAAATTGTTACCAAGGTAAGTCAATGAATCTAGCCTAAAGAACTTCTCATGTAGAGAGAGATGATGTGACCACTAAGGAATGAAGGGTAGATTTTGACACCTTAAATGCATAAAAGGCATCCCCAGTTCTAGGATCAAGACACTTTTAATATCTTAAAGGTATATATGTCACTACCTGTTATATTTCTCTTGGTAACCCTGGATATTATGTGAAAACCAGCAAAGATGCTGCTCAAACCGAGCAGCAAGAATCTGCATTTGCTGCACTCCTCACTGTTTACAGCAATGCTACAGATGTAAGCAAATAATCTCTGAAAAAAGAGAGGATCTCAGACTTTTTTATGGGAACAGGATTGACAAGTGACTAATTACAGTGAAAGCAAGTACAGCAAGCTGAAAGACTAGTATTAAACATAAGAATTTTTAGGAAATATAACCTTAGCATGCAGGTTTCCTTCTTTACAATAATGTTGAAAAACTTCTGGGGACTCTCTGAAGCTGCAACAATTGCCACTGATAGTTTTGGCTATGCACAGCTCCAAGTAATGAAATTTAAGAGAAGATAATCCATCTCTGACATCAGTGTTTTCTAGCACAGCAATACTCAAATTCCCTCAGGGAAAGACATTTTCTGGCAGTAGTATACTGGTTGCAGGGGAGGAAATCAGAGATGCAAGTCAGAGATGGATAGAGCACGGCAAGGCTGCAGTCTTACCTGTGGTGATATTAATTGCACTATTATCTGTTATCATAAGAGATTGTGAAAGCCCTGAAATTGTCTGCAAATTATAATCTCCAAGAAGCATCCCTTCATTCCTGGAGAAAGAAAAGGCCATCAAGAGGATAGAGGAGAACAGGAGGGGCTCATTTTAGGAGTTTCCTCAAGACTCATTTCCACTCTATTTGCCCATTAGAGTACCCCGAAGGTAGAACAGAACCCTTATTTTAAAGCATGCCATCACACATGATGGTCATGTGCTTAGATTGCTGTAGCAGTTGATTTATTTAAGTTACCACTATGATACAGAAACTATCCTCATAAGCAGCAACATCACTTAAATTCAGCTCTTGATTCTTGAAACAAAGGATTATTCACATGTATGAGACATTTGCATTGTTGCTCCATAAGGGATTTAAAATGCACACAAAGATAAATAGTGAAAAAGCTAACCACTGTCATCCCTTAGAAAAGGTTACATATTCTCATGCTGTCTGAATTATAATTACACATTTAACATAGTTTATAAGATAGTCCAGGCTTCTTGGGAGACTTGCAGGACGTATTATGGCACAGAACATTGACAGCTTAAACAAGCTTTGAATCAATTATGACACAAGGGATAAGAAGGCCATTAAGGAATTGCACAGTGTAAGAAGAATTACTGAAGAGCTCTCAAAGCTGGATAGAAAAAGGCAATACATGACCTTCCATAATCACATCTGATTCTCGGGCCTTGTACATTATCTATATGTTTAAAGTTTACAAAGATTTAATTTTAACATACAGGGACAAATTTTACAAGATTAAGTACTTGGCTTGCATGTAGCAACCACAGTACATCCAAAGCGGGGAAGGGTTTGATTCCATATACGTGTAGATTGAACACAGTGGGCTTCAACTGAAATTAAGAGATTAAAATACAACACAATAATCCTATTCCAAGAAACCTATGGAAGTAAAAAGCTATTTCATGTGCACAAACCTTTCTTCTAAATTGTTCTTAAAAAGGTCATCCCTAGCAAGTGTATTTACTTACAGCACACTCATTTCTGCCTTCACCATGTAAAGAATTTCTCACTGTTTCAGGTATGCATAAACACTAAGTTACAAATAGATGCCTGTATAAAACCACGTGTCTTGTAGTTTTCTCTGGAAAAAGCACAAACTGCTTACCTTTGTTGTGTGACATTGCATACAGAAGACAGAGCACAAAGAGGGCATAGTAATCATCTTCAGCACAGTCCAGTGCATTATAGACCATATCAAGAAAAGGCCTGTGGAAAGGAGTAATTTAGAAATGGTTGAGAAGACCAGGAAAAAAAACCCAAAATAAAAAACCAGAAAAACGAGCAACTATTTGTTCTATGTGCAGTTAATGGAAGAGGCAGATCTGCAGTAATGCACCTTCACAGACATTAAACAAAAATTAGTCTGTTTAAGTGTACACAGATTACAGCCATGCCTTGTATTTACATTCTGACATTAATCCTGATGTTTTTAATGTGATTTCTTACATAATGATTTCCCAAGAACTGATTGTTCACACATTTACTGGGTTGTCTGTAGCACATTTAGTATTTATCTAGAAGTGTTGTACAGCTTGATTTAAGTGTATAAATAACTTCAAGGATCTATCACTGTTGTATGAAAGAGGCTACCTTAAAACCAATATACTAAACAGAATGGAAAAGTAGGAAGTAAAAGAAAGCAGTTTTTATTAAAAGTCTGGAGGGAGATAGGTTATTCTAAAACAATCACTCAAAACCTTTACCACCAAGGCTATAGGAAAGAAAAATGGACAAGAAAGAAACATATGAATGGAAATATTTGAATGGAAAAACAAGAAAGCTTTGGACTACAGATGAGCTTTGTTAATGTGGGTTGGAACTTGTGTGACCTATGACGCATACATAAGAAGCTACAAACAATGTCATATTCACCCTTCACCTGTACCTTGAACACGCAAGAAAAGTCAATTTAATCCAGAAGCCATTTGGGCAGATCAGATATGGCTGAGATTCAACTGATATTAGCATAAACCTGATGGGAAAGCAACTTGGCTTCTTGCATGAAGTTACCTCTCAAAGTATTTTTTAACACTGAAAGAAAATAAACTATCCTTACATTACCTAAATTACATCTACATATAATACATTAAGATAACATCCACAGTCATAAAACAAAATAATTTTTCCTATTTTGAGACCTAGCAGACAAGAAGCATCCACTACAAACTCATCATTGTTGTTAGGTATGGGCCATAAGTGCTATCAAAGATTATAACACAACATCCTTCTACAGCCATTCCAGAACATGGCACCCTCATCATCACACTCAATAGATCCCAGTCACTCAACCGAAGTCTTAAAAATGTATTTGACACTCCCCATCAGTTCCACATACATTTCACAAACATCATCTCTTTTATTAAAGAAGGCTATTATAAAGAATAACACAATACACTGTGCCTTTGCTTGGTTCATGACATTGCAGTCATATGTTTGAGTATTTCTGGATGACAAGCATCCTCTATGATATATTAAATGCCACTGAGTTATGCCCCCTTCTTGCCCAAGTTCAACACGGCTGCGCTTACCTAAGCCAAACCACCCATGTGATGTTCCTACTGTAGTTTTGGAAAGATTGGACTCACATCAGTCCAAAAACAGCCTAAAGGATCAGCAATGTTTAAAACAAACTAAGAAAATTAATCAAGCCCTACCGCATGACATTCTGAAACAGAGTGCATAGCAAAGAGAGCTCAAATTCAAGGCCTAAAGATGAAAGAGGATCAAGATATGCAGGATCAAGATTATTAATATACTTAAAGACTAGATAACACTAGGTCTGTTCTCAGACACTGTTAATTGCCCTAGAAACTGACCAACAATGTAGTGGTCATACTTTCATTTTATTAGAAGAAATGTTTAGGGGGTCAAAGTTGCATAAGTATCAGTAGCTGTTCGATTAACACCAATATTAGATAGTATTAAATTACTTCTTCAATCTCTAATGAATTTGCCACTGTTATTTCTCCACATACTACTTAAGATTCAAGAAATCACATAACTTTTTTTTTTAAGTTATGAGAGAAATAACTTTTATTTCAGATGCTTTTTCACAGTATATATCTGCATTATCAAAGTCTCAGTGGCAATAACCTGAAGCTGAAACAACCTCTAGAAATCCCAGTCATCATATAGAGTAAATACAGAACAGACCCAAAAAAAACATAAGCTACAAGAAAGTACCAACAGAAAACACATTGTAGGCATGAAGGTTTCACATTCTGCAAAAATCTTTGCTGTGAAGTGTATCATAAAAGGTATTTAAATTAAAGCAAGCCTTTAGTCTTAAACATTCCAGTAGTGAAGCACATAAAAATAAAATTCCACCAAAAAAAACTGTCACTAATGTTCTTTACAGCAGTAAAAAGGCTAAGGGAAAATAAAAAACTGACTTACCTTTTACAACTACAGATTTTTAATTGCTAACCATACTGTTCTCCATTTATTTTTCAACAATTATTAGACTATTTTTAAAAACACTGTTGATATTAAAGGCTATAAAGGCAAATATTTCAAATGTATTTCAAAACGTATGCCATAAAAGTATTCTTCAAATTGTTTTTGTGGAGTGTGACCACAACTGAAAATTGCAACACATTAATAATCACTATCAGCACAATCATTAAAGATTATTCCTGTTATGGAAATTTCTACCACTTCAAATAAAAGATCACTGCATTTCATATTACTACACTGCACTTCATCCCTAAGGACAGCTATACACACTTCATCAAATGTGTAGCGAGATTTAGTTACTGCTTCAAATATTAAATTTGGCATATAGAATAACATAAAATCCTAAGATAACCCACTTGTATTTCCAAAAATTTCTGTACAGACCGAAGGCCAGAAATATCCTACAGAAGGTCTATCCTTATTTTAGAAGTATTTTTAGCTCTGCACACTCTTTGATGCTGCTTATTTTTTAAAAAAAATATGCAGGATGTTGTCAGAGAATATCTGCAGATAAAAAGCCCCCTCAGATGCAGATATATGCCAAATGCACTGGCACCTCACATGTAGTATTTTGCTCCAGACCGGAGCATCCTAGGTGGTTTGCTATTCAATGCAGTCCTCACCAATTTCTTTCTAAAAGCCATTTGGCACATATTTTAGTCAAAATATCAATAATCCAGAACAATGTATTTCAAAGCCAGTTCAAGTCAAGGTTCAATTTCACTTTTACAATGAAATTAAATGTTAACTTTATAATTAATGTAATCTAAGCTACATCAAATATATAATGGACACAGAATGAAATTCTGGGAATAACAGGCAGCGTTTCCCAAGTTTAAAAACAAATTTGGAATCTTATTAAAGATGCATTTCCCAAAGGAAGACGTTTGCAATTACTGTATCAAAGATGGCACATTCAGTTTCTTTTCTTTGGCATTCTAATAAAAAGAATGCAAAAATCTTACTGAGAAAGTGTCTTATGGGAATTTAATATATCCTAGATTAAATTTTGAAGTCAGGGCAATTTCTGCTCTCAGAAACACTTAAAATTGCATTTTCCCAAGAAGTTTTCCACAACCATAAGGTATGCTAATGCACCTTGGAAACTATACATAGGTTAGTAGGGCTTATGCATAACTACTACTATTAAAATTTTACATAATTCATTCCTGAACTGAGGAATTTTCCTTGTTTTTATCCTACAGGGTAGATAAAATTGACAGATGTGACCATAAACATCATTAAGAAAACTTCTGGTTTAATTTTAAAGTTTGGAAAAATCTGTAATGAAAATACTTATATTTTGGTTTTACTGCGTTAATACTCTAATTTAACTTGAACATCTTGAGACATCAAAATTATCATCATGAAATCAGAAACTTTACCAAGGAACAGGATCATTTCTGAAACTGATCAGTAGGAAGCCATAGCCCATCTCTCTGTTTCACTTACTGTAACCCACAAGAACCCCAGTAATTTTAGTTGAAAGCAGATTTGAGGTATCCCTTATGAGAAATGAAAATTAAGGAGAGTGCAAGTAAGAAAGCAATCCAGCAAGACATATTGCAGTTCCTTTTTACCTCTTCCAGTTTGTTATCTCACACCCAGAGGCAGCTGCACTCTTTTCTTCATCTGTTGTGTTCTGTTCTGTCACAGTAGACATAGACAATTCTGAAAGTTTACATCTCTCCATGATTACCATCTCTATTTTTGAAAAAACAAAACCCAACAAAACAACACACACCAGAACTGTTATTTTTACCAGATATTGCAAGCTCTCTTATATTTTGTTTTGCTTTAAAAATTACTTATACAACTATATGTAATACAGAACCTCAGAAAAGTTAAGGAATGAACAGATGTAGGCATATTTTCTTCTCAATAATATGTTTGTTTATATTTCTTTAAGGAATGTAGCTACTATCAGAAAGTGATACATATATATTATGTATGGAAAGAAAGGACACAGCTTATTTTGGCAAACAAACAAGCAAAATTTCTCTTTCCTCTCCAAACTCCAGGAAGAAAAAAATAACCAAACCAAAGATAGAACGTTTTCCTGGAAAAAAAAATCTTTGTGAAAATGCTGGTAAAGATTGGGCATGGGTGCACATCAACTTTCACAGAGTGTATAAATAGGTCTCTACTGTTACAGCAACAGGATACCTGGTCCTAATTCCTACGTACTCATTGGCTTTAAGTAGAAGTGTTAGGGCCAAATGTAGCTTTTGCTTAAGAATTTGGATAAAAATGGCTAATAAGTGCACCAGTTTAGATAGCAGATCATGATATATTTTCTTTAAAATATGGTAGATAATACATCATCAGTTATGTGACACCATTTAAGAAAAGGCTTCTCAAACAGATTGTTTATCTAAATTGAAATGCAACAATATTTGGAGAGGGCTATTAAAACAAAAAGACCTTGTTTTCAACTGCTTGTATACAATTTTTCTCAATTTATGTCTAAAGACTAGCTCCTGATGTACATCCTTTTAATAGTTATTAACAAGTAAAATAAACAGTTATTAAATATCTGTAAGACCATTCATCCTACAAAATCAAGGCTAGCATTAAGTCAAGTATCCTGAAAACATACAATTAAATATCTAAAAGTTAAAAGATGTTTGAACATTTGAACTATTTACTATTATCTTCTACCATATACTTTCAATTTTAGCACAGCTGTTGAATTTTACCATTGAAACACATAAAATACTCCCAAACATCTCACAATGTAAAGTAGCTACACCATTTGCCTTACCACAGAAAGAAAAGTTACAAAGTTGTGAAGTCTACTTATAAAGCGACCCATAACCAAGTACAATGCATGCACTGGTGATAAGGGCTGAAAACAGCAGGAAGATACGAAAACACTTTCATAGTTTTTAATCAGATTAGAAGTACTTGTTCCTGGAATGGTTTGGGTTGGATGGGCACTTCGAGATCCCCTTGTTCCAACCCCCCTGCTATGGGCAAGGACATTGCTCACTAGATCAGGTTGCTCAAAGCCCCATCCAGACCCGACTTGAGTTAATATGACAAAAACACCACAGCCAAAGACTGAAACAAATGTCATAGTCCCAGGTTTACCTACTGCAACAAGAGAACAAGTCATGTAACAGATCACAACTAGATCTGCAGAGGAAATAGAAACAAATTATAAGCACAATTTTTATTTGCTGGTACACTCACCTTCATTTTCACTGCTTGTTCTAATGCCCTTTGAACTTGCTTCTGTACCTTTAGTTTTATCCAGGTCATCTTGGTTATCTTCAGATCCTCTCTCCTCTTCATCTTCTTCACCAACATTTTTATAGTTGGGTCTTTTCTGCACCTTCTTCTTCCCTTTCTGTTTATTAATTTCAAGAGACCGCTCAAGTGTTTCTGTTGGTTTTATGAAACATCTGATACTTGACTTTGCCTGTAATTTGAAGAGTTTACACTGAGTTACAGTAACACATTCTAACTCTAGTTGAAAAAGAAAATTCATATAAAAATCTTTGTAGAATGTAAATTAGCATACCACTTATAAATCTCAAATCCATTTTAAATACACAAAAAAGGAGACCTCAAGTTGTATCTAGTCATAAGCAGAACTATTATCTCCAAGGAACATATCCTAAAGATCTATCATAAAAAAGTATTTGACCTTGAGATAAGAAATAGAACTGCCTACATTATATGTTTATTTTTTTCCTCTTCGAACATTCTTAACAGGTGAGACAGCTGCTATATACAAAAATCAAGGCATATTTTGCATAAAAAATAAAGGCAAAATGCAAAGTGTGTGTTGACACACAATTTGAGCAATGTATTAATATCAAATTCTTTAAATGTCTTTGACAGTAGCAAGGACAACAAACAATGCTCTATGCTGTGAGCTTTTTTTTTTGAATCTTAAGCTTCCCTCAACAGCATACTAGTCCTTGTGTCAACAGAAAACAAATGGTAAAAAACATTAACCTTTTTTGGGCCTCAGGACATCGACTTACCAAGTTTGGAAAACCAAAACTCCTTCACTGTTAAGATTTTAATATACTAGTGTTCTATCCAAAGATAACTGAAAATTATCTTTCAAGTCAGAAGACTTTGGACTAGTTTCAGATAAGAAGGCAAAGAGTATTCAATCAATAACTGATTTCCTGATTATTAATTTACAGAGCAAGAAAATAAATTTAGACGACAGATTTCTCCCAGAAGAAACAAGCAGTTCCAAGAGTCTCTACCATTCTAACAGAGAACAATGCATTCTTCGATACAAGACACTAAAAGAAGTTCTTCAACTAGCAGGACTAATAAAACCTGGTAACCTATAATTCTGCAGATTCTCTCTACGCTGTGATGCTTTAAGCTCCCTTTTCACTTATCAGGCCTGCCAGCTGGATAACCAGAGTACATGGTCTCTCTCACGCAGAGCTATAAACATTCATCAAACCTCTTTGTTACTGAGAAATGAAACACATGGTTTTGAGGGTTTCCTGCCAGCACAGGTTTATGCTGAACAAGACTGCTATAGAATCTTCAGTACCTTTCAGACCTCAATACTTCAATCACATTTGGCTGATGCAGACTAAAAGGTTAAAAACGTAAGGGTAAGCAAGACAAAAGTAGTAAGACTACGGTAAATACAAAACTGATTCCATTCCTTGCCTTAGGTGACTCAACTACAATAGGTATTGAAAAGAGACCTCAGAGAAAGTTTGAAAAAATACTCACTTCATTTAATAAGGAACACCTCCATATAAAAACAAAAACAAACAAACAATAGAAAGTAGAAAAGCATCCATGAAGAAGCCTTCCATAAGTCAAAATGTTCCCTGAATCTTCCAACTTTTAGAAAAGGTTTTCTAGAAATCTTGCATTAATCACCTTACTCTTGGCATTGAAACAAACCATATATCATGTGGAATCTTTCACAATACCAAAAAACCCCCAATGTGAAATTTACCACACTTATGTCCCTCAGTAACCTCTCCAATATATTTTTAGGCTTATCAAACTGTAACACTGGAAGGTTATAAAACAACCAGTTACAAACAGATTACCTTTATTGATAGCATAAGAAAAGGGAAGAACACTTAAGCGCAATTCTTTAGAGGAAAAAAAGACTAGTTGCATTCAAGTAGCATAATGCATTTTCCCCTTCCTGCAATTGCCTCCTAGAATCCTGTATCTACTTGCTCTATAAAGAATGCATGTACTGAACATCCTTGCGTTTCTAATATGCTGTCTGGCATGTGAACTCTGCCAGATTTGAACTCTGGCAAATAACTCAAGAGCCCAGTAGACAGCACTGTGCTCATAAGCACTGAGCCGTGGTCTGGTCCACCCCAAGAAAGAATGTTCCGAGAAAGCCAATATATACTTTCCATTCTGCTGCATATAAAGAGGCTAAATATGTATAACATTCTCAAATCAGACTTAAAATTCATTTGCATAGTATATGGTCTATTTAAGTTGATTATACAGTTTGAAATACTATTTTATTCTTTTAAAATGTCTTTCAAATGTATTTTTAATTATAGCTTATCTTGTACAATGTGTGCTGGTAAAATAAGGCCCTACCAGTAACAACTTTGACGGGAAGGAGAAAGTAGGTTAAACATGAAATAGGTAGAATTGGCCCACATCCGAATTATGCAGGAAAACAGATCTCACAGGAAATAAGGTAAACCTTAGTGTGATGATCACTAACAAGTTTAAATGTATTCTGTTGGCTACAAACACTCAACTCTTATAATGAGTTAAGAGTATTTCTTCTGAGTGCCTCCTAAAAACAGAATTAAAGGAAAAAATCTGGAAAGATTCTTGATTTGCTATACTTAGAGGTGGAGGTTATTACATAGATGATCATTACTGCTCTATGATGTTCAGCAGATCTGCATGGCCTGTTGGAGAGCAGTGCAGGTGAGAGGGACCAGGGGGTCCTGGTAGATAGCAGGATGACCATGAGCCAGCAATGTGCCCTCATGGCCAAAAAGGCCAATGGCATCCTGGGGTGTATTAGAAAGGGGGTGGCTAGTGGGTCAAGAGAGGTCCTTCTTCCCCTCTACTCTGCCCTGCGGAGACCTCACCTGGAATAGTGTCCAGCTCTGGGCCCCTCAGTTCCAGAAAGACATAGAACTCCTTGAGAGAGTCCAGCACAGGGCCACTAAGATAATTAAGGGAGTCTTCCCTCTTCCCATCTTCCTCCTGAGGACAGGCTGAGGGAGCTGGGTCTCTTGAGCTTGGAGGAGACTGAGGGGTGACCTCATTAATGTTTATAAATATGTAAAGGGCAAGTGTCAGGAGGATGGATCCAGGCTCTTCTCAGTGATGGCCCGGGATAGAACAAGGGGAAGTGGGTCCAAATTGGAACATAGAAAGTTCCACCTTAATATAAGGAGGAACTTCTTCATGATGAGTGTGACGGCGCACTGGAACAGGCTGCCCAGAGAGGTTGTGGAGTCTCCTTCTCTGGAGACATTCAAGACCAATCTGGACACGTTCCTGTGTGATCTACTCTAGATGATCCTGATCGGGCAGGGGGGTTGGACTTAATGATCTTTCGAGGTCTCTTCCAGCTCCTGATATTCTGTGATTCTGTGATGGGGAGATTATTGGCAATTCATAAGCTATCAACAGTTAGATCTGCTGGTGATTCTCTCCCCCAAAATTCATTTCCAGTAAAAAGCACCATTTGTTCCTGTCATGACAGCGACCATTGCTCTTTTGCCCTAAATAACTCTTGGTATGTTGCATTTATATACAGCAACTGCAACCTTCCTCAGCTTTTATTTTTGTTAAATATTCTCCACTCATTAGGTCTCCTGTCATGTGGACACACTTCCGTGCTTCTGGTAATCTCAGTCCATACTCTCTACAACTCATTCCACTCAAATTCATCTTATTAGGAAGACATAAGGTTCTACTACAGATTTCAGAAACTACATCTCATTTAACAACCGAAGTTACAGTTCAATTTTATTATATCAAGACATCTGTTACAAGGGTTTAGCAGTGTTAGGTATAGAGCAGGAGTTTAGAGATAACTGGGGCTCACCATAACTCACAGAGATATTGTAGAATCATATGAATCCCAGACTGGTTTGCATTGAGAGGGACCTCAAACCCATCCAGTTCAAACTCCCTGATACAGACAGGGACACCATCCACTAGCCAGGCTGTCCCAAGCCCCATCCTTGAACACTGCAAGGACCCAGGGGCAACCACAGCCTCCCCTCCCTCACAGAGAAGAATATAAACCTGCTATCCTACAGCCACTAGCCCAGTCCTAGGACTCCATGTCCTGTAAACAGCCACTCTTCAGCTTTCCTGTAGCCCCTGCAAGTACTGGAAGGCTGCAATAAGGGCTCCCCACAGCCTTCTCCAGGTTGAACAACCCAAACTCTCACAGGAGGGATGAACCAGCCCTCTGATCATCTTAGTGGCCCCAAAACAAGTTTCAGAAAGTATCAGAATGATTACCGTGGGAAATTACAACAGAAAGGAAGTAGTAGAAGATAAATGTGGGTCTTACTTAATAGCAAAAACAAGTCTAAGCTAATTCAAAAAGTAAACAAAAAAAAAAAATTGCTCATCACTTTACCAACCCCAAAACTAGCAATTCTGAAGTAGCCTCTGAAATAGCTTCTATTATACAATAGTTTGTAGAAAACACTGTACAGTATATGTTGGAGTTGTTTATACTCCTCAACTGAGAGCGGCTCACTTGATAGCTCCCCTCACTGGAAGCAGAGCATGGAGCTCTTCTGCTGAAGAACACACCCTGCTTCTTCTGCAAATAACCAACCTCCTCCAGTAGCCTTTCTGACAGTACAGGTTTTCCCCTCCAAAGTTTCACTGAAGATTATCGCTGAATTTAGTGAAGTTTCTCTCACAACATTTTTTCTTCATCCATGTAAAGTGCCACCACTCTGCTCTCTGTAACAAAGCTCAACTTCTAGCATTTCTCTAAGTGTCTATCCTGGAAATTCAATACCCCTCCTATTTATTGCCTGATCGGGTACGGCAGAAATTCCAATTTAAATGCTATCAGGACACATCTTTAAGACTAGTAAGAAGCAGCAATGTAAAGAGAATGTAAGAGAACAGATGAACAGAAGTTTTTACGAAACCCTCAATATTCCTAACATTCATGCAAGCACACAAACATATGCTATAGCTATTTTGCAACTCTGTACAGTAACTATGACAGGAAAAGAAAATCTCACTTCTGCAGCAACTGCTGCCCCACCCTCTTGCCACAAATTTCCTAGTAACAAAGCTGCCTCTGCACCAGCAACACATGCAACATTCAGTACACAGCTAGCACAAGAGACTGCATTATCTTAAGCATTCAGTCAGCTTTACCATTCCACTGTATTTTCTTCTACAAAAGATTAGATTCTAGTTATCAAGGTCAACGCTACAAAATACTAGAACCCAGAATACTGGCAAAGATCAGACCACACATCTTCCACTGCATGGGAAGAAATCTGGAAAAGTTGACTTGTATCACAGAGGAGCTGAAGCATATCTCCCCCTTGAAACTCACAGAGCTACAGCCACTGATATTCACATATAAGAGCCTGCTTGTTAAAAAATAAATGTTCAGACAGTAAGTCTTTGCTGACCAGTCAGACATTAGGGGACATGTTCACTCTTTAGGAAGACAGCAAGTCAGAAGCCTCTTAACCAAAGGAAGGTCATACATCTTCTTACTACCATCCTCAAATGGGCCTTTAAAAGGGCAACCTTTGGCAAACTGTGCAATCCACAACAAAAAGAAAAAAAAAATCATATACATGAAAGTTAGAAAAAACACTAACAGCATATGCCAACATCCACACAGTATTAAATCTGAAGGCACAAAGGCAAAGTAACAGTAGTCCTATCAATCTGTGGCTGGTCTACACACTTATGTACACTGATGCACACTTTCAGAGATGATCGAACATTGGGAATATTCAGTCAAAAATAGTTTTTTTCTTCTACATCTAGCATAAACCCAGATTTTTTTTTCTAAGTCTCTCATTTCTATTGCAACTTGCATAAGGAATTAATTTCTCAGGAAGGTTGTGATGACTTATTTCTACTTCAATACCAAAGAGTTGGTAACAAAAACTGAACACAGAAGGCTGGATTACAAAAGTGCCTCACCAAAATGATGGAAACCTTTGCAGTTTCTGACCCCTGCAGAAGGAACTAAGTATTCTAATTTGTGTCTTTCACATTCACAGCACTCCCTGAAATATATATATGCATGCATAAAAAGTATTGCAACTTTGACAAGAACATAATATTTTAAAGTTGCACAGAGCATTGTTCTGCTATCACATCTAACAACAAAAGCCAAAATCTGATTGCTGCTCTTCTCTCCTAAATAGTCACATTAGCTTGTCAGCTTCCAGACACCCGAGTGTTTTAAAAATATTTTCTTCTTTTCTAAAGAAAAAAATAATTAAAGATTAACTGGCTACTTACTGAGTTTTTCTGTACATCTTGCTCAATTTTAGAAGAAAACACCGAGAGGTCACCATTAAGTATAACCTCAGCCAATGAGTTCACCAAAGGGGCATAATGTATAATTAGAAAAACCTATTAAAATAAAGGTAGAAAGGAACATTAGACATACATAACACACACAGAGACACAATTTCAGTCACTGAACATACTTTCTTGACATTGTCAAACTAGTATCTTACATTTACACATAAAATACAGCTGGTAACACTGATAGTTCATTAATAGGTTTAAAACTTTGTTTGTGAAATTGCCTTTAATATCTTTGTCAAAATTATGATTTATAAATTACTGTATTTTCATCAACTCTACTGCAAAACATGCTTTGAAATGGGAAAAAAAAATATTTAAAATACTTACTTGAGAAAGAAGATAGAGAGAAACTTGGAGACTTATTTTTGGACGTTCTCCACCCTAGGGAAAAAAAGTTTAAGAAAAATAACAATTTAAAAAAACAAGAATCAGCCACATATTTCAGTATTTCATTTAAACCAAAACTTCTAATATTGTATTGTTGTACTGTTCCATATTCTGCTACAAAATGCTCAGAAGGTATAATGCTCTTTAACATTCACTTCTTGTGAATGTTAAGACATATCCCTTATTCCACATGCTTAGGAAATCGATACTGATTACAGACTTTTATAGTCACTTTGCTAAATTAAATTTAACAGATGAGTATCTGAGAAACACGTTGGTTTTCACTACGCTGTTATTCCTTTAAAAAGTCCTTCGTGGTTAACATTCCTTAAAGTCTTCTCTAAAAATCAGCTATTCAGAAACAATGAAATATTACCCACATAATAAAAACCTCTTGACAGATACTTCTGTAAATCAAGTAAATCACATTGGACAAAATATTTAATGTATAGTTTGAACAAAGCATTGGTAAGTTACATATCCGTGGTAATGTTTACAGAAACAAATTAATATTTTAAATCATCAATGAATAAATTCCTCAGTTATGTCAAGAGGCAAGAATAGCCCATTTTTAAGATTGGAGATATCTCTGACAACAGAATAACATACACATCTGGCTAAAATTAGGAGAACAATGTGATTATTTTTTGTACACGCACAAATGGAATGAGAATAGCCAAAATGAAAATGAAAGTCAGGAAGTATGCTCCTGCTATTTCAATTACCTTATCAATGGCAAAACAAGAAGCTGATTTTTAATTTATTTTTTAAAAGACACAATACAGAAACCTGTACAAGTTTTAAAAGGACAGTTTCTATTAATTTTTTAAAAAATACATATTTCCATTAAACTTAAAGCCTATGCTTTAAAAATAATTCAACTATGTGACATTCAAACAAAACTTATCTGTAAATAGGAGACCCAAGTATCAAACACAAAAGTTTGTATTTTCTATGTGGAATGGATGGAAAATCTGTGCATACACTGGGAAAATGTGTAATAATCAGGTTTTGCCAGGAGACCACATTAGAAAAGGAAATCTAATCTCCTAGCGTCAAAGAAACTTAAAACTTGTTCCAAGCATGCAGCTATTTTAGTCTCCACTGTTGTTGGCAATTAAGAACTCTATCATCCAAACCCATATTTATTTGGTGAACAGTTTCATCTATTTCACCCTTAAATTCGGTCTCAGGGCATCTCCCCAGTCACCTTATTTGAGCTGCTTGATGTGAAACACACAAACACAAATATCAAAAGTATTAGTCCTATACATATAACTACTGAAATCATTATGCATACAGAAAGCAAGTAATACCTTTCAGACTTAACTGTTTGCTGGTATTTGCTTACCTTATCTTGATTTACTAATGAGTACACATAGAGGGGAAGAAAGAGCCTGTTAAGTAGGTGGTCTGTCAGCACATCGTTTAAAAATTCACAATTAATGATAAGGATATCATTAAGGTAATGTAAATGATCAAGATGTTCTGCTACCAGGTCACTCAGTTTGCCTCTATTTCTGTGCCTGAAAAAGAACAGAAAGTCTCAGATATAATCAATTGCCTAAGTCTTAAAAACATAAGGAAAGAATTAATGTGCATCCCTACCACAGATCACCTTGCACAGATCCACTACCTAAAAATGTTTTCAGTGAAGTTAACTAATGCAGATAGCAAACAGCATTCGGGCTTATATGTGCTTCAGGATACATGTATCAAGTCTTTCCCAAAATTTTCAGAAACACTGTTTTTGCAAAACCTTTTCTACTAAAAGTCTTCTTGCAGTCCAACCATAAAAAATAGGAAGAGTGGCTTCCAAAAAAATAGAAGAAATCTATACTGCATTTAACATCTACCTCTTTAGGTAGAAAGCAAGAAACAGCTGCCCATTCTAAGGTGAAGGTAGGAAAGCAAACCAAGATTAACCTGAATTAACAAAATATTTCTGTACTTGATATTGGAACACTGCACAAAAATTTCAGGACTAACAGTATACATGTTAAATAAAGCTCATTTTTCCAGTTTAAATTTTCTCCTAGAGTATTCTCAGAAAACTGTTCTAAGATGTTACACAGAAAATGCACATTAAATAGACAAAGTTAGTAAGACTGAGAAGCACAAACTACCTCTTGTGCTTTCTGGATATGTACTAAATTCAGCAGAATAAAAACAATGAAGAAAAAGCATGCTGCCAAATATTTACTTGTATATATATTAGTACAGATAGAGCATGCATCAGTGTTAATTCAAAGAATCTCTAAAAAACTGCAAGAACGAAAAGTTTGAACTGTCTACAAGGAAATAGTATTCAGAAGTTAACACAACTTGAATACTACTGACAAAACAGGAAGAGTGGTCTCAACATCTGGGGAAAGCATTTCCATTCAGTACCCAGCACTTGCAGAAACTTACTCTTCATCAGTCTGCACACAGTTATCCAGTTCTATCACGTGGCTTCCAATAAACCAAACGAGGTTGGAGAAATAAGGGACTGCTGTTTTATCTCTAATGTAATGCAGCATAGGTTGGTTGTCCACTGAAGAGAAATTGTTAAAAAAAAAACAAACCAACAACCCATCAGTTACCAATGTAGCTAAATTTTAAGAAATACAATGAAGTATCTTCTGAATTTTGATTACATGCTAGCTTTTCATATGAGCATACACCTGACATAATCTTATGCATGAAATGGACATCTACAAAAGTGTCGTATCAATTCTTAATTGGCTTTAATGAGCCTAATATATTTACATAGATCTGAAGATAAACAAATTCAGAAAGAGTTTTTTAGAACATTATTTAAAAAAAAAAAAGAAGAGAAAAAAGCGTAAGAGTAAAGCAGTAATGCTGAAAGTCAAGCTAGTTAGACTTACATGACACTGCATTAAGGAACACAGGAATCATCAGTGAAGGAAGGGCAAAAGAAACAGACAACAGTTAACAGGATTAGGAACTGGGATAGTGACATCCTCCAAAAGGGTTAAAAAAGCTAAAGCACAAAGCATCTAAACTAAAAGATACAGGCTGTTAGATCAGAGTATATACACAGTCAGAAAATTATGAAACCTGAAAATTATAAAAACACCTGAGGTGTTTTTTCAACTCTAACCTTTATATTATTATAACATTCAGTGAAAATTGTAGATAAATACATTCTTCAAAAAAAGAGAAGAAAAAAATTACTTAAATATATAACAAACAGGCACGTGAAGCCTGCATTTTGTTCTTTTTGTGAGGTCATATTTTGGTTTATAGCTCCTGGAAGTAGAAAAACAAGTACCAAGTGCCCATTTCTCAACATATATGAAACGGACATTTAGTCCCTTGTGGTCAACACTATAAAGAGTCTTTCTGCTATGCAGACTGTTGGGTTATTTGCAAAACCAATTGTTCATTGTTTTAAAAAAGATCTTATGATGAAGATGGTCTTCAAATCATCACTTCTCAATTGATAGAAACACAAGCCAATTTTAAAATGTTATTTAATTTAAATGAATTCAAAAGCATGGAGCCCTGCATTAACATACTCCATAATACATACTACCTTACAGCATGCTGATACCAGAGCTAGAAGTTTTGAAGACAGATCAATTTCCTATAGAGATCAGTGTGACAATTTCAGTCCATTACAGATTTTATACACCCCAAGAAAAATGTAGGGGGAAGTGACTCTCAGACATTGTCCAGCTCAAATCCATTCTCAAAGTAATGTTAACCTCAAAGTACAAACAGATTACTAAGGCCTCATTGAGTTTTTAAGCACTTAAATTATAATAATTACGCAGTTTCTCTGGAAAAACTAGTACTTAGTGCAAAAAAACCCTCCCTATTGCAGTGTTTAACTATTTTCTCAGTGAAGTGCTGGGTTTTTTTCTTATGTCCTACTGGAATATCCAGTAGAGGAATCTTCAACTGCAGCCTTCTGGTCTTTACTGCGCCCTTCCGCGGATGCTCTAGCTGACTGGAGGGACTGCAACACTTGGGAGCTTTACACCAATGCACTTCAAATCCAAACGGAAGTGACGTAGCCAGGAAGGTTACTGCTTCAGACATTGTAAAACTTAACTTCAACTCCCAAGTACTTGATATTCTTAAACCACTTTGGCTTTGGAATTCGTTTGTTTTTTTAAATACATTCACATTCTAATCTCTGTTGGAAGGGAAGCTAAAGCTCCTTGTGTATGCTTGGTATTTTGTTTATTTTTTTTTTTGTTTTAAAAGCAGTTTCATTCAGGAAACAATACATTGACAGGTACATACTGTAGGTTTGGTGTTCTGTTTAAAAGAAGAAAAGTGTATCTGAAGCACCTCAACATGCTAAGCTTTTAAACTCATAAACCAGAAAACCTTTAAATGTAAATAACTGAAAATGAAACTACAATGAAAGGAGCATTTTTTAACATGTGCCTTTTTAATATATGGAAAGCATACCTTTGTAGACATTTAAAGTTATAGTCCTAACAGCAATTCTGACCATGCTTTCTGGGTGGTTAAAAAATTTAATAGCTTCAGTGTACAATGCAAAGTCATTGGTGTGCTGTAACAAGAGGAAAGAAAGCATTTATGAATTAACCATCTGACATACAGAATATTTATTGGGATTCTGTATGAACAATGTTTTCCATGTACTATTATTATATTTTTACCTGCTACTTAAGTAATCAAAATCCTTTTACAAAGCACAGTAAGCTGGATTTGTAGCTCTGCACTAAACTGCTTTAAGCATCAGAGCTTTCCATGTTAACTCTGCACATATTCAGTGCTTTACTGCCCTCTTCTGGCAATGGAGCGAGGAAATACCCTGTTCAACTGCGGCCTTTGTTTACTCAGATTTTTAACTAAGTTTCTTAAAATCATGTGGTATAAAAGAAAGGATCCTGTTTTTATAATCACAACAAAACAAGGCACAAACGAATTGATTGCTCACGGAAGTACACTCCAGAATTCCTGAAACTGTCCAATATAAAGATAATTTTGAGATTTTAATTTTACTATAGTCGTATGAGCACAAAGACTGTCTTCATCGTGCTTTTGCAGAGATCCACAGAAATGAATTCTCACTGGTATTACCATTACAAAAATAAGTGCTGGACATGCTGAGACAAAAGACTAAATAGAATAATAGCCAAACTGCTATCAATTTCTAATTAAAATCCTCATCATTATATTGCAACTCTTTATTCACTTACCTCATTATAAAAGAAATGCACAGTATGATTGTTGAGCTTCAGAGAAAGAGTTTTCAAAAATGATATGTAATATGCCATAATCTCCTCATCAGAAAAATCAAATTTGTGGACAATAATAGAATTTACATAGTTATTAGAGAGCAGGTAGTCTGAAAAACAAGAGTTGTTACAGAGGTTAACAACAATGAAATAATCATCATGCTAACTAGCTGCATTTGAAACAGCTAGCAGGTAGCAATAAACTACCTGATGCTTGTAGATCCCAATTTTTAGCCAAACAAGAGATGGCTTCAATCTGTAATATAGAGAACCTGCTCCCTACAAAAGGGTTTGCTCCCAAAAACAAGACAACGGAGAATATACTTTACCTTTCTTAATTTGGCAGCTTTGGAATTAATAAGTAAAACAACTCTCTTTTCCTCCCAAAATTATAAACTTCACAGGCTTGTATATGACCTTCTCTTCCTGACAGTTGTGGAGAATTTCAACTAAACATTAATTCTCTGCCCTCTTTGTATTTTTCTAAAAACCTTGAAGTAAATGCAAGTGGCTGAATGCCAGCCCTGGGGATGTCAAAACAGTTCCAGTACAAATTAGACAACCAAGTTACACAACATAACCTGCAGCAGCAAGGGGCATATTTCAGACCACAACTAATTTGTTGATTTAAAGAATGCCCTGAAATACACAGTGTTTCAGTAGTACCAAACAGCTACTTTTGAGCTATTGAAAATTTACATTCAAAGTTATTTTGGAGGCAAATTACACTTTATTTTCAAAAGTGTTCAATTAAAAAGGTCATTAGGAATTTATATAGTTCTCTGAAGGGACACTAGGATTAAATTTCATTAAATGAGAGGGAATTTCAATCAAATTTTGGCTGAAACAATTTAAAAGTGCCCTTACACAGCGATGTTTCATGACTGATGTTCTCAAAAAGGATGTTCAGAGTCTGCAGAAGTTGTACACACACGTAACGACCAGACTTCTGACGCAAGATGTTCAGGAAGAAAACAAACATATTCTTCTCCAAGAAGAAGCTGCAATACAACAGAGGTGTCATTAAATCACTAAGTCAGTTGATTAAATACTAAAACCTTAAATACTAACTAGGGAACTTAAACATGAAAATTATGCAGTAAAGGATGTTAAGAAATCAGTCTTTTTATTTTTACTTTATTTATCAGGCAGCTTCCTTACCCTGAATCATAATTTTGAACAGGAGAGCCTTTAAACAAAGATCACATTTTGTTCATTTGCCCCTTTAAAATCTAACACAGTTTTTGTCTTTGAGAATATAGACCTTATTTTTGCTCCACTTTAAAGATCTCACCTCCACAAGCAACACAAGCAAGTATTTAATAGTTTACCCTACAATTCAAACAGAAGCAAATGTCTGCTGTGTTTTTAAAGCAGAAATGCATGCAATATAAAGAGAACAGTGGGCATTCTTTCCTATCAGGACATCACAAATACTTATATTTTTTAAATTTACTTCAGAAAAAACTCCTCACTCCTAAAATCCTAAAATTCTCCCAACCAGAGAAGACAGTGAGGAGTGTGATAGAGTTGCAGAATAAATAGCCAGAATAAGTTAGTTTTCTTAATACACATCATAACACAATCATGTTGAAATCACCCCATAAAAAATAAAACCAACCACTCTCTAAATCAGCAATCAACAACACTGAACACTTATCTCAGTCACAAACTGCCTTTATTAAAGAGCAAATGCCTTGAAGCAAGCAGCCAAAGCATTATATATGGCATTAGTGTAGTCAGATTTGCAACTGCGAATACTTGTTTTAAAGTTTTTCTACCGTATCATTTTATGAAGAATAAGAGAACATCTGAAAAAACCTCTAAACATCATAGCTAGATTAAGGTATCTATCTGCAGTGTTTATATAAAATTGACATTAAAAATTCAAGTCAGATTACATTAATAAATGTACTCAGTAAATCTCAGCACCAGAATAGGTCAGACTGTGTATTTGTGTCAAAAATTTGAGAGTTGGTACATGAAAGGGGCTCTGGACTTGGAACACTTTTTTTTTTTAACAGACAAATTCTCCATTTCTTTATATGACAAGAACATAATCCCACTTACCTGTTTATGGGGCATAGCTTTCTGTTTACAGTCATGAAATACATTCTCAGAAGAGTTAACTAAGTTTCTATGCAACTGTAATCATTCTTCAAAAACAAGAATCAAAGTTGCTTAGAAGTACTTACTCAAACACTGAGCTGTCATTTTGATCCCCCCATATGAGGATCTCTGTTATAGAACGAATAGTCTCTACCAGCAGGTTGCGGTTGTGATCTGTTACTGTTGTATTTTTAGTCAAAACATGATACATGTACCTAAAAGAAAAAATAATTACAAGTAATATACAACCCTGCCACTTTCACTGGCACCACGTTTGTCTTTAGTCACTGTAACTTAATGCAGCCACACAGACACACACTATGTCTAATCACTGTACAATTTTAAAATCCTAACATTTCTTTTAACACTGCTGCAGAAAGTAATTGATAAAGGAATTTATACAAAACATATGTCAAATGAAACAAATCCATAACTAGCCAGGTGAGTTATGAATGCTTATGAATTTGTTAACATAGGACTAGAAATTATGTAACACTTATCCAATGGTGCTTAACCAAAGGAAAGAATTTCTCTACAAGTAAGTGAAAGTCAAAGAAGCAATGAACAAGTAAAAGGAGAAACAGAAGAAGCAGTGAAGCATGTATAGTAGCTGATTAAAAAAAAAAAAAAGGATGATTCTGGAGAGTCACATGCAGATCTAATTAGAAAAGTTAGATCACTCTTGTCTGCAGTTTCATGGTTGACACATCACAACTGTCAAAGATTATTCATTCCTCTTGGCAAAGGTTACTCATCAGGTTTCTGGCCCTTCAAGCACAGAAACACTGTTCTAGAAGGTGACAAATTTCAGCTTTACTATCTCAAAGGGCAAAAGTTTCAGGCTGTCTAGGGAAGTTTAAGAAAACATGTCTATACTACACAGGTGACAGGAAGTTAATTAAAATCTGTAAGCTTGTATTGTAAGTCTTGGAGTTTTATTCAGTAAAGGAAGCACATCTACCTTTTTCCAAAAATAAGATGTTACATTGAAGATTACTTCCTTTGTTATCATCCCCCTGCCCGCCCCATCCCCTGGATGGAGGAGTAGGGAGAGGAAGAAGAACACAAATTCTATTAAAAGCACAAGAATCACCACTGCTTTTCACCCCCAGGTTTGTTAGGGTGGAGTCTTTTTGTCTGGTTGCTTTTGGGGTTTTTTGCTTTTATATAGTAATAAAGAAAAAGGATGTAAGAAAGGTGCACAATTATGAAAGTCATTATATTAAAAGAATATGATCAAAGAAATTTCATG
Organism: Heliornis fulica; assembly: GCA_013399135.1. NCBI lineage: Eukaryota > Metazoa > Chordata > Aves > Gruiformes > Heliornithidae > Heliornis > Heliornis fulica. The sequence goes on along the minus strand of VXBZ01007723.1, from coordinate 768,739 downwards.
CCATTTTACAACTGCAGGAGCTTTAGCAGACCACATGTTGCTATACTGCAATCTACTGAAAACCAGGAGTAACACCTGAGCCTTCAGGATTACCTGTGCCATTTACTCACAAGTGTTTGGGAAGGGGACAGATTTTTCCACACTACCAACTTCCCAATTAAAAGTGGAGTTAATCAAAACTCCCAGGATCTATTTTTGGGAAAATAGCCTGCATGTCCTGACTCTGGGGAAGCCTATTGTAATTTTGGATTCCATGGAAATTTGTTCAGTTGTTCAGGCTAAAATTCTAGGAATCTTACTAGATGGATGCAGGAGTTCAGAAGTTCAAGAAGCCAATTTTTAAGCAACAGATCCAAAGACTTCAAACAGCTATTATGCAAATGATATAAGTACTAATTTTGCTAAGCTTCTGTAGTGTTCAAGGAAAGACTGCATTTCTACAACAAAATTTTGGGGTGTCTGGTTTAAAGCAAGCATCAAAAGTTTAGCTTAAAACCAGCTTTGAAACACATTCCAAAAAACAGTATTGCCATCAATGTTATCTACACTAAGAAACTGAATCACTGCACAGGGCAAACATGCAGCTGGAGACTAAAACACCACCTAACCGAACACATTATCAGGCTGTTTCAACTACTTACCAGACTCAGGAAGACAAAACAAGATATTAGCTAACTTAGAAATCTTTTCCATGCTTGAATTAAATAAAACCAATCATACTTGCAGTTTACTGAAAATTTGCAAAAGTTGGTTTGGGGAATCTTCTTCAACTGCTGAGTTGCCACCCACTTGGTTAGAGCTTTGCGGGACTTGTTGCAAGACATAGTCTGTCCTCACAAGCCATGCAGGAAGCAGAAGCTATTTCAGACAGTTTATTATGCTGTTACAATAAAATGCTATATGGTTGCTGATCTTGATATTGCTTAATCATCAAATAGCAATTTTACTGTGTTGAGTACAGCACAAGGATACTGAGAGGTAAACAACCCAGAAGTTCAGAGTTTTAGCAAACTTGATATACCACATGCTCTTTTCCCTTCCTCCCAAAGCCAGCAATGTGATAAAGCCTACATCATATTAAGGTTAACCTACCAGACAGCAGAGGACAGAGGAAGAAAAAGGTAAGAGATAGCAGGAGGAGGGAAAAAATGTCTTCTCATACTCTTTTCAGTAAAAAACAAAACAAAAAACAACAAACCAAACACCCACTCTCCCTCTTCAAGCTGTTTTATTCCCCTAATAAAACAACCCTAATTTTCCAACTCCAAAATGACATCTGTTCAAACTGAAAACATTGTAGGAAAAGTTGATTCATAGCTATCTCCTACAGTCATAACTGCCTGGTCATGGGCCATACTGTAAGTCACTAAATGACACTTCAAAAATCACCTGTAAATCCTCTTCCACTAATCTGAGGATCACGGATCAAGTTCCTTTCTATGGAGCGTGACAGCATCACAGTTCTTAGTGAAGATGAGAGAGTAAGTCTGATCACCTATAAGAATTCCTGGGGCATACAAGACCAAATGGCACACAAGCCCCGCAAAACCTTCCCACTATGGCACTATACATCTGATCATGACAGTGAATCAAATGATGGAACAAAAAAGTCACTGAGCATGCATCAGTTAATGGAACAATAAACAACTGAAGACAGAAGGCAATTAAATCAGAACAGTTAATTTCACAGAATAGTATTTTTCCTGAAAGTTAAAGAGTAACTAATACTACTTCATGCACTTTAGCATATTTATTTCAAGTCTAGTATTTGAAGTTTATGTATAAATTTTTGCATCTGCAAACATGTACTTCTCATTAATAAGTTACACTATGCAAACTTGCAAACAAAGTTTATTCCAACAGTAGAACTCTGGGAATGGGAAGAAGTGGGAGAAATTACATGCTATTATCTCACCTCAGGAGTCTAGGGAACATAGACCATTTAGAGGTAAAAAACCCAGAATCATTTAATAGTCAGGGATGTATTAACTCTAAATTACTTAATAACAATGTTGCTACACAGTTCCTTGATTTACTAACACAGGCACTCAGAGAAAAGCTGGGCTTCCCTTTCAAGCTATTCTTTTTAGTTCTTACTTGAAAAATGAATGAGAAAGCATGCACATACTTGTTTCTCTTACCAGACATGCAACACACCACATAATGAGAATATAAATTACCACACAAATACAGCATTATCATACTTACATAAATCCTTAAAGCCTATATTTAAATGATGATTCATGTTTGTATTCCAAAATGCTAAACTCAAAGATGAGGTTTTTGACATCGCTAAACTCAAAGATGAGGTTTTTGACATCTCTATCTCTCTACATGAAGACTGGGTTCAAACAAACAAAACCCACCACATGGGAAGTGTCAAAGCACCCAATACCATCAAAATCAGTAGATTTTTCCAGCTACTCAAGACAAACAAAATTCTGAACTTTTTTCTTGTAAGAAACCATGTTCAATGGGGTAACATAATACTCATGAATACAGAAGGTGTGTATTAATGACTTTCCTACTTATTACTCAGAAAAATACACAAAACCAGGCAAGAGTTTAGGATGTCAAGCACTCAAAAAGCCCCATACTTAACCATAACATGCCTGCTTGTTCTTCATGCCACCTGTAACTCTGTACTTACAGTTCACATAGAGATAACTTGATGTATAGTGTACATAGTACTTCAGGAAATGAGTCAGCTGTGAAACAAGTCTCCAGTCATCGATGTTTATAGACACTACATTTGACCAAGGACTGAGAAATGTTCAACACCCAACTCTAACGATATAAAACCTTTTCCACAATCAGTATGCAATTAAAATACCAAATGAAGCAACAATGAAAACATACTTGAAGGTAACAACAAGGCCATGTAAAATACCTCTCAGAAACCTGGGGGGAGGGCTTCCATCTAGAAACAAAGATAGTAAGCTTACAGGTTACAAAGCCTTTCACTTTAGCAATAATGCCAGAGATTTTGCCAGATAAACTTTTCAGAAACAGTTATAATATTACCACTGGAATACTGGGAAAAGTTACATAAAACCTCATCATCCATTCCAAAGCAAAGTGAAAATGTGTAGACAGATGGGGAAAGAAGATACAGTTATGCTCTCAAGGAGACCTGACCATGCACCTGCTAAGGTTAGACTATTTTCAACTGAGCAGTATGAAAAACTTTTTGGTACTTTAATTGTATGTCACAGCTTCTGAGGTGAAAAGCTGCAGAAGCAGAGTACAGTGACTATCACAGTCAGTGCCTGAAGAGAACTGCAATAAACCCTAACCTACACAAGAATGCCTGGTGTATGTGCAAAGGTAGGCCACAAGAGAAAAACACAGCTTGTCAGAAAGCACAAACTTAAGTTTGTGTAGCAAGACAGACGGTTATCTATAACAACCTTCACTTACTTGCTTTTAGAACTGGAAACAAATAACAGAAGACTACATAACCGGAGAGGAAAAAAAAAAAAAAAGGTCTCATTTCAAACTGCTGGATGTCACCTTTAAGAAGTGGATTCTGGCCCTGTTTCAGACAAAGTGTCATGTAAAGATAAACAGGTCCATTCAGACCCTTTTCACAAGCAATCACTAACATTATTCCTGTTTCCAGAGCACATAGGCTTTGTCCATTTACTAAATTATTGACATTCTTTCAATTACTAGCCAAAGACCACAAAAAAAACAACAAACAAGTGTCAGAAGCACCCAGGCAGTGCATAGTACTGTTTCATAACCTCTCTAGATGACAATTTGGTAAGGTATTAGAAAACTGGATTAAACTGAAACTGTTTTCACTGGCAAAAAAAAAAAATTAAATATTTAAAAACACTTAATACAGACACAATTTTCCTTTAGCCAATCCATTAGCCATTGCACATTTGAGAAGAGACTGAAGAGTAAAATTCCAAAAAGCAAGTCTCAAACAATCAGCTTTAAAGCTGATGAGAAAGAAAGAGAACCAGGACAACAGGACAACCTAACCAGTAACAGCAAGCCTAGCATATTTGACTTGACTCATTCACTTGGAACACAACCTGGATTTTTGATGAGTTGAAAAGACGAGAATGCAGAAGATGGTGAGGTTATCAAGACTGAATTTCTTTCATGACACCAAAACATGCCCTTTCCTCTGCCCTTTTTCCTTCAGTTGCTCTACCCACTTCAGCTACTACCTCAGAAAAGTCCTAAATTTTACTTTATCACTAGGATGCTGCCTTTGCTGCTGATATCTAGCTAGAAAATGAAATTCATACAGCCTAGCTAAACAAACACTTAAAATATAGTCTAAACAGATCAAGTGTCTTGGCTGTCTTTTACACACTACCACTTTAGACTTCATAGTTAAAGAAATCGCATGCAAAAATAGGAAACAAAGCAAAGTTAATATTTTAATAGATAACTACACAGTTGAATTCTCAGACCACATTCAAGTGCAAGCCATAACACTTACAGCATTATTCCTTTCTGCTGCAAATCAAACAAGGTTATAGCTTCTTACACTCTCTCTGGCCCCAAGAGAGCATACGTTCACTTTTCTTGCCTAAAAGATTATAACATCCTAGTATCCCTCTCATCAGCCTACTTTTTCTAAAACTTAAACCAAATTTCATAATGAATCAGTGTTCTTGTCCTATTTTCAAGTATAATATAAAAACCAGATAGAGATAAAGCTTCACCAGCACTGAGTAGTACCTAACAACTACCCCATACGTAAATAGAACATGATTCTTCCCCTTTTTTCCACAATGCCAGTTCACGCTGCTGACTTACTAGTCTGATGTACCATGCTTTCAAACTTACTTTTTGCAGTATTAATGCTTCATCAGTTCCGTATTTATGACTTGATTTCCCTGTCTTTGGGAGTCATGTACTTCAGTTACTTTCCAGTTTAGAAACAAGGATCAGAATCCATAAATTATCTTGATAAAAGTAATTGCAAGATCCAAGTCTTGCATAAGTGCATCCTGCTCATTACTGTTAGATCCCACTGGTGTCCTTCTTTTAGTTTGACTAACCATTGAGAAAGAAGTGGCTCTCAGTTTTCAGACCTTTAAATCCAGTGACTTCATTTCCCTCTTAACATCCTTCTTCTCTTGCTCAGAAGGAAGAAAAGCTACAACAGTGAATCTAATTTTTCTTACAACAGAACAATTGAAATGGCACAGGGAATTTCGAATGGTTTTACCCCCGTCATCTTTCCAATTCTCCAGTGGCAGAACTAGCAAAAACTACTCCACCTTCTGCAGAGAGCAGTAATGCAAGGATAGCACAGACTCCAGAGACTAACATTACAATTCTCAAGCTCAATGGCTTCAGAGCCAGCTGATGAGTGCTCTAACCAGGGTACATTCCCAGCACCTGCAAAACCACCTCCCGGAGCACCACGAATCACGGCTGACTGCTATGATCTCCACACACACCCCAGAAGGGCTATATTGTTTACAGGCTGGGACCAAGCTCCTCGCTTCCGTCTCTGCCATTACCAGGAAACAATCAAAGTTCTCCCTCGAGAGGAATGTGAAATTTCTTGTATTCATCACCTCTTACACTGAGCAAGCCACTGACACTGTTAAAAATCTAACTAACACGTATGACAGTCATGAGTGTGACATGACATCACCGAACTGCATCTACCCTAAAGACATTTGTGGACGAAGAGGCAGAAACGGGACTGATTTCCGTGAGAAAGACACCAGCCCACACGGCACAGGGAGCCCCCTTCGCCACCGGTGAACTGCTCCAGGAATTTTCGGCTTGGGAGAGCTGCGCCACAACACACAGGCAGGGAGACAGCAAGCGACTGGGGAGCGTCGCCTGCCGAGCCGCCTCCCTCCTCACACCCTCTCCTCCGGGACGCCTCCGAGCGTCGCAGCCCTCTCCGAAGGAACACCCTGCCCCGAGCAGCTCCGCAGACAGTCTGCCTACCGCCCCCACCACCGGCTCGTACCCTCTGATTCCCCTCACAACCAGGCGAACCCGACCGCAGCACGGCTCTCCACGACAGCTCACGGCTCTCCTCACAGCTGGCCCCGACCCCGCGACCGGCCTCGCGCTTACTTGAGGTGATCCAAAGAGTGGATGCTGCGGGCGGCCTTCCCGTGCCCGCCGCCCACCCAGCTGCGGGAGCGACCAAACATGCTGGCGGCGAACCGTTGCTACACCCGGAGAGCTCTAGGGCTTCATAGCCCCCCGAAGAAGGACGGGCGAGCGGTGCCCGAACGGATGGAAACCGTGGCAACCGGGAAGCAACCCCAAGTGCGCCACACAGAGGCACACACAAGAGCCAAGACGCATGCGCTAGCGCGGCACGCTGGGAATCGGGGTCCCGCGCCCCGCCCCGCCAGCGCCGCATGGACTGCAAGTCCCAGCAGGCGCCGGGGCAGGAGGGCGAGTTCTGTCAGGTTCCCGCCTTAGCTGGCCAGGCCTGATCTCGGCGCTTTCGGGGACGTCCTTCCCCGGGACACCGTCTGGGGAGGGGACCCCTCGGGTACCGTCACGGCCCGATACCCGCCTGCGAGGAAATGCGAGAGTTCTCGGGGAGACCAGAGTTTTGTGCTTTCCTGTCAGGATTTCCGCAGGGAACTGGAAGTGCATGTCCTAAAGTATCCTCCAAGGGCCGCGCTTCAGCGCTTTACCTCAGGGTAGCACGAGCAGGAGCTTGGGCCTTTCCTGGGCACACCGGCCGTGGAGAGCCTTGAGGGCTGAGGCAAGCCTGCACCCCCTCATCTAAGAGCTCGATTTTTTTTTTATCCAACTGATTACTTCCATCTCTTCAGCAGTTACAAGTTAGAACTTGTTAGGGAGAGAGGACTGTTAAGTTAAAATAATCTAAAAGACTATATTTAGCCTAAGCAGAATAGCAGCCTGTTAATGTGTGTGTACACCACCCAAGTGCACGGCAAACTGAGACAAAACCTGGCCCCTGTGGAGTCCCTCTCACCTTTTGTGACTCCAACTGAAGCAGTTCTGGTGGGGTCAGTCCTGATCAGAGGACAACAGGAAGACAACAGTGACACGTTTAGCTGCTGACACTCATTCTACGTTTTTTTCCATGAAGGAGTGTACATTTAGTTTTGAATTGGCTTTAAAACTGAACTGAAGCAGAATAAAGTGAACAGCATCATTAGTGGCTGTCCTGATCTTGGGTTAGATGTTTTAATGGGATAAAGAAACTAAAAGCTGAAGAGTTTGTCAGCCAGTGAAAAAAACAAAACAAAAAACCAAACCCCCCCAAAAACCCCAATGCACGAAGACAATGCCCCAGGTCTAAAATTGCACCTTTGACTATAATGTATTTAAAACAGAAAATTTCTTTGCTTGGTCAGCAAAGGAATCATAGAACCATAGATCAGAGTTGGAAGAGACTCCCAGAGGTCATCTAGTCCAACCCCCCTGCAAGAAGCAGGGACACCCCCAACTAGATCAGGTTGCTCAGGGCCTCATCCAACCTGGCCTTGAACGTCTCCAGGGATGGGGCATCCACCACCTCCCTGGGCAACCTGTTTCAGTGCTCCACCACGCTTACAGAATGTCTGGAAACCAAAACGGGTCCAAGCCCCACAGCTACTCTAGGAGGGCCTTATTCAACAACGGGAACACAACTTCCCTGGGCAAAGAAACAGAAAAATCGTGCCCACACTGGGCCCTGGGTGCAGCAGGGTGAGAGACACTCCGGGAAGGCGAGGAGCTGGCACTGCAAGACACCTCCTATGACGTGACCAGCCCCTGGGCAGGCGGAGCGGGATTCGGCTGCCGGTGAGCGCCGGCAGCCGTC
>VXBZ01007723.1:740294-760597 GCA_013399135.1 Heliornis fulica | reverse complement strand
CGCCCGCAGCTCCCGCCGCCGGAGCCCGCTGCAGCCCCGCACGACTGCATGCCCGCCGCGGTCTCAGCACGTCTGGATTCGCTGGAGTCCTGGGCCTTCCATGCGCTGCTGGTGCTGCCCTATATGTTTTACGTGGGTTTGTTCTTTGTCAACGTGCTGATCCTCTACTATGCCTTCCTGATGGAGTACATCGTTCTCAATGTAGGCATCGTCTTCCTGCCCGAGGATATGGACCAGGCTCTGGTGGATCTGGGGGTGCTCTCTGACTCTGGCTCCGTGCTCTATGAGACGGACAGCGAGCTGGACGTCTTTGATGGGTACTTGGAGTGACGCCACGGGGTGTCTTTCCGAAGCGACCGCGGGGCGACGCCGCCCGTCCCGGGGCCGGGTGTCCCGACATGGCCGTAGCTCGGGGACCGTCTCGGCTCCTGCTGCGCAGCATCTTACTTTGCAAATGCCTCCCGCCCCCGGTGCAGGGACGAAGCGGGGCGCTAGGGACTTGCTGCCGCCCGGCAGGGCCGCGGACACGCAGAGGGCTCGCAAGGGACGTAAGTCATTTCCTCGGGCTCGTCCTGGGCAGCGGGGCGCGCCCTGCGCGGCTCCGCCCGCCCTCCCTTCCCCTGAGGGCCCGCGATGCGGACACCGGCCTGGCACGCCATCCCGCGGGGGCGGTGGCCGGGCTGGGACAGCCCTCCCGGGGACAGCGGGGATGCAGAGGCCAGGAGTGGGCGCTGCGCCGGTGGACACAAACCTCTGCAGCTTCTAGCGCTAGCGAGGTCTGTGGGCAGAGGGTCGGGCTGCCTGCGCGGTGATGAGCGCTGCCCGGCCGCCCCCGGCGGTTCCTACCCCCCCCGGCACCGTCACGCAGAGCCCAGGGACTGGTGTCCTCTGCTGCGAGGCGAGGAGAATATCTTTCCCTAAGGACTAATTTTCACAGTTCTGAGCCACTGCAGCTGTTACACTAGGTGTTATGTTTACAGCCGGTCGACAACTTCTCTGATCTGGTCTTGAAAGCAGCCCTGAATCGAAATGAACGTCCAGGCTAGTATTTACCTAAATTCAGAGGCCATACTGGAACCAGAAATACATCTTGATCAGATGTCCTTTAAAACAGCTGTCATGGATAACGAGAAACATACCCATCTCACCATTCTTGTGTTAATCATACCACAAGGGTTTGCTTGATAGATATATTGTAGCTTTGAGTGATACAAAAACTCTGGAAATATTGTAAGGATTTAGCATTTTAAAATACTGAAAAGTAATTGGGAAGAAAATCACTATTTCTAGCTAGGACATTCTGTGCCAAATGTATGTTAATGAAAACATTCACACATTAAAATGTGTTAGCAAATCTGCCAGTAGACTTTTTAGCAAATATTGGCTGTAAATTTGAAAACCAGTTCACGATACCTTTTTATTTTCTATTTGAAACTATGGAAATAAGAAATTCTGATATAAGCTGACAACCATAATCTTAGTGACATGGTATAAAAATGTCATTTAACATCAAGCTATTTTCATCAGTCTTCTAATTTAAAAACAAACCACCCAACCTTTCCTGTAGGGCTGGCTGTCCATCATACAGGTTAAAACTGCTTCCTAAATATTCCTGTTGAGATTCCATATGAGGTAATAGTTGCTAGTTTTGGTCCATAGGTTAGAAGGAGAAAAAGTAAGTTTTAGAGTTGGGAGTACCACTGCACAGAGGTGAACAAAGCTTGGTCAAGGACACTTAGAAGCATACTCCCACTCGAGTGGGAGGGGAACAGCTGTTAGTTGCTACTGAAGCAATCCCATTGCATGTAGCTACTGCAGATGAAAATGCTCATACCAGCATTTGTGGCCCATCCTAAACAGCTGGATTAGAAAATCTGCTAGAACAGGAGGTCTGCAGCAGAACTAAACTCCCCACAAAACACTGTTAGCTACTTTTGTGGGTGTCTCCTCTCCTGTTTCAGCTGGGCAAATAACACACATGCTCTGTATTCTGGGAAAGAAATGAATTAAAATTAATGGAAATGTAAGCAAAATCTTTGGTGCAAAAATCCCTATCCCTTTTTGCCTCCAAAATACTTTTTCCCAAACCTCGGATCTTACTATTCCAACACCATCTAATACAGGGATTATTTTTTTTTTCTTAATTATGTTTTTGCTCACTAGGATTTGTCATGAGGCATTGCATCTAGTTTTCAGGAAGTCTTAAGAAGAACAACAGACATAATTTTCCTTGGCAGTTTTTTCCTACTACGTGAACACATAGTTTGATAGAGCGTAGGGTCTGAGCAAATTCGTTCAGTGTAGATAAATGGGCTTAATAAACATTTCCTTCATGTTAATAGGATAAGCAGCCCAGCAAACTAGTTGATGTTCTAAAAAACCTATGACACCTCGATATATAGAAATCAAGCAGCAAAGGCCCTCGCAAAGCACAGAAAGCTCAGTCTTAAGCTCTGCACAGGTACCAGCTTTGGCTCTGGTCTGTAATTTAGAAGTTGTCATGTTAGATGGTGGTTTCCACTGAGAATCAAATCACAAATGCCTAAAGTTATATCAGTTATTAGAGAGCAAAAATATATTATTGCTGTGCTTCATCTGTTTATACATTTAATTATATACACACCAACTTGGCCACAAATTGCATAATTATTTAGCTACCTGGCAAAGCATGCCACCATGAAAGGGGATTTGTGTTAATATCCTGGTTACAGGTTTCTTCAGTGTTCTCTGCCATTCCTCCTCACCAGTTCCCTAGCAAGGCGGGTAGAAGAGGACCCTAATTTGAAGCTGTGGTTTCTGCCTTAGGAGCAAATGTGAGGGACTGAAAGGGAAGACTGAGATCCCTTTGGCGTGCGGTCTGCAGTGACCCCAGTTCTGTGTGGTTGCTAACCCGTGCTCTACGTAGCCCTAGGAAGGCTGCCCACCTGCCCTGTTCGCTTGCACGCAGCAGTGCTGAGGAGACACTGCAGCAAGAATGGGTCTTAGCTTTACCAGCAGAGCTGAAAAATACATAGGCCTTAACCTTTGAGTTAAATAGGAGTGTTCTTCATGTGACTCACCAGTGATTACTGAGAATTACTAAAAAGCTATGATTAGCCTCAACTGAAACCTTGCAGTGTGCTCCGTGCATTTAGAAAGCCTTGCACCCAGGAGGTGAGTGGCATGCACGACAGGGAAACAAAGGAGGGAAATCCCAAGAGGCGATTCTGTAAAATGTGGAAAGGCTAATTTAGGTGTAAAAATAAAAGAGTGTGGATCAAAAGCTCTGTTCTCTCTTGCAGCAAAACCCTCACTTAAATAAACTCAGTAGGAGCAAAATTATGTCCAAGTTTCTGAGCATAATTGGTGGCTGAGCTTGAAGGCAGATAACTAAGCACCTCAAAGCAGCCTCCTATCCTATTCAAATGTGGTAATCCATCTTTATAAACTGAGCAGAACTGAGTTTGCACAGGTCATCTATTTTAGCATGAGCATGCCAGGTTCTGTAATATCTGAAGTGTCTTGGGATAAGGTGATATGACTGTTCTGCTTGTACTTTATTAAAATCAGATGTTACTCATCACAAAGTACTCTAATCCAAAAGAAAATGAGCAAAACCAATCAATATTCAAAACCAAATAGGAAATTATTTATTTAATACTACAGCACAAGCATTACCTGTATTTTTTCATCAAAGTGAATTGCCATGAAGGTCTTCAGTGAGTAGGATCCAGGACTCAGAAAACTTGTGGTTCAGCACTTCTGCTATATGCCAGCATCTAAATCCTGAATTAGAGAAATAGCTTTAGACACTAGCTCATCAATATAGCAGCAATTAGAAATACAGCTCAGTGACTGTCAGAGACAGCATGGCCCAGTGGAGAGGGAAGCAACCATGCTGGACACCCTGCATCTGCCACTGAAGTCTTCTGTGAGGTTAAGTCAGTTGCCTGTGCCTGTGTTCCATCTCTCTAAACCAGAGATGCCACATAAAAGGAACAGAGCAGAAGAATGTTGTCATGTCAATATACACATAAATGCATCAGAATCTACCTCCTGACCCCTTTTCAGACTTTGAGTTGTAAAAATGAGCACAGTGATCTGTTACTTGTTTTACCCTGTTTTCACTGTGCTCCTCTTCCCTTATTTGTAAAAATCTCCATGTGAAAGAAAAAATTTGGCTTGTTGATTCATACAGATCAGTCATCATTTTATGAGTTATAGTAACAACAGGATTAAGAGCAATAGCTATGATTTTTAGAACTGTTTCAGACTATTAGATGTTATAAAAATTAATACAAATTGAGTACTCAAAACTCACATGACAGCTCTGCTTTAGAGACTTTTGTACTCAGACTCTTCTTTATCAAGAATTACATTCTACATGGAAGGAAGAAAAATTTTTGGTTAACTTATGAACTCTCCATTCAGACTCATTAACCACAGTCAGACACCCCAAGTGATTTCCTACCAAATGTATGCATTTATATAATGCAAAGAGAGGAAGCACATTTAAAAAAAAAAAAAGTTTTCCAAAGGCTGCTGTTAATACCATGAATTAAAATGAGGCATTTAAAATTAAGAGATGTTCAATTTAGGATAGAAATAGTTCAGGCCCGAGTATTTAATGTGTTAGACTCCTAACCATAAGTGATTCTAAATATTTTTTTCTTTTTAAAAGTAATTTCTGTGGTTCTTCCTACCAAAAAAAAAAAACCACCCCAATTTAATCACCTTGCTTCAGTAGGTAGCACTAGCCAATTACTAATTTTAAACTGTCAAAAGAATTAAGAAACTAATCCAATTTAATTCTTCAGGTTTGTTTCCTCTGGAGAAGGGGCAGAGTGACATTACAGTTCAGCTAGCAACTAGCAATCCTAAAAAAGAATAAAAGAAGATTCTGTTTTGAGACATTTAGTTTGTGTTTTGGCCAGTTCAACTATTTGCATTTGGCCCCTCATTGTGATTCTAGTTTATATGGAGTACAGTTGTCCTAAAAATTAAATAGCACACAGAAATGGATAAAACTTCTAATTCCTTCAGGCAAATGATCAAACTGTCTTTTCCCAGTGGGGTTTTAGTACCTGTCTGCAAACTTGGGAAAAATATGGCTGAATAGTTTGGCTTATGCTGAGGAGACAAACATTTTTCTAACGTGTGATTAAAAGGGTAAAGATTATTAGCAGCCATATAAAAAACAAATGGTGTAATAGAAAATGATGACATGCACTGAATGATCAGCTGCTGGGGACAACTGCAATTCAGCTAACAGACATAAGACCCAAGGCTTGCTCAGACAGCAGAGCCCCAATAGGTCATGACATCTGCAACATGCTTTTGCAGAAAGTCAGGAAACAGAACACAGACAGTGTCAGGATGCAAAACAGAGTCACTCTGTTTCCTTTGGTCCAGCCTGAATTGTGAAGAATAATAACTTCACAGAATTAACAACATTATCTCAATTAAGTTTCTTCTGATGCTAGAGTTATGCTATAATAGCCACACTGTTAACTGCTTTCAGGTGTCCCTTAGGTTCTTTGAAGATGATAGTTCTGAGATTTTAAAACTACTTGCTACCTTTTAATTCTCCATCGTGTTTGAAATTTTAAAAATTTTCTGTTAAAAATTAGGTTTGCATGAAATTTGAAGGGCAGACTTATAATCAGCTGAATAGAAAGGCAAGATTGAATATCCTGGTCAACTGTATCATTCACGCCCCATTTAATATCTGCCACTGCAAATGACAGCCTTGGATTAGCAGCCCTACAGCAGTGTTTGAAACTTCCATTAGACAGCTTTATGTTTTGCTTTGGAGGCTCAATACATTTTGCTGTGCTATTTTTAAGTCAGCCTAGAATATGATCTACAGTGCAGAACTCTCTGAACTGTCTTCTGTAGATGAGAGTATTTACTTCAACTTGGAAAGCAGTCAGATAACCATCAAATGAGTAACCTGTTAGAACTGCTGTTTCCACTTCTTGGTTTAAGAAACAGGACTTTGAGCATAGGGTTACTGGCAGCAGCATGCTCTAGCTGATAGACATTTGTGGGAAGTATCTCACTGGACACAAAAGTGCTGCTTTTTCCTGACCTAGACTCTACAGTAAGTGGTGCACAAGAACAGAGGAACTTTGTGTTGGGTTGCACCACACTCACCCAGCCCTGTGTTCTGAGAGGGGCAGGGGTTGCTCTCTGGGAGAGCATATGGCCCTCACCAAATTCTGCAGTCTGGTCTCTTCATACTTTCCAGAATCCTCAGTGGCTGTAAGAGGGCACATTGCTGTCCAGCCCTTTAGCAGCCGTTTTCCAAACCCACCCTCTTTTGCCCAGTCAGTGTTATGAAGTCTTTCCTGAGTTCCTTGCCCTCAGTACAGCATCTGAATACCTGGAAAAGCTCGTTTCCTGCAGTCTCAATGATTTATCTGTTCATTCTCTTCTCTGGGTCACTAATGGTGATGTTGAATAACAACTGGTCCCTGGTATAGCCTGCTTCTGACTTTTTCCTACCAAGCCTAATTCTTTGCTTCTACTCTTTTAATCTGCTTTCAGTCCATAGAAGTACCTTTCCAAAATACTGCCAACCTACTTGCTTTCAGCTTCCTGTGAGGCCTTTCTTCACAATACTGCATTTCTCATTACATCCACACTTGTGTAGAACGTGTGACCATCACATTTTCTTCTTAATTCAGCCTCCTTGTAGATTCTATTGTCTTCTGCACCTGAAATGGCGATGGTCCTGCCGCAGGACCCCGTGTGCATCAGCCTGACACAGGATCTGCTGAGCCTTTTGCTTCACACACAGCAAGTGAAGAACAGCAGAGAGGCAGTGGTTTGCCCTGCAGTCCAGCAAGAGCCTTTTCACAGAGGTCCATGCTGAAAGCAGATCAGTTAACAGGTCTGTTATGGCCTTGGAGCACAGACTCCCTTCCCCTTATCAAGAGATCAGCACCTTTCCTGTGCAGGGTCCCCTGACTTGCCACAATGTGCAGGAGGCCTGTAACAGAAAGGGGAGGAGGGAAGAGCTGTCCTTCCAGGCATGCTCCACCCAGCACAGATGGTCTCCTGAGCTGCAGGCAGCCAGGGGACCTGCTCTTGGTCTACCTCAACTCTTATTCAGTACAGATTCACCCTAGAAATCGTCCTCTTTCAGAGCTGCACCATTCCCCACTGTATTAATGAGTCATCTGTTAGATCCTATGTCCAGATACAGTCATTAGTGCCCAGCACCTTTGTCATCCACAGTTCTGGTTCTGCTTAAAGAAGGCTTCTCAGGACTTCTGCGTACCTCTACTGGTAGTAAAAAAGTCCTCTTAATAGTTGTTGGATACTTTGATCCAGTTAAGGCAAATTAGATGCACTGGGATAAAGCAATATAACAGTAATTTATTGTCAGTAGCACCAAAACGTTACCCCGTGATATTTAACTCTAACTACTTAGCAATAGATCCAATATGCTTTGAAAAGGTGACTAAAGAAGGGAAGAATCAGAGGCTACGTGCAGGCAATACATAATTAACAGAATGAGACAAAAAATAACACTCTAACAAACACTATCCGGTTAAGAAGATGTAGCCAGTTCAAATATAGGTAGATGTCATGATATCAAACCTAGCATGAAATAGGGAATCTCCCTGTATATCGTAGCTGGCTGTACTCTCTTAAGAGCAACCCTTACTAATTGACATGATAGACTGCAAATGACAGCTTATTCTCATATTCCTGACACTAATATTCCTGCCTCAAAATTACACCAAGGATTAGAGTGCTCTGACATCTACAGAAACTGTTATGTTGATTTCTCTGTAAGGTTGTTCAGGCCTTTACTTCTTACACAGTTATAAGCCATAATCACAAAAGGGTTTGTTTAGGTTTGATTTTCTTTTAAAGAAGTTGATGGCATGGTGCTGTATCCAACATATGCAGCAACTTGTTGTTTTAGCTATCAAGGGTTACTCTGCATTTGTGTGTTTTCTTTTTAACAGATTGATTAAACACCTGAAATGGATCATGACCAAGTTAAGGGATCATGACTGGAAAGAAGCTACACTCTGAAATGTAGAGATGAAGAAGAACAAGGGGACAACAATAAGAGTTGTCATTAGACCTTGTCAGTTGTGACTTTCTCCATGGCCATTGCCTCTTGCGTGTGCACTGACTGCAGTGACTTGAGCACCGTACTGGGCTTCCATCAGTAATTCTGGGATGGACTGTATGAACAAATAATATAGGCTGTGTTCTGTTATAGCAGAAAATCAAAATGCTACTCAGATTTGATAAACTTCGGACTAAATATCCTGTCACTCAGATGGACACACTACATACTGCTAAGCAAGTTTTACAGTCACACACTGAAAACTTTACCAGCCAGTAGTTTAAAGACAGTGCTCTCTCAGGGGAAAACACGCAGGGGTGACTGCAAGGAGGTTCTGTTCAGGGCAGTACTATGGCAAGAACTGTGCTAGTAAGATATTTTATTAAAAACATGAGTTTTGAAATAGATCAGAGCGTGTATTTTGTATGTCAGATGGATTCATTATCTAACATGGGATACTTTGCAGATTGTTTAAGGTCATGTTCCTATGTACAGCTGTGGAAGCAATACAATAAAGACTGACCTTTTCCATGAGAAAGTTGAGTAATCATCTGTTGGAATTCTTTTTCGGTTTGAACAGAAAATAGCTGAAATATGCTCTCCGGGAATCTCTGGTTTACTGCAGATACCAGCAGGTAGTTTCAAACTGTTGAGTTGGCCAGCCTGTAGGAAATCCTCATGAGCAACTACTTAAAAAACCAGATCTGAACTGAAACACCAGGAACTGTGCACTGTGGCAGAGAGAAAACCCGCATGTTATTCAGGGCAGATATACTAGGTTTGTCCTAATATATTTTTAGAGTAGTCTAATTTTTGTAACCGTGCAGTTGTTCATGCATCAAGAACATTTCAGATAAAGCAATATTTAAAACATTTCTCCTGAACACTCTCTATGCATTATGTCTGTGCTCTGCAGCATCTACCGTCTACTCCCACCTTGGACTGTTGGATCCCTACAGATGGTGTCATGAGTCTCTTGATAACCAGTATGATTGAACAAGAGGGTGATGGTTTAGGTCCCCCTTGAAACAATGACAAGGTGACAAATACATTTGTATATTAAACTCTTTTTTTCCTGATACTTTCAGTGTGTTGCACTCAACCATACTTTTTTAACTCCTACTGCAGTAGAAATTACCTTCTAGTCCCCAGAATTATGTGCCCCAAATGCAATTTTCAGCTGTTTCTGCAAGAGGTGAAGTACCATCACTGAACAAAATGTCTTTTATCCAAGATACGTTCCATCAGATACAATTTGGAGCCTTAAAACAAGTGCTTTGTTCCATAAATCCCTGACCTACAATTATGAGATGAAGTCACTCAGAGCACAGTATTCTAATACATACATTTAGAGAATTAAATCCCCATTTTGTCAGCTATCTAAAGAATAGCCAAGATTAAAACCTCATGCCTGTTGGGTGCTAACACAAGAAAGGCTGAATTTTTGCATTCCTGTGGCCTATACAGCAGAAGTCCTACTGTTCACAGCAGCAGCTTGCACTTGGTTTTGAGGGTCACGTGCCATTTTAAGAACATGGTGCAAGTTGCCATTACAGTTACTTACCGTAGTATTTACTAGCTCATAATCAGTTCCCTGCAGTGGGTTTATGCGACACGATGTACAGATGAAGCAACACATATTCAACTAAGATTCTGAATCTTAGATCGAGATCTCTGATTTCTCAGAACAGCTCAGATTCACAAATGTAAAGGATGGGGAGAGTGCTCAGATTGCAGGACCTGTCTATCATGATATCACAAGCCTTAATATTTTCACAAGATCTCTTTGACAACAAAAAGAGCATGGACATGAAGATAGCAGCATTTTTCTCGTACTAAAAGATTTTTAGAACACAGATTTGCTCAGAACAGCTTTTGGGTAGCCAGTGAATTCAGTCCTCTATACATAAGGCACTCACTTCTTTGACAAACTATTGTGGATGAGCTTTTGTCACAAGAATATCAAGACCTTGAACCTTGATTAATTTCAGAACTTTTAACTGCAGAAATTCTGCGAGGAATAAAACAACTTCTTTTTTCCTGTTATTTGCATGCAGCTTGAGCCAGCACTGTATCTGTGGACTTGCTGTCTGTCAGTTGGCATTGCAAGATCCCACTGCCTGTTAAGAAAGAATCATTTCTCCATTTCAGACCACTGAACTGGCAAGTGCCAGCAGGACCAACCTGTCTCCCTTGCACACCCAACTTTCAGTTAAGTTCCAATATGAAGCTCTGAGCATGACATTATGTTCAGAAGTAGCAGCAGTTTCATGGTGTTACTATGAGAAAAACCAAAATAATTTCCAACAGGTACTACAAGCTACTGTAAAAAGGAATACCTACTTTTATTTATAAAAACATGTATAAAACAAACCCAAACTCATTTCACAATGCAGAATCTGTACATTATAAAGACTCATTTCCCACTAACCCACAGAACGAGAACAGCAGTATACCCGACGGGATGTGATCAGTCCAGACAGGGTCCTGTAGCAGTCAGCTGCCTGCATAATGTTTAGCACATTCTAGACTCGGTCACAGTGAAGTGTAGCTGTAGAATATATCCCTAAAGGGGCCTTTGTCAGCCAAAGCTTAAAGCCAAGATGAGGGCTCACCAAGGTCTGCATGGCTGGAGTGCTGCAGGCTGATGGGAACATCACATAGGATTTGGCTCAAATTACCTCCCACTCAAACAGCTCAAAGCAGGGAGTGTAAATGAGATTTTTTCCATAGCTCTGGCTAGAGATAAGTAGAGATGTCCCTTCCCAGTGTGTGGCATATTGAGTATTCCTCGCTTTTTCTGTCCCTTTCTTTTCTGTCTGCAAGGTGTGTCTGAACAGGAAGCCAGAATGGTAGTTCTGACAATTGTTTCTGTACAATTTTAAATCCTCTCTATGTTCACAGAGCTGAAATAAAAGAAAAGGAGACAATTGGGTTGCCTTTGCAGCCAGCAGGACCGGTATTTGGCCCACATATCACTGAGACCAGCAGCACAGACATGATAATGCTTTGAAATGTGTTACTGCCTGTGCTTGCCTAGCTATTCACAACTCTGTAAGAGAAGGCCACATAGACCACACACAGTAGTGATTTCACTGTCAAGTACAAAATCAATCCTTGTATATTTACACTGCCATGTGCAAGTGAGAAACTAAATCTTGATACAGGTGTATGAAGTTCAAGTTCTTATTTGAAGATTTTCTCTCTGAGAATTTTGTGCTATTTTGTGCTAACAGAAGCTATTTGTATGCATTTGGATTTCTTTAGTTATGTCAGAAAAATCCTTACTAGTTTTCCATTTTAATCCATTTCTTCTCTTTACTTCTCTCTACCCCCCACCCAATCTTTTCGAAGGATTCTATAACTAGACAGTGATAGAAAATAACTTTCTATCCCATAAGACAGCATTGATGATTAGCAGCAAGAAAAGAACCACTTCTAGATTTTCATAGGTAATCTTACAGCATCAGACAGTTTTCTAAGGCTGATAATTCTTATTTACAGTCTTGACCCTAATGCTTCAGATCAGTCCCTACAGACAGGTGAAATGTGTAACACTGAGCTTTGGAAGTCCAAAACCATCAATCTGAAAGAGATTGCAGTTACTGCTTGCACCGTGAAACAGATTGGATCTGTCACTACTTCAGATGTTGCAGCTCCAGCAGTTTACAGTCTGCTCTGTGATGAATCGATGAAGGAATTTTATACTGACAATATTCTGGTGATTCTTGGCCACCTGTAATGGGGATTGCAATATCCAGATGTTCTTTTCATCTGTGAAATTTGATGTTGCTTAAATCTTCATCACTTTAGTAGAAACACAACTGGGTCTTTGAATGGCATTTTAAATGACCTTATAAAGACTGGATCTCCACCACTCATCCACTTCAAGCATGACTCAGAAGCTTAAATGTGGGCGCTTTTTTCATTTTGCCACTGCCATGAAAATCAGCCACATAAGAGGAAAACACAGAGGACACCTTCCCCTCTTCTTTATGTTACCTGTGAAATGATGAAAACAGAATCTTAGATGTGTGCCCATCAGCTCAATCACCATCACCAAAGCACAGCTTTGATGTGCTCTGAAAACACAACTGGTAGATGCTGGATGTTTCAGTTTGGGAGACAGGATCCAGACTTCCTGCTGCTATTTGTCCTCACTAACAAAGAATGTTTCCTTGCATACTCCAATACTATACTAATGTGGTAACCTGTGAGAAAGGCATGTGCTGTAAGCATGAGAGAACAGTAGTAGAGGTTGATGCAAGGGGTTGTTCACACAGAGCTGCATCAAACACATCTTTTGCTTGGTGTGAAGGCTGGCCAGTGTCCAAGAATCACTGACTCTCTACCACTGACTGTCTGTACTGAGGACAAGCAAGGTCAGTTGGGAGCTGAACTACATGTTCAGAGACTCTCATCACATGCTCCCCTTGAATGACAGAGACTGGAGGGTAGAGAAAGCTTTGCTCTTGTGAGGTTTCCTGGCGTTGGGGTATATGATGGGGTATAACCATCTTGTCTATTCAACAAGACAAAGAATTCGCTGCACTTTAGGCTACCAAAGATCACCACAACTTTCACTGCTGCTGTATAAAGCCAGGCTGTGAAGCTGGTATGGCACCTGAGTCTTCCACAGCCTGCAGCCTGATGAGTGCCATGTATCCAGCTAAGTCTACATCCAGTGAGTAGTGCACTCAGAGCAAGAGCTGTTCAAAAGCTTGGCTTGCTGCATGCTTTGGGGAGCCACTGGCAAGTACAGCCATTTCCAGGACCATTCAAACCACAGTTCAAGCACCTAGTGATCACTCTAGTTTCTCATTCTTCACTGAGGTCATTTCAATAATGCATCCTGCACATTTTTTTTTCAAGAGCAAGAGGAAGAACATGGCAGAAAACTGGGAACAGAAATCCTACACAAAATCCAAACTTTCAGTGCCTGCTGCAGCTCCTCCAGCCCGGGAGTGCCAAGGTAGTCAGATCCTGGTGATAATCAGCAAACTAATAATGGCAAATTGCTAATGATGCCATTATTTCAAGGATCCTTGAAACTGTGCAGACAGAATTGATGAATTAAAAGTGGCTGCCAGTGGTCAAATCACACAACAGACTGAGAACAGGAACATAGGAACCAATGGTTTGCACTGAGTGCAGTATAGACACCACTTCACAGAGAGACAAGCAGGTCTTGAGGATTTGTATTAAATGAAGGAAAAGCAAGAGGATTTACGAAAAATCAACAATCTCTTAAGATGTCTTGAACTCACCTATTAAACATGGGAAGTACACAGCTATTTAGCTTTTTGTGACAGAAAAGAGGAGAGCAGGCCAGCTGCCAGTCACTGACCTGGCTGAACTAGGACTCCTAACAGAAATCTGTTCCTGCTGATGCAGCTCTTGCAGTCTGCTTGTGCTGGTGCCAGGGAGATAGGGGGTGCCAAGTAGTGGGGAAATGGGGGCCTGATGCTCATCTGTGCCTCTGTACTCAGCTCTCTTTACTCAGCCATGCATGCATCACTGCTGTCGCTGTGCCTGCTGACAGTGAGGCACAATCAACAGGGGCTGCAAAAAAAAAAAAAATCTGGCCTCAGGGAGCCAGGGTTTGTGTTACCTTTATGGGATTATTGGAGTCTACACACTGATCCTCGAGTCCAGCTGCTGAAGGTGTTCGAGAACTCCGTAGGGAATGGTGGGATTCCACATCCTGTAAGGGCAGATTTAACAAGTGTAATTTGCTTCACAGGGATTTTTTTTTTCTCCCCTGTATTTGTGCTTTCTTTTGTTTGGTTGTTTTGTTTGTGGTTTTTTTTTTGTTATTTTTTTTTCTTTTTTTTTTTTCCTTTTAAGTTTCCTTTCCCTTTTGTGTATCATTCTAGAAAAGGATTCTAGCTATGGAGCAAATGAAAATGCATTTTCATTTACAAGAAAGCAGTTCATTCCCACATAACCTGTCTGGCTCCAGTTGCAGGACACACTACAGTTGTGTCTCCTTAACTGTTCTTCAGCTGCCTATCAAATTCCCTTCCCCTGAATGCATACTGGCAGCTTCAGTCTATTTAGCCTCTAATGATGGGTGCTCAGTGTTTATCCTTCAAATACAAGTCCTGCGTAGGTCAGGTACCCTGGAAGGGTAGAGGATTAACAAGGGGAAGCTCAATGTAAACCACGATTAAAGCAGGACAAACTTGCTTGCCTGGGATGATTGGGAATTAATGCAGCTGAAATGAGACACAACCTTTTTAACGTTTCTGCAACTGCTTTTGTATTCTGGTGATTTCTGGTGGTTTTGCTGTGACTCTCACAAATCTGACAGATACAGAACATGGCTTTAGCATGAATTCTAACACAATTTGCAGGATGAAGACAAAGCAAAGAGGGTATCAAACCACTCACACCAAGTTCTTTATATGGGGACATTTTCGTAGGCTGTCAGTCAGCTGCTGGGCTCCAACACCAGTTATTTTGTTATACTGAACACTGAGAAAAAAACACACTTTGTTAATCCACATCACATCACACAGCATTGTAATAAAACATTTCATTCAAAATCAAAAATATTATACAGGCTTATCTGCAGATGAGGGAAGAGAGAAAAAAACCCCAAATAGATCCTTTTTTAAAAAAAAACTGTAATAAAAGACTCAAATGTAAAACTGGAACTTCATTAAGTTAGTTTATCTGAGGTATTACTTATTCTATATACCCACGGTCCTTCTCCAACTCCCCATGACTATTTTCCCATCTTAAACCCCATTTAAAAAAAAAGAAATTTTTTTTAATGGTGAACCACTCCTTAGTGCTTTCTAACCATTGACTACTGGGACTCCACATAAGCACATTTTCCCTGTGAATTTTCCCTCCTCAAATTGTCTCCTCTACCCCAAGCATGGAACATTTGTATTTTCAGGATCCAAGCACATTGGCTTTCCTAGGCCATCTCAAAAGATTTCATACTCACTCTAGTACTCTTAAAGATGCCATCACAGGAAGAACTCTTGCAAGATTTTCTGCTCCAAAATCACAAATGTTATTGTTGTATAAACTGCAGAAAAACCAAACTGGTATAGTCACAATTGAATAATGGATGATATAAACAGATTATATACTAAATCAAGGAATTCCAGATATGGTTGGTACATAAAACTTTAAATGTATCCTTATCTACTTGAAGCTAATGTTTAAAATACAGTTTCATATTTTCTGTATCAATTAAGGTCTATATTCTAAATGAATAATGAGAACGTTTCTGTCTACATTAGATCAAATGAAAAATCTGCAAGAAAATGGAGCTCAAAGACTTGACACACAGCACTCAAAAGATTTCCACATGAGCAGGTTTCCAGAACTACACACCACAGTTCCCCACATTCCCCACTGAGACACTTCAGTCAGGACCATTGGTCCCTTATCAGCAAAAGCACACACCAACTTGTTGCTGGCTTAGGGCTTAGCACTGGTGCAACATTAACTGACAGCAGATCATGGCCCTGGGTGCACATCTGTACCGGGTTATACAGACTGAATTTAAAAATCAGCACAGCCCCTGTTATATTCCAGAGATATCCTTCTGTATGTCTACACTGGGTCATACATTTCTCCTCTTCTATCTAAAGACCTTATGCAAGAATGAAATCAAAAGCTTGGCTGCAGCACAGTGTACATATTTGTTCCATGTTCCATAATTTCTGACAGAAATAGCAAAACCAGGATACAATTACTTACCTTAGTGTCTTTAACGAAGACAGGGAAGGAAGAGCTGTAGCCAGTTTCTCTGCACCCACATCTGTTATCTTATTCTGTGATAAGCTGCAGTAAGTGAGATCACTTTGTTAGTTGAGCACATTTATTCCACTTTATGACAGTATGTGGAATATTGATTTCTAATGCCTTTTCTATATAATTTACAGAGCCTGTTTAAACCAAATGCAGGGGAAAAAAAAGACCAACTACAGCTCTTGAAGAGAAATGAGGAACTGCCATAGGGATAACCTGATTCTCTAATGAATGTACAGATTAAGGATGTCCATAGACTCATTGGTCTTCCATGCCCATGGGTTAGTTCTGCCCATAACTGTTAACACACAGCCCCTTAATGCTCCAAGTTTAATCTATTTATCTTCAAAAGTTTCCAGAGCTGTTAACCTTGCACTTACTTTAATGTTTCCAGTGATGTCAGGGTTGGAAATACTTCAGATAGACTCTTTGCTCCTTCATCTCCTATGCCATTTTCACTCAGAGCATCAAGGCTGTATGATGACAAAGAGAGAATTAACTTCCCTTTTAATCTAGACTTTTGTGGTTTATTCACCTCAGAGACCACTCCATGTATCTTAAAAAGCTCCATCTCTGCAGTAGCCTCAATCAGCAAGAAGCATCACACAAATCACAGCTTTGCTAATAAGCAGCTCTCTGCTTCCCAAATTTACAGTGTAAGAAATTATTTTTTCACTAGTTGAATGGCCTGACCCATTTCCTTTGATATGTAAATGGTTGCACTTAATGCCTTGCTTCCACCATACACTGAAGTTTATTAAAATGGTTATGAAATAGCTGTGCTCCAGCTATGCTGAAATGAGATTTCCTTTGCACATAGAAATACAGAACTGACAAAATCCATCAGATGCTGTAAATCCCTGCCTAAACAGCTCCTTATCCAGATGGGGAGCATTAGAAGTTAACTTTTTCCTCATTCAGGTATCCAGATGGAAAAAGTTTTAGACAGTCACAATTTCAGATACTGGATCCACTTCTAATCTGACAGACAAGGCTGGAACACATCAGACTCATTCCAATATCAGAGCTTTATTGTTTTCCCAAAATATCCTGAAAAGGCCAGATACAGTAAGGGCAAATGGTCAATGTGCTGAGCCAGTAAGGACACAGGCCCTCTCAAAACCCAGTAATCTTCCCACAGAGATGACAGCAAGAATATTGACTATTGTTGATGCAATTGTTTATAGAGAAAAGCAGCTTAAAATTCAGAGACAGCTGGTTCGTCATGGATACAACAGAATAAATAGTAACTGGAGTTCTTAAAACTATTTCTAATACTGCTCCTGCTAAAGAAAGTGACAAAGACTGTGAAAATATGTGGGCAGGACAAAGCCAGCTACTAGTTGGGCACAGCTTTTTAGTATCTTTTATATGAATCAGGTCCACAAAGCTCAATCTCTTACAGGTTCTACCAGAAGTGAAGGATGTTGACAGCAGAAGATGCCCAGTACCAGCACAAATACTGAAATCACCCACCAAATTTAGTATTGCTTCTTGGTCAGGAGGGAGCCTGTTCTCTCCTAGGGCAGACACGAGTGTGAGTCCTCCTCAGAACATCACCATGTGCCTAGGTGGCACAGAACTTGGATGAGTAAATCATTAATCCATGGGCATTGTTGATCACTGCCATGGCAGGAAGGGGGAGCACCCAGTGGGGGTCTGTATTGAACCTTCCCCACAAGCCCTCAACCACTGAGGAACACACAGAGCACTGGCTGAAGGAGTATCAAATGAACCCCTACCACGTGACTTAAGGGAGGATGAAGAGTCCTTGTTTCAAGTCTGCTGTTACATTCTCTGAATATTTGTGTTCAGTCTTCATCAAAGCAAATAAAATGATTCTTGGGTACATAACCTCCCCCATCATCAAGAGCTGCTGAGCAGCAACATTAACAAAGTTAATTTTTGACATTACTCACTCTAAGTGCTGAAGTAATGGAAATGCTGCAAGAATTTCCACGAGTTTCAGGAATCCCTGAAGGCCACATACTGGACCCAGCCTGGAAGACAATGTAGACATGCAGTGTTTTTGACATGCACAGAAACAGTAGAAGTTATGAATTTTTAAGTTCTTCCCTGGAAGCCCCAAATGCAGTCTGGTGTACACCCCTCAGGAGCAGCCACTCCCTACAATTTGCAGCAGGGATGTCTGCATTGAAGCTTCCAGATGAGGAGCCACAAGGCTGAAGTGTAACAGAGTAGAGCTGCTTGCGCAGAAGCGGCGGTATGTGCATTTTTCTGTTACTCTTTGCAAGATTCATCTCACTGGTTTTAGATTCCTGTATTTATTTTCCTATTTTTTCAGGTTTCCCATTTTAAGTATCATAATCTTAATAATGGAGATTTAAAACCTTCCTCTGTCCCCTGTCACTCACAATTATTTGCAATTCTGCCTAACTTAGGATCAACATTTCACTGCACTAAAGCAAAAATTGAATAATATTCCAGCTCCAAGCATTTGTCCTTCACATGATAACCTCTTGGTTGGAGTTTCCTTGCTATCGGAACAAGTTCTGCCTAGTTAAAAGAATTGGAATTTTAATCAAAACTTAAAATAAAGGAAAAGTAGGAGCTGAAACAAGAACAGAAAGCAGCATAAAATCAGAAGCGAGGCCAAGCATAGCAGTTCTAGACTGGGAAAGAGTGTGAAGTGCAGGAAAGAGATGAAGACCTGGTAAGAGTTCTTCACTGCACTGGTGCAATTTCTGCCCAAGTTGATTCACACACTAGGCAGGATATTGTAAGCAACAGAATGGACTTGGATGCTGCTTGCAGTTTCACAGGGAAAAAGAAACAAAAGAAACTAATTTTTTAGATTCAGTGTTTCCATGTCAATCTTCCTCCTTCCAAGAAAATGGTGCTAAATATTTTGTTTGGGAAGCATTCTCTGACATTCCATCTCATGGCCTAAGCTCTGAGATAGGGCAGGAAAGTAAAAAATTTAAAATATTTCCCAGGTAGTTGGATCACAATCGAGGTATTTCATACCCTGCAGCACAAGATCTAACTCTGGTGATAAGGAGCTACCTTGTAGTGAAATCAAACAAAATTGATAGAATCATGTTGACCTGTAGGAGTGAGAGATGACATCTTCTGTCTTTTGTCCATAACTTCATAACTGAAGTTGAGAACAATAAAATAGAAATAAATAGGGTTTACTTAATGCTTTACCATAAACCAAGTATACATCAGTTCAATGACTGCAGCCAATATCCAGGACCCTTCTCGGTCTTAACAGTAATCAGGTATCAGTCACCAGAGAGGAATATCACTTACGCAAATTCTAGTTTCCTGAGGTTTTTGATGGTGGGAATTTCATAGCTTCTGCAACCAGATGCATCTTGCACACTAAATAAATCACAGTAAAACCAGAGTATGAGAAATATTTAGCCTTGAAAACAGTGCTTTAAAAATAATTTCCCAGTAAGCTTTTACAGGAAATAAACCGCTGCTGCATGAACTGAGGAACCAGAAAACTTCAGGAAACTCCAACCTTTCTGTATTCAATTAATTTCAATCCTGTAACTGCTTTTCATAGTGCAGTCATTTGTTATTTTTTCCAATAAGACTTAAACTACATTCTTCTAAATCAAGTATGTTCTCTCAGACATGAAGCTTACTTTGCATATATTTTAAGTACTTTGCCCGTGTTAAAATGGAAGCAACCATTTTTATTTAAAAAAAAAACAACAAAAAAATCAACAAAAATGTTTTATCTGTGCATGCTTTTAATTGAAACAATTCCCTAGCCACATTATGAGCAGGGATGAAACACCAGGTTTAGAGAGCAAATAACACCAGCTTTTACTTCTTGGGCTAAAGGATTGACTTGGGTCATTTGTGAGCAGTGCAAAACAAACTTGCATTTATGGCTCAGGTGCTCTGGCAGTAAAAGTCAGTTAGCCCACGTTATGTAATGGGAAGCAACTGGAAGATAGCATGCCCAGAGATTCAAAAGAAAACTGAAGAAAAAATAAATGACTGCTGGCTTTTTTACTGTCAGTTGTGATAAACATTCAGCATGGTGCTGCCATTGCTTTTCCCCACCATGACAGTCATCACACAGAGGGGTAGGAGAACCCTCTGAGATGGTACCAGAGCTTCCACCACCTTAGTTACTTTGGACCAGCTGAGGTCTCCATTCTGCAGCGCCATCAGTGAACCCCCATTTTCTTAAATTGTTAGTATATAAAGAGAACTTTTGATCATAAATGAACCCACCAATTGATCATCCTCTCCTGCAGCTCCACAAGGTCAGAAAGGTCACTGATGTCCTTCATTGTCTTTGCCTTAAAGGGATCAAGAACAAATTTCTCTGTTGATGATCTCAGCAGTTCATAGTCTTTTGTCTGTTCTAAAGACTTCCAGAGCTTGACTGTATCACCTGGAGAGGCCCTGTGAAGTGACAAGACATGTGAAGTCAACACATATGACATGAAAGTGTGGATTTATTGGATGG
>VXBZ01007723.1:704795-739659 GCA_013399135.1 Heliornis fulica | reverse complement strand
GTGGCGGTAGGTTAATGGTTGGACTGGATGATCTTAGGGGTCATTTCCAGCCTTAAAAATTCTATGATTCTATGATCTAACAGTCCTGTGAATGACACTACTACCTACAAAGAATGACCAACCTGAATGAAGCCACATTCTTTAGGCCAACCAAGTCTCTTAGGCCTTGCGTATCAATGCTGCTGCTCCGCAAATCCAAGGAAAACTCTTTTCTTGACCTTTTCAAAATAGAGTGCAGTACATGGACATCAGGTGGTGTAAGAACTACACCCAGAAAAGACAGGTCTGGCCTGAGCCTTAAGGCCACATGCTGCAAAAGATAATTGCTTTGTGTTTCATAAATACAATGTAAAAGCTCGAGTAACCTCTCTGGACAGAGCTCATCTATCTGCAGCCTTCGAATATATTTCAAGAGTGTTTTCTGCTTCTTGGTTGATTGCTTTATGTCCTTATTTGAAAGGGAGCAGAAGCAGGGGTCATCCTGGAGGAACAACAGTCCAGACAAAAATCGAGGCACAAAATATAACCAGTTATAAGGTTTTTTCTTCTTGGATGGAAAAGACAGGTACTTTGTTAGGCTTTTATCCTTGATCTCTTCTGCTAACATAAGGTGAAGTGTGCCCAAGAAATTCTGAACAACAAAATCAGAGAATGTGCTCCCAAGTTCCTCTTCTCCGCTATCTGAATGTCTGGGGAGTACAAATGGCAGGAAAAATCCATATTTCAGAGCAAACTCTTTAACTTCCTTAGAAGGAAGATCACTTTTCATGGCACTTTGGTGTTTTTCTCCAAGATCCCAAGCTATGTGGCTTAGTGTAGCAAGACTCTCTTGATTTTTCACGGCTGCGACATCTGTTTGCACAGATATTGTCTTTTCCTGAACAAATTTCAGGAAGACTGTAGTAAGAGTTGAAGGAAGGCTTTTGTCTCCCTTTTCAAGTATTGTCTCACAGAGAAAACAAATAAATTTACACATACCAGGGCTGTAACAATGGCTGAACAAGTACTCACACTCTTTTATTAACTTCAGTGCATTATCACAGTAGGGTAATCCTTCAAAGTATTTGCTTATGTACAATTCTCTCTGCTGAGGGGAAAATCCTACTGTTTCAATAGTCTTATCCACTTTGGACACATACTGACACATCTTGTCTTTTGGTCTTGCTGTAAGAAATAAAGTACAACCATTGAGTATCTTCTTATGGACGAGTCCTGAAAGCAGCTCCTTTATAGTGTACAAGTCTTTTTCAGGCTGGCTGGCTGGGGAACGAGGAAAATTCTCATGATCATACAACCCTTCAAAACCATCAAAAACCAGAAGGACTTTAGCAGGATTTTGCAATATATACTCAAAGATCTCTTTGCTTCCCTCTTGAGGTTTTACAAAAAAATCCAGAAGCAGATCCTTCAGGCTGTATCGCTTCTCAGGCAAACTTAGTTGTTTGCAGTCAAACCAAAACACAAATTCAAATTGAGAAAACTCTCCATTGGACCAGTCCTGGCAGATCTTCTGAACAAGAATGCTTTTGCCCATTCCAGCTTTTCCCAGTACCACAATGATTTTGGTGTCTAAGTCTTTACCTCTTGAAATTTGAAATATTTGGCTTCTTTTAAGGGATGCCTTTTCCTTCCCTTGCAGACTGCAAGTTACCAGCTCCTTTTCTGTTGCTTTTGTGCTACTCTTCCCAGCCTTTGTTTCATTTTGGCTTTCAACAAGTGTCCCATCAATAAATAAGTGATCAAGAGTTACTTCACGCTCCATGGCCACAGATTTGCACATGTCTTGGAAATAATCCTTAAGTGATGTACAGAAAGCTTCCACGGGCTCTGGAGAGAAAACAAAACACACACAAACTGAAGAAACCAGTCCACAACACACAACATTGCTTCATGGTGGTTTAAGTATGTAATTGTAATATGGCCAAAATCCACCAGTTCCTATAGAGCCTGTAACTCTGGATTTATCGCGTGCAACTGCAGGTACTTGAGTTACAAGTGCAGCCACAATGGACATTTTTAGACCTATGAACTGAAAAAGGAGGTCTCTATGCAAATGATAAAACCTGCCCAGTACACCGACCTTCTAAGTAGGTACTACAGCTGGATATCTAAAGGTAGACAAGTCCCACAGCATAAAACCAAGACTTTTAATCAGCCACTTGGCACAGTAGCTTCACAAATTGCTGAAAGACAATCCCTACAACAACTAGCTTTTCTGTATGGCAAGAAACATGAAAAATTACCCCCAAAAATACCAGAAGTTTTAAGCTCAAGGGATCAAAACTCACTTGGTCCTTTGGAAGGTTCTTCAGAAGGAATGATAGGAACTTGGACTTCTTTGAGCATTTCCAAACCTGGAGAAACAAACTGATGTACTCGAGGGAGACACCTGGAAAATCTAGGTAACTGCTGATTCAGCTTTAACAACTTTAACAATAACACTGATGCAAATTTTCAAGTTCATTGCAATGTGTATTATGTATCACCCAGAGAAAGAGATATTTTGTTTCACAAGGCAAAAGAAAAAAATCCTCACACAATTCAGCTGACATGAACTGTTGCAGGCTGTATGACACCAAACAAGATATCAGTTGTTCTGACAGTTGTATGAAGCAGACCTATAATCACCTACAAGATGATATCCACTGTTCTTTTCAGATGCCAGTGTTTAGCATAGATTCACATTCTCACATAACGCTATTTTATGCCATCAAATCAGCATCTTCCTCTTGTTATTCTACACCTTGTAATCAAGCATTAAGGATGAAAGTCACAGAGAAGTGACTGTTGGTAACAGGATTTACCCATTATTCTTCCTGACAAAGCACTATCACTGTCCAATTTTCTTTCTTTTTGCCTGGTTATTTTCAAGCTACTGCAGAATTCTACACTTGGTCAGATGAGTACTGTCTGCCATGCACAAGGAAACGGGGAATTTTTCAGAGAAAACATACTTTTTACACATTGGTAATAATAGAATATCAGTTTTGACAAAACTTCTGGTAAGAAAAGCTTTTCATATGCAGGACAGGATTTAAATTTAGAGAGTAACAAACCCAACCTCACCAGAAGTCTAATAGTAACCACACTTAGAGATGTGGAACTACACCCTTCACTTCCCCAAACACAAATTAATTTCCCTAGATTTGTACAAACATACTTATTACCATAATATTTGGTTCCTCTTGATGTTAAATATGGTTTTTAAAAAAAACAGAAATCTTTTCAGAGATCTGGAAATCAATTCTTACTCTGTATGCCAGCAACAGATGGAACAGTTAGAGTTCAGAGTTGCTTCTATCAGGGAAGCAACCAGAGACTTCTAACGAGCAAGTCCTTTTTCGAGTGAAAGAATAAATTTGATGTCTAGATCTCCTCCTTGTAGAAGAAAAATCGACTTAGATATTAAATAAAGAGGGCACACACCTGTTTTCAGGCAAGTGTCTGGATTTTGTGTAATATTTATTTTATTAAATAAAAACAACAGAATGAAAATCCAAGAAAAGTTGTTATGAGACATTTAGATGGGAAGCAGCATTTGTCAAATCAACCAGGTTTCAATTTTAAAAAAAAAGAAAAGGGGCTGGCTGGGTAACTTACATGCCAGTTTTTCTGACACCTCTGGTATTCTGAAGTTTGCAACACACACATGTTGTGCTGCTGTAAATCAGGTAGGATTATTAGTATTGTGTATTCACATCAACAGTGTCTATAATTTACAAATATTTCCCCAAACCTAGGGGTGCTTGTCTATTAATTACCATTTAAAATTTTGCTGCTTTGGATGGCGTTAGGCACCAGAGGGCAACAAAACACTTGTACTAAGTTGCAAGCAGCTATAATCAGAGTTCATAGAGATCAGATCCTAAATAACCACTGGAGTTGAACTCCCTGTTCTAACAGCTCTCTGAAGGATGGAAGTAAAGTGAGGAAAGTTCGCTACCACAAGGGAGAGTGTTAGACCCTGACCAAGGCTCTCATTTCTTTACAAGCTTTTCTGTATCTTAGGCTTCTGCACTGTTTAGTTAGGTCATCTTCACTTGGGTTTTGTAGCTTCCATGAGAGCTGACAGCAGTCTGGCTTCCAGTGCTGAGCATTTAAGATCCTCAGACTATGCCAGTACCAACTTCCACTTCCAACAGTGCTCAAGCAAGTGGGCTTTTGTTTTAACTAGACAAGAAGACTTCTTCCAGAACCTGGACTTTATAGCAAACACAGTTCATTAACTGCTAATATATAGCCAAACTTTTAGTTCTAAAACCCTTTACCTGCTCTGTATTTTGGACTAGACTAAGCAGCCAGGGATCAATACAAAGAATAAAATTCCATTTATATTTTCCTCAATAAGGTCAAGACGAGTAAAGCCTGGAGGAAATTATTGGCTTTGGGTATAAACTATTTGCTCCTTCTCACAATCCAAAGTAGTACTATATGTATATAAAATAGTTTTTTACTTACCACATAAACTACCTGGTGATATCAATGTTTCCACAGAAGTAGTCATCACTGGCAAGAAACAAAGTAGAATTTTCAGCCTATCATAGCTATCAGTAACTGAAATGAGGAATCTTTGCTGACAGTATTGATTTTCCAGTACTTTTGGCCTATTTATGTGCATAAATGGCTATTACCCTTACCTGGATATATTATAACATCAGATGTGCCATTTCCAACAACAACATTAAGTATCTGCTGAGGTTGTTCTGCAAAGCCTGTATTCTCTTGGCTCCGTTTCACACCAACAGGTAGAAACTCTGGAATCAGAGGTGATGAAGACCCTGGAACAAATGCAGAATTATTACACTTCTGTTTTTAAAATTTTTTGGTTTCTAAGAAAGAAAAAGCTTTCTAAAAGCTACTTATCCATTCTGGCAGCTTCTGAGCAAATATTCACAGTGGAGAGCTTATGAACCAGAATTCTCAGTGCCACAGAATCCATTAAACAAAAACTCTTAAAAGGTACAATAAATGTGAAATACAAGGGATCATTCAGCTTTTAGTTTTCATCTTTTTACAGTCTAAAGAGGAACTCTATGAACTTAAGGAAAAGTGTTTAAGGACCAGAGATCCAGAAGCGAGAACATGTGTAAATATTATGTATTGGAGTTAATTTTACCATCCTTCACATTACCTCTTTCCCATATAATTGCCCATCATGCACCTCATAGAAGCAGTTATCAAGCATCATCCCTCTGAATCCACACTGGGACATGTTTTGATGAGGCAGTGCTTGCAATTTGATCAGCCATGGCTCTGAGTTTTTTGTAGGTGTGACATAATTTCTTCTGCTACTTTGTGCTGTTTCAGCTAGCATCAGATACTACTAGATTTCTAAATTACTGCTTTTTGGTTCCATTCCAGCATAGGTTTAACAGTGAAAGGTGTTGAATTGTGTCTTTGTCATTAGCAATTGCCAGTGTACCTTTAAAATTTTTTGGTTTCTAAGATGATTAAGGCACAGTGGCTACACAGCCCATTGCTGGGATTACTACTTAGGTTCTGAAAACACAATTCCAACCAAGATTTTGCTCTATTATGGCAAATATAATTATCCCTTAGTCCTTTAGAAACCTCTGGATTAAAAAGGAATTGGAACTAACCCAAAGTTTATTAATGAAAGTTTTGTGATTTCCTATTTTAAGTAAATAATTATTTAGATTAGCATATTGTAAACAACTCTGTTCTTTTATTAACCATCGCTTCACCAATTAAATAAAAAAACATTCTATTTCATTATGAGCATTGCACTCTAATTTCCCTGGAATATTTTTTCACAGTTTTAGTGAGAGCCATGCCTTTAAGTGCTTCATTGAGAGAACTGACATACTTATTTTCCCTGCTGTTGTTCATGGTCAATGACCAGATTTAGGACAGCTTTCCCCTTGCATAAATCAACCTGTATAGAGGTGCACACCTATAGCTGTACTGTACATACCAGGAACTACAAAACTTCTTTCCAAGTCATTGGTGACAGGAACAGAAAAGGACTTGTGCTGGTTAGTTAGTGAGGTGGAGCTAGCTGAATGGCTGTTGAGAGGAATAGCTAAGACACTGCCACTCCCTGCAGACACTGCAGGAACTTCCACTTGAAAAATAAAAAGCAAAACAAGAGGCGGAAGTTATTTCTTTGCTAGAAGTTAGAGAGTCCAAAGAAGAGGTCTCAACAGTTGTCATAGATAACAATTCTGATGTTCTGGTGTTTTGATTTTCCAAAAGCAAGAACAATTCACACAGCTTCCTGAAATTTAATCAGGTTTCAAAATCTAAAATGTATTTATGACATTCTGTAGTAGATCACTTTTTTCCAGTATTTCGCTGGTTTGGTTTTTTTTTTTTTCATCTGTCCTGGTCTGTTTTCTTTCTTGAAACCTTTCAGGTACATGTAGATGTAAAAGATCTTTCACATGGGTGACCTTCAGGTAAGACATAACAAGGTTTTGCACTGGCTGTGTTGTTGCCCAAGAACGGTTTGTTCCTTTCATATTGCACCAGATTAGAGGCTCAGATACAATAAACTGCAGACTTCGACTCTCTACTTCAACTCTACAGTGCTTCAAAGGACAAAGAGAACTAATTAAGAAGGTTTACAGAATATGATTAGGGGATGGAAGAGACCTCAAAAGTTCACTCAGTCCAACCCCCCTGCATAGGGAGGATCATCTAGACTAGATCTCTTAGGAACATGTCCAGATTGGTTTTGAATGTCTCCAGAGAAGGAGACTCCGAAACTTCTCTGGGCAGCCTGTTCCAGTGATCTGTCACCCTCACCATGAAGAAGTTCCTCCTTATAATAAAGATGGAACTTTCTATGTTCCAGCTTGGAACCATTTTCCCTTGTCCTGTCACTGGCCATCACTGAGAAGAGTCTGGCTCCATCCTCCTGACACTCACCCTTTGCATATTTATAAACATTAATGAGGTCACCCCTCAGTCTCCTCTTCTCCAAGCTTAAGAGACACAGCTCCCCCAGCCTTTCCCCAAGGTAGGTGTTCCACTCCCTTAATCATCTTAGCTGCCCTGCATTGGACTCTCTCAAGGAGTTCTATGTCCTTCTGGAACTGAGGGACCCAGAACTGGACACAATACTCCAGGTGAGGTCTCACCAGGGCAGAGTAGAGGGAGAGGAAAAGTTTCCCAGAAAAAGGAGGGAAGGTTTCCCAGAAAACAATCACAAACACATGAGTTTTAGAAGATGCATCTTGCCTGCACCACTTTTTTTCCTCCAGACAATAAGAAGTAGGGAGGGAAACTCAAGTGCATTACATTATTTCATCTGCTTATTAAAAGTTTCTTACAAATTATTGTTTATTTTGATGTAGTCTGATGGTTTCCTTTGTTTTGCCACGTGCTTGTTTTAAGATTTGGTTTCACTTTTCTTTCCCGCTCCTGTCAAGCAGCAACAATTAAGCCTTTACTGCATTGCTTCCTGCAGTCTGATTGTTTATCAGGAGCTACAAACCTCTGGGGGTTTTGTGCCACTGTAGTGTACACTGACATCTGGAATGCAAACCTTTTTAGGAAGGGATGTGTTTATGTTGTTTATCAGGAGCTGAATATAAATATTTTGTGACAGGAGCCTTTTGGTTTTACTCTGTATAAAAACAGACTTTAAAAAGTGGTTTTTAGCTTGTGTGTAAATTAGCATGAGAAATTCACATGTGATTTCCTATCCAGTGATTTTTGTATTGCAAAGGTCAGATAAGATTGGGTAGAGAGAGTGTGATAATATCCTAGGCACTTTTACAGAAAAAGATGGGTGCAGCTTTACAGAGTACCTGCTAGCTCTGTGATGATACCACAGACTGGAATGTAAGTGTTTTAGGGTGAGGCATTTTCATTTTTAATGGGTTTTGTTTGTTGTTTTTTTTTCTTTTGTTTTTAAATGAGAAACTAATGTGTTTCATTATCAAAACCTTAGTTTTTCATATGACATAAACATAGGCTCTAAATAACACCAAATCTATAAAAGAATTTAAGCATATAGGAGGTGTTCCACCTTTAGTGGGTACTAACTGCCAGGAACTTTATCTGTGTCTGAATAACTACAGCAGGAACTCCAGATCCAGAAAATGTATTTTTTTCACAGCTAACACTGCTCAACAACATCACAGAAGACCACATGAAGATTGGAAATCCAGCTTGGGTCACAGAACCAGGTCAAATGTGCTCTCTACGACTTTCATCCAGTCTATGCCAGCTCCTTAGCTACTGCTGGGCAACTGAGAGTGTGAATTTTGTTAAGGTACAGTCCCATGATTCAAACAATTTCTGGATGGCTCTCTAGGTAACATGATGGTTTTGACTGCCCACTCATGACATGTATGTGGCCATGGGGTTTAGTAGTCAGAGGTCCTTTTAAGAGGCTTGGGAAGCGTGCTAGCATGCAGTAACACATATGTCACTCTAAACCAGTGTATAACATATTGATCCAAAGGCAATCGCTCTCACATGGATTTTGGAAGGGTGTTTTGCTGGTTTAGCTATGCTTGAGACGCCCATTGAGGCTACAGCTGAGTAAGGACTTTAGCACCAGTTTACACCTAGGAACAAGTTACAGCCTGCCTTGCAGACAGTAACAGCATGAACCACCTAGAGGCTTCCCTTCCTCCTATCCTTACTTTGGTTTCAAGTACTGTATAGCATGGGTTGGGAAAAGAGCTGTGTCTTTATGACTGTTTTCACTAGTATATTTCACTGGATTTTGGAAGTTACCACATTTAAAGAGGATCAAACCTAGGAAATGCCAAACTGTGGTCCAAGTCACACTGCCCATCATAGATAAATGGTGCACATGATAACAATTACAAAATTTGCCTCTGACCTAATTCTCCACTGTTTTGATTTCTGTTCTCAGTTGGATTCTGAAAAATCTCAACTGTGTTTTTGCTGATGCTAAGAAAGTAATTATTCTATCACCTGGCAGGAACACTTGCTTTTGAAGCACAAGGATCTAACTGACACCAAGCTACTGTGTAGTTGGCCCTAAGGCACAGTGTTTAAGAGCACAAGGCACAGATTTGCTGTACCATGAATTAGTCAGAGTTGTATAAGAATGGTATTCTCAGTGATTTATACTCTGCTGGAAGTAGAAACATGACAATGCACAGAGATGGGTGGATGAGGTGCTCAGGGATATGGTTTAGGAGAGAACAGAAACAGTTGGACTCAATGATCTTAAAGGTCTTTTCCAACATAGTGATTCTGTGATTAAATCTATGACAGCAACCTTTCCCTTGAAGGTAGAGTTACAACCTGTTACCTAACAGAAGATGAGACTTTGGAACATGAGACAATATATGTTCAGTATACTTCTATTCAGCCAATAACTCACCAATTTTCTTGTATTTGGGTTCTGAAACCTCAGAGCAACTCTCTGCAGAGCCTAAAAAGGCTGAAAGAAAGAAAGGTGATAGTAAGTGACAAAAATTTGAACCAGTTTGCTAATTTTAAGTTTCCACCTTGGAAATCTATTTAAATTTTTGAAGTAGAAGGGAGCGTTACCAGTTTCAGCTATTTCAGGACTGTACAGGTCCAATGAATAAAACATGAATGTGAAAAACCTCATATTATTTTACTCTGACTGTGAAGTTTCAATTAGGCTACAGATTTTTGTGCCAGTGATCAAAGATTTTTGCTGCTGTTCTTACTATTTAAGAGGGAAATGTATTAGACCTAAAACACCGAAACACAAATAAGGAATTAAAACACTACAGACTTTCAAACTGTTTCTCACTTACTTCGTTTGTGACATTTCTGCATCTTTATGTCAGTAAATTTCTCTGTGTTTTCAGTAGCTATTTCATCCAAAATAAGGCTCCCTGCTAAAAACATGAAATATTGCCATGTCAACATTTGTTCTCCTAGAAAAATTACAGAAAGAGCTAAAAGCAAGAGAAACACACCCAACAGCCAGCAAAGATGCTCTAAATAAAAGATAAAATACAAATCACATGGTAAAACACATATCCAGTTTGATATGAGATACATAGCTCTAAGTGCAGATTGTGTCACCATGTATTAGTTTCTGAACTGTTAGATATTAATCTAATTCCATAAATTCAGTGTTTAATAAAATATCACATCTGTATTGCAATGTGATCCCAGTACTAGTAAAATTATTTACGCACTGAATGTATGAAAATGATGAGGTCCTTTAAGAGACAGAGTAAAGGGTTCTAAAGAGATTTTTCATTTTGTTGTTAGAACCATGAAGTTATCCATACCATTCTTCTACTGGGAAATACTTAAGTACTAATACTGTATCTCATTTCCTCTAAAACAAAATTTTGCTATTAGCTGTAAAACCTCCAAATTCAAAAGACACCACGGAGCAGTAAAAAACATTAAAAAAGTAATTCCAAAGTTATTCTAAAATACTTGCTCAAACATAAAACAGAATATTGTGTGGATCTTTCTGATTCTACAGATTTCCCACATATTAATATAGATAACAGAAACAGTAAACAGCATTTCACAGAATCACAGACTATTAGGAGCTGGAAGAGACCTCGAAAGGTCACTCAGTCCACCCCCCTGCCTGAGCAGGATCATCTAGAGTAGATTTCTGCCACTATCAAAACAATGATTTTGTACCAAAAGCTAAGCAATTATCTCTGGTCAAGCACTGAATACAGGAATCATTCACTAGATTTGTATTATGCCACTGCTGCATTGCTGAGGGAGAAAAGTAAAAATTGACATGCTTCCTTAGGCAGCTCTGTGCATCCCAGACACCTATTTCTGCAAGCATGCATGAGCTGCATTTGTGTGCATGCTAAGTGCTCTGGGTGGGTCAGGTTTAATGAACTCATGGTTTTCATCTGAGTCATGCTCAAAATAAGTCTGATGCTAATTGAGGGCGTATGTTGCACTAGATAGTTAAGCTGTGCATACACTATGGCCATAGCAACATGATCAGCAACCTGGTCAGAGATAAAACTGCCATCTCTGAGAAAGACCTGCAGAATGCAGAAAAATCCTTAAAGCTTGCCAAGAAAATGCTGGGACACTGTTCCCAGGAGGAAGAAAAGGATACCACAAGTACAGAAACTTTTCTAGGGTTCAGGCTGTGGGGATAAAGTACAGTGATGTTAGCCAGAACACTGTCATGGAGAAAAATAATATTTGACACATAAATCTTACCAAAAGTATCTTCCACCTGCTTCTCCTGCTGATCTTTGAGCACATATTCTGCTAATTCAGCTAACAGGAAGGGAAAAAAATAAATACAGTAATGGCACTGTAAATTTCACAGTAAAACTCATCTAAGCTTACTGCAGAATTCTGTTAATGAGGGTAACCGTGAAATAGAGGAGTTAAATCAAGC
Source organism: Heliornis fulica (assembly GCA_013399135.1). Lineage (NCBI taxonomy): Eukaryota > Metazoa > Chordata > Aves > Gruiformes > Heliornithidae > Heliornis > Heliornis fulica. The sequence continues at coordinate 728,333 of VXBZ01007723.1, read as the reverse complement.
TTTTCTTGTAAATTGCTGGTCAGGAAATAAAGAACATGAGAAAGGAGAAGTTGAGACAGGAAGTATTAAACAGAAGGAGCCATTAATAGAGAGATTTTCCCCCAACAATCACAAGATACTGTTCATCTGTTTCCCCACAATGCACAGGTTTAGGTAGCCTGGCTAGATCTACCATGCACGGGGGACAGGCCACTTGAGTATACTTTAGACTAAAAACAGGATTAGTAAGAAATAGCTATGCTAAGTAATTGAAAAATAAGCATTAAAAATAAAATTTGCTTTCATACCTATTCTAGCATAAGCTTCTGTGGTGTTGGAACAGAGGCACAATTCATCTTCATTGTCAGTGTTTTCCATTGGATACAGGAAATCCATATTACTGAAATGATCATAGCTGTTGGTATCAACCTCAGGATCTAGAATTAAAAAGAGTATGCAATGGCTCAATAAATACCATAAGTAAGGAATAAAAAACTAGCAGGACATACATAAAAGGCAGATTTGTTTCTTCAGGATGAGGCTTGGGCTCTTCATAGTACGTTGGCCAAGTTAAGACAGAACCAAATTCTCAGTAATTTTTAGTCACCCAGAAAACAATATTTTTCATTTGCTAAGTTCTGAGTCTTATCTCTCCTAGTAAATAAACCAGTTCCAGAATCCATTTTATGACACTAAGGTCTACACACATGGCCTGGACTCATCCAAATTAAACCTTCCTATTCTTCAGCATATGGTGGTACTACCCAATTCCGTTTAGAATGATCCTGGGTCCATTCTACTTCTGAAGTGCAGGTACAAATTACCTGTGAAGCTGCAGGTTTGCCAAGGTCAAAAACGTGTCAGGGACCATGCTAACATCTTCTCAGCAGAGATGTCCAGCTTCCAGTAACTGATACCACGTTCTGACAATGTTCAATTTATCTACCCCATCTCAGACATTGCTAAGGCTCAAAAGCATTCAAATCAGAGAAACATCTCTGGTATAGCAACAGCCAGTGCTTGATCCCAAACTCATCCTGCTTTCAGACACTGAGGAAGTAGCTCATGGGAGTGAAGAAACATTTCTGCACTTGTTATTAACAGAAGGTGAGAGAGCAAAGCTCAACCTGGGAAATAATCACAAAGATGATTCCAGATGCTGGTGCCAAGTTGCCCACTGATTTGCCCATGTACCTGCTCACACTGGTCACTCATGAAAGCAATGAGGACGCGAGGCGGTATCCTCCAGTTCAGTAATGTTTTATCCCTGTTTGGCACAGAGCTATAGGACTTCATATCTGGTATACATCTGTTCTTTCACTGCCACTCTCAACCCACAGTCCAGCTGATTTGTTTAAAATAAGCTCCACTAGTACTCCACAACACAGTAATACAGACACAGTTTCATATTTTTATGCCAGCAAACTCATGGAGAGCAGAACACTCCACAACCTCCACACAAGTTCAGGAACACAAAGTTTGAGAGTCAGGGCAACCTCCTAATCTGATTACCTGTAAGAATGTAAGTGCAAGAAACCTTAATGCCCTTAATGTCCTGGAATTTCACCATCTCCTACCTCACAGAACCATAAAATCATTGGTTTGTGCCCCTAAAAGCTGATAAGTAGCATCTGGTAATGAAAGTCCGTTTTGTTGGTGTCTTGGGATCTCAGAAGGAAATTAAATATTGTTCTCCTTCCAGACTGCCTTCTTCTCAAACTCATCTAGAAGTGTGTCTTGTAAAGCTTCTGACAATTACTGTTGACCAGCTTAAAACAGGAACATTATCAAATAAACCACTTACAGAAATGACATGGAAACCAGACAGCAGTCTCACACTTTCATGAGTGATATCTATAGTATGTTTTGTGTGATCACTGAGCAGGAAGCCATAAATACATACAGTTTTAAATCATGACAGTTATTAGAAGCAGTCACAATTTTATATACAAATATATATAAAATTACCACATCTTAAGACCAAGTGTCTGCTGAATTTAGTCCAGCCACCATTATGAACCACCATTAGATGGCTGTGGGAGATGGTAATAACCTACAGGACAATAACTAAACTAATCAAGCATTTTTTAGTGTTTTACTAACCTGCAGAGAAGTCACCTTCATTTCCAGACAACATAGGATCAAGGAGAGCATACAGATGTAATGGATCAAGATCTCTGTGCAGCAAATCAAGATAGCTATTTTCAGACACAAATGCTGAATCCATGATTTGTCTCTTGCTCTCTGAAATAAAATTGCAAAACAGTTAGCTATGACAAAACCACAGCTTTAGTCAACCAAAACTTCAAGTTTTGTACTGTGGCTTTCTGTTGACAAGATATGGAGATCTTAAGGCTGTGGAACTGGTATTGCTTACCAATTCTCGTATTGAGCTGTAATCTCGAGTTACTTCAACTTGCAGATACAGTTGCAGGTTGCAAGGAGTCCTATCTATTTTTCACCCCAAACTGGGCAGTGGGATACTGCTGTCTGACCACCTGGACCAAAAGTGCTAAGTACTGAATATGTCACATCTCCTGTATTTTTATCAGGAAGTAAATGATGCAAGCACAGGTCCAGCAGGTATTGGGGAAATGAGAAGACTGCAGTGAAGAGGATGGGAGAACCACCCCATTCTTTACTGTCAGAACAATTTCTCTTGGGGGAAGCAGCTTCCACCTGGGATGCTGCACCCAGCTCCTAAGCCCTGGAGGTGGCACAAGGAGACATCCCCTCAGCATAAGAAATAACAGTGAAACTTAGAAGACATTTTATATCTTTCCCAAACCATATGGTTGATTCTGTGCAGAATAGCATGGTCACCTTGGGAGTTTCTTGTAACAGGGAACTCACTGCCATTTGGAATCTGTCACGGGTTTTTTTATGAATTTTCTTTACCCTCTCAGAACTCATGTATGTACCTACTCATGAGTTGGAAACTACTACAACCTTTTAAGCAGTGGACTATATAGACAAATCACAGAATTACACAATCTCAGACTCGTTTGGGTTGGAAGGGACCTCAAAGCCCCTCCAGTTCCCAACCCCTGCCATGGGCAGCGACACCTTCACTAGCCCAGGGTGCCCAAAGCCCCATCCAACCTGGCCTTGAACCCTGCCAGGGATCCAGGAGCAGCCACAGCTTCTCCAGGCAGCCTGTGCCAGGGTCTCTCCACCCTCATAGAGAAGAATTCCTTCCTAATATCCAACACTAAATCTACCCTGAATAATCTGACTGGTTTAAGGTGCTCCCTGCTCTAGTCACCCATGTTAATATGAGTTCTGCTTAAACTGCTGCAGCTATGTTTCTTGATAAAGTTTATCTCTGCCTCCACCTTATTATCCTTTCTACTTCCTTTCAGTTACTGCAGCAGCAGTAGCATAAGCTCAAACATTCCTCCTGGATAGTGACTTGTGGAATCAAACTTCCCAACCTGTGACAGGTTCTAAAGCAGGTATGTTTATTCCGACGCCGGGTACAAGGGGCCAGCGCCTCCCAGCTTGCACCCTGTTTCACCAAAACAGCCAGCTATTTATTACACAAAGTTATGCATATACATAAGGTTTCCTGAGAAAAGGTTGGCTTATCCTAAAGAGTGGAATAACACCATTTGTTGATTATTGATAATCTTTATCAAACTATTTCAAAACCAAATATTTGCTCCTCAGTGTTTACTGATCACTGATAAAAAGGACACCTGGGATGGCGATCCAAGTAATTTAATCCACCATAATATTGAGATGCCAGCATGAAACAACCAACCAGCAAAATTTCCAGACCAAATTTCCTGTTAAAGTAGGTGTCCACACACCACAACCATGAAAAGTTTCAGCGTGGCATCAAGCACTGTATTTTACAATGAAGGAGAGCTCTCAAATACTCTGCCTTTAGCAGAATCCATTGTGACCCTGATTGCACATGTCTATGTTCCTGACCTGTGCAAATAGGGAGCAACCTGCTGTACCATGACGTCTACACAGAACATGAAGGAAGAGAAATAAAGTGAACACTGCACCTCTGAAGAAAGAGGGTAGAGTAGATCTAGTCACAGGCTACCACATGCTGCTTTGTTTAAACTAACCTTCATTCCTCTTATCCTTCCTCAAGACTGTCCCTCTGAACAGCTTGGAATTGGACCTCTGCATTTTGCTGCAGAGGACACCAAAATGTAGAGCCAGACTCAGAAGAAGCTGGGTGGACACAGTGAGGTCCCATGAGCAGGAGTAACCTACACTCAGGTAGTTCTCTTTTTTCATGTTTTGAGGCCTCATTACATTACCAAGTTTACAAAAATATGGTATGAATTTCTGCTGGGCTATAAATAGAAAGCAGAAGCTCACAAACTTGCATACGAACCAAGACTGAAGTTATAAACACACCAGATAAAATTTTTAGTTTGTTGTTACATTTTAGTTTGCCCCTTCCTTTGCTGAATTAAAGTAAAATCTAAACAGAGTTGGGCCTTCCAGAATGCCAGACTTTGTGAATACTGCTGCTAAGGCATAAACTCTGAGTCAATGTAATTTTGGGAACAGAGAAGGAATTGGGCACAAGCCATAAAGGGAAACCAAGAGAGACAAATGTATCATTCAAAGTTCAGTGATTAGTAAACTTCTTGATTACAGAAGACAAAGAAATGGACAAATCCTATGGAAAGAGACTAAGTAGGCCTACTTAATCTTCATGGAAATACTAAGCTTTAATTAAAGTCATACTTAAAAAGAGCTCGTTGCTATTTAAAACCTTTCTTTCAATAGCATTTCCCTGCAGATAAGTACATAAATACTACACATTTTTTACTATGACAGTCAAGAAGTTGGGAAGCAACCAAGAGGAAGTCTTGCCAGTGCCAAGTCTAGCTAAAAGAAAAAGAAAAAAGAATATAAAACGTGCTATAACCCAGGAGCATGGGACTAAGAGAAACAGCCTTCTACCTTGGGAAAAATTAAGATTGTCACTCTCAAGAATAATAAAAGTTGGTTAGTTGTCTTTTTTGATTCACTGGACTGAATGGCCCTCAGCTTATGCTCTTTTTTCTTAAATAGTTGGGTTTTGACACAAATCTGTGCATAGCTGTCTTCATATTGACTACTCTAGATTTGAGATGCTGTGATTTCTTTCTGAAGCTGAACCAAGAAATTCTTAGCTGGGCTTTGCTGCATTAAAATAATGGTGCCACCATGGAAAACACCCTGTCCTGACATGCAGGAAAAAAGAAGTGGATTTTTGAAAGTAGAAAATTCTAGACTGAGAACATCAGAAGCAAGGAGAATTACACCCCAGGGATGGTGAATCTGTTGTGGCATGTTTTAACTGGAGCACACAAAACGAAACTAGATGTTACCAAGCTTGTTTACAACAGCAATTCCTTTCCCAGGGCTTCCCCTTTTTTCTCACAGCATCCCAGCAGTCCCCTGCCTGAGGCCAAAGATGAATAAGCTCTATACTACGCAATACTTTCTCCATTGTTTCACACATTAACTTAGTTTACACTAGTCCCGTACTTTACAGGTGTCCCATACAGTGCTGCCAACATAGGAGTTCAGTGCATTTTCTTATCAGAGGACTAAGGATTTCACAGCTGTTTCTGTGTTAGGGCTGTAAAAGCTAGAGCTAGGTCCCCATGGGAGAGCTGGGAGGTCCCACACAGATATGCAAGCAAGAGCTGAATTCCCCAGGGATGCCCGTGCTGTCCTTTGTGGCGGGTCTCCGTGCACAACGCGCACACGGGGCGGGTGAAGACAGGATGTACGTCTGAATGTATTTCCACGCCATTCAGAAAGTTCAATCCTTTGTTGTTGGACTTGAGTTCAGATAGATTTTTTTTTTCCTTTAATTTTTTAAATAACACTTTTCTCCAGCACTCTATACATTCCAGCTCCATATATCCAGTAGATCTGGTTTTCATTTGTATTACCTTTGCAATAAGCCCGTGCATACCTGCTGCGGCACGGGACACGTTTGGTTTATCACTGCATTCTGCATAGACAGCACAACAATATGGTTCACTTCTGAGACTCTCAGTCATTTTTCTTTTTTAGTGCTCTTTTAGACACCAAGTGATACCATGTGAATTAAAAATGCTGTGAAAGAAGTAAAATAAATAGTGAAAAACATTGTACCAGGAGAAAGAATCCAGTTAAAGAAAGAATAGAGGTGTTCACTTCAAGAACATACAAGTCTTAAGAGTCAGATGAGGCATTTCAGACTTCTAAACCTAAGGTGGTGGTGATTCATTATTTTTCCCCAATAATTTGATTTAATCATGTCTTATATTTTAAAGGATCAATATGTTAAAACTCGAGGCAATAGGGTGTCCTACTAACTAAAATCAAGAGAATGGAGAATTATACAGACAATAATGTAACGTGCTCTAAAAATAAGGCGGATGCTTCTGAGATTTGTTTGGGGGTTTCCTTCTCAACACTGTTGAAATCTGAACTGACAGGTAACAATCTCCCAAATGAATATAGACATTAATAAAATTAAAATACATTAAGTCATTTCAGGAACAGAGGAAACACACACACATATATATGCAATTTAATTTTTGTACCAGTTTAGGAAGCTGAAGATAATTCACAGAAAATAGTAGTAATGCCATGCAAAGCACACATTTCTTTTCCAGAGTATGGCATTAACATTGCAGCTCCAAGTCTTAGATTGCAGAAAAATAAGAGAGTGGGACTGCTGTGAAGACAGGAGGGTGAAAAATTAAACACAAAGCTTGCTGAAGAAATGTTGTTTTCTTACCACATCCCAGGGCCCTCCCTTTAAGTGCTACACAAGAATCTGAGTGAAGCAAGCTGACAAAACTCAGGTTATATCAAACTCTAAATGAGGAGTTCAGTGAAACATTGGTACTTTGAGCTAAAAGCTCAATTTCAGAAAGTTTTCTCTTTTCTTCCGTGCTTCCCCCAAGGTTATGTAATTGCACACAACACTCACACCAGAAGGCAGGAATGTGTTTCCTAGCTTGTGCCAGAGGCAGTTTTTTTGGGGTGATGTTCAGTGGGAGGTGGGGAAGTCAGCAGCAAGAGAGAAGTCCCCTCCATGCTACAGCCACTTGTCTACCTTTCCCCTCTCTATGTCCATCAGTAAAAATTCCTCTGCTCCACATATACAAAACAGATTTTCCTTTCAGAGATAGCCTAATTATTTGTACACTGCAAGTAATGGTGGTCTACTTATATTTAGCTTTGTAGGTTTTAGCTTCTATTTCACATGTACAAACATCTCTTACATCTGAAAGCCAGTTAAACTTTTCCCAACATAACAAAAGTTACTACTTTTACCACCAGTCTTTGCCTTGCTGGAGTGGTTGTTGCTCTCCATGGGCTTTACAGTATCAAAAGGAAGAACAGAGAAGATGCCAGAAGAAAACCTGCTGTATATCCTGCAACATCCCTTAGAGATACATTTAAATAAGTTAGAAAAAGTACAAATACCAGGTAAAGGAGCTTCTGCCTTTTGATTAACTTAGCTGTATAGTGACCAACACAACAGACAAAAGAACAGTTACTATCCTTGTGCAGGAGACAGCCAAGTTCAGAGCAATCATGTACTAATCTACAGGTGGCAGAGTGAGAGCAGAATTTCATAACCAGCATCGTCTCTGTGCCACAGCTGTGCTCTACTCTCTCATCTTGGCGGTGAAATGAAACAAAGCAGCACAGCAGAAACCTTTCCTATAAGCTTTTTTGGCAGAAGTATATTTGCACTCAGGTTTTATTCAAGACAGAATCTAAACCCTCTCAAATGGGAAAATAAAGCTCTAGATTTTTTTGCCAGATCTCTGGAAAAATGGAAAAAAGCCAGATTCTTCCAATTATCCTCAGTTTCACTTTCTACAGGAACAGCATGTGTACAAAAGACATAAGTACATTCTTAGAGCCTGAAACAAGCTCCCACAAGTAACAGGGCTACCAGCACAAAGCAAAACCACTAAAAATTCTCCAAAATTTCACCCGCACTAAAACTTCATCCTACTAATATTTCAAGCAATACCTGTCCAGATAACTGACACATCCTAGTTACCAATATCCACAAAATGTAAAATAAGATTAATTTACCATGACAAAAACACTTCATTCAAGAACTGAGGATAAACTAACCTTAGGAGACTGGACAGTTCCCGTTCTTTCTGGATTCAGTACCAAAACACGAGGAGAGCTGTTATCACTGCTCAGGGCATACAGAAAGTGACAGCAGAAATGAGGAAATGAGCCAGATCAGTCACTGCAGAAATGTTAAAGGCTTAGGGGGAATTCCAGAGGAAAAGTCATAAGAACCTCCCTTCTAGTAACCCTGTATAATAAGCACTCTTACCTTTAATGGTCACTTGTCACTGCTAAGAAGAGCTTGCACTTGTCACTAATTAGAAACAGATTAATTCGGTTGGAACACAAAATTGGATGAGAGCTGGTAACTGAGTAACAATTTCCAGTGCTCCCAGAATTATTCCTCTCCTTTTTATTCCTATTTGAGTATCTCTCAAAGTCATGCTGTTAAACAGTGCATCAGGAAGAACAAAGCAAGCAGCTTATCACCACTCTTACCCTGTGGCTCCGTTTGGGTTACCAAAAGTATTTCTTTCACATGTTCATAAACTCTACCAATATAAAATTAGTTTGGGATCTTGTGCAAGTGTCTCTTGCTATTAGCTCAACATTAAAAGTATGATGTTCTACAAAACAGGAGCTTGTAAATCTTGTCTGGCTTACACAGGCTGTTCAGAGTTTTCTTGTAGCAGCATCTGACAGAATGTGTATTCATTGAATCACAGCTTACCCTGGCAGCACCCACCTGGCATAAGGCAATCAACTTTTTGAAAACCAACTTCATTCATGAGTGTTCCTACCATGATGCCTGTATCTGCTTCTCTAACCAGCCAGGCAGCTGTGTTCTTGTAATTCCTCTAAGCACATGAGAAGAAAAGGAACATTGCAGTACAGCAGCATTCAGAGCAGAAAATAAGGAAAGGCTGCACAAATACAGATGCTGTATTTTAGTACTCTGTTTTGACTGGAGACAATCATACAATCTATCTGCATGAGAAATCCCTAAAAAAAAACAACAACAGGGTTATTTATTAGCCCTATTCTAATGTGCAGCACAACCCCATGAGTTACAAGGTCCTTTATCAGCCCTGCTAGCAGATTTATTCGCTTCTAAGACTGTAATCCCATGAGGATACTTCAAGAATGAAAGTCTGGGGAACAAGAGTTCAGCTGTTTACTGTGATTGCAGTTTATAACCATAGCAAAGACTGTTGTCCACTTTTTGTACAACACCCATAGCTGCTTAGAAAGAGCAGACAAGAATTGCTGGTTCATCTAGTCAGTTAGTCTACAAAGACTGTGTTAGAGATGGAGGCAAAAGCTGTCAAGGAAACAAGAGACTGAGAGAGATCTATCTAAGCTTCTCAGGTGACCACCAGCTTCTTTACTTCAATGTTTGCTCACATGCTGCCCTACTGCAAATGGAGGGTACAGAACATATTGAGTAGTATTGGGAGCACTGCAAAACGGAAGTAAACAGTGCATTTTGCCAGAGAACAAAAGCTGTGAGGTTTTTTTTCTCCAGAAACTGTAAAGTTCTGTTTTGTGGTAGAAGAAGAAATAGCTGCAAAACTATTAAGCAGTCGGTGAGAAACCTGCCAAGATCAGTCTGTTCCTGAGAAGAGTTTTCTTTGCAAGGCTTCTCCAGAGTGAAACACAATTGAACATAAGGCTGAAAAATTAAGACGTTTCAAAAGAGAAAGTAAAAAAATCTGTTGAATTTGTTTCAACAGAAGCTCAAGTTTCTAATACAATGTGAGTCACTTCCTGATGAATGAATGCTTTTGAGAACAAGTCTTTTAAACCCATCTCCACTACAAAAGCCTAGAGGATGGCAACAATGGTTGAACATATGATGAATGAAGACAAATGCTTCTTCCCATGCACTTCAGCTTCCCTGTCATGTCTCAAATAGACACAGACTTTGTGACAGATATAGCAGAACTAGACATGACAGGTTCAAGATCTTTGAATGGAAATATTAGGTGCTATCATTACAGAAATGAGAAAGAACAGATATCTCTAAGTAGATAAGGAATTTAATTAAAAGTAGAAACCACAAATGACACTAGTCTGCTTGCTATGATATTCTACATTTAATATCTAAATTCTTGGCATTAATTTGAACATGTGTAATAACAGCACTGAAATCTTCAAAATCAGTATTCTGCCCTGTCATGAATATGTTATTTTTTGTTCCTCCAGCACTTCCTCTGAGACTTTCATCTATGCTTTGAGAAGTGATGTCCAATACTGTATTTTAAAAGAGGAAAGAATTTATCTCCCTCACTCCATTTCACCCCAAGGTCCTTCTATCAGTTTTACAGGACCACTCCAATATTGTACTAAACATTCTTTCACTCTCCCTTGGTTTTGTAAAATGAACTCTGAATGCTATAATTTAGGCTGGAGTTTTGTCATTTTATACAGCATAGATGACATTAGGATTGCCCCAGAGTTACTTCTCCTCCTTAAATTTGCTGCAGTCTCTTGCAAAGAGTGCAATTTTGTTCCTTATGGGCATCTGGAAGTGAAGGACATTCCTCCTACATATAACTGAAAAAAATTAAGGTTTCCCTACTTGAGTCACTGGCATGTGCCATGAACAAATGCTACTCAGACTGTCAACAGTTGGTAAATCAGTTGAGAAAAACTGACCTTTTCATGGTGTCTTTAATCTACTTTGCATTTCTGGCTCTAAAAAGGGTGTCAAAAACCTTCAAAAAACAAGTTTTAGGATGGCCTGGATATGAAAATGGTTATCAGGTAACTATCTTGAATAAATGGATCTCTTGAGCTGCTCTTGCATTGCATTCCGCTTTCTTGCCCACCAGCTCTTCACTGATGTACTTTGCATTATGCCACTATACAATCTCTCAAAGTGCAGGAAAATAAAAAAATCATTAATGAGAAAAAAAAGAAAAAGAAAAAGAAAAAGAAAAAGAAAAAGAAAAAGAAAAAGAAAAAGAAAAAGAAAAAGAAAAAGAAAAAGAAAAAGAAAGAAAAAGAAAAAGAAAAAGAAAAAGAAAAAGAAAAAGAAAAAGAAAAAGAAAAAGAAAAAGAAAAAGAAACAAGCTGATTTACCAGAAATGTTCTTGCTTCCTGTTGGCTCATTATCTGTTATGTTTTGAGGCTTACTGTCACAGAGGTTTAAAGAACACAGGGGAGTGAGTCACAGTGTTCAGGTACAGGCCCCATTTTTCCATAAATGTCAAAGATATCTTCCTTGCAAGGTCCTCCCTGTCTTTTTCATGGAGCAAGGCTTGATGGTACTCCCTGGACATCACATCTCTCATCATGAGGTTAAGCAATGTGTGGTCATCAGAAGCTGCAGCAGTTGTAAGAATCTTCCTTGCTCTAGGCAGGATATCCTTAAAGAGATTCATCCCTGCATCTAAAGACTTTTGAAGGAGATCTGAGTAAAATATGAACTGTTTTAGTAAGATTTTAAAAATCTACTCAGCATCAAAAAGATGAAATTAAAAAAAAATAAATTAAGAAACTTAAGAGACTTCAGCCCGCAATAGTAGAGGCATTTCCTCATTTGATTAAGACTTTAAATAAGATTTCCATCAACAAATAACTTGAAATGACAACATAGGACAATTTTTCCAAGCAGTCAGAAAACACAATTTTCCAATCTACAACACTGTCATCTGAAAAAAATAGCACAAATAAATAAATAATGATAAGAAAAGAAGCATTATAATAGGTGGATCTTGGTCTCCTGACCCAGGTGGAGTGTGGGCCCATTAGTCAGCCCACCAAGGTCATTGCTGCATCAGAACAGTACCAAAAACTGCAGCACAAAACCCATCCTTTGCAAGAAAGACAGGTTTAAAACTCCGAGTCTCCAGTATAAAGTAGAGCTTAGGCTTTAAACAAATTCTGATATAATGAAAGTCAAATGGCTTAGAATGAAGATAAAAGCTCTGTAGTAAAAAAGTTACATCAGAAACCACAGCCAGATTTGGGGTATCTGAAATTAAGATGAAAAATGTATTAGGAAAAAAATAACTAGGAAACAAGTTGGGCATGACTTTCCTATATTCCCATTCAAAGTTAACATGCTTGTATTGTAAGGGGTACATGTTTTAAGTTAAATTCCTTAGACAGATGAGTTTTCAATTCCCCAGTTTAAATAAGTGGCAGATCTTCCATATCACCAATCAGAATTTTAAAATACAGCTCCAAACCTGCAACCTGACCCCTCAATTCAGCTCAAAACTATTTAGTCTTTTTTAATATTTTCTTCTTGAGTAATTCCCTGCTCTTTCACAGCAGAGCTCAAGACTAGACAACACCAGAGACTTCTAAATGCAATAGGGTCTTACCTTTGTCATAAGAACATTTTCTATCAGGAGTAAAATAAAGAATGGATGCCTTCAGAGTGAAAAACTTTAAAAAGGAACACCCCTCAAGTTTTCAGTAAGAGCAGAATAAAAGGAAAACATCAAATTATCTTGATCAAACCAGTAAAATGTTTATCTAGAGGTAGAGTGTTTTTTTTCTTGTTAAGAGTGCAAAGATTATTAACCTGCCTCATATGTCGTGACCATTTGCACAACACAGAATAAATCTACAAAGCCAAGGGAGAATGTATTTAGTTACTAGAACATTTATGTGTTTAACATAAGCACCTCTCAGCCAAATATGAACATCAGCCTTGTTGTAAGTAAAAATAAGGTATATAATTTATGGACTCAGTTAACTAGATTCTATTAATATGGTTCTTATTCATAGTAGCTACATTTACTAACAACACTTAAAGATGCAAACTGAACTACCAATTTAAATGAAATAGAAAAAATACTGTAAACTCATTTTGTGATCTATACAACCTTTTCCAAGCAATACGTTTTAAATTTCCAGATCTTTGACCATTAAAATGTGTTTTATGAGGCTCAAATATATAAATATGAGTATCTAAAAATAAACAGATTCTATCCAGTGCTTCCTAATGCAGATTGGTTTTCCTTATGCCAATTTAAAACATTCTACTTCATGATGCACATTGAAAACAATGTTTTCCAGTGGCTTGTGTTTACACACTGTAACTGTCTGGGGGAGAGTACTTCACTGTTTCACAACAGAAGTAAGGACTGTGACTAACTAGTTACCAAGTACTAAAAATTCAGTTTATGCTATAGTTTGTTTCTACTTTGTTTTTAGATACTTATTGTTACAGCAGCACCTATAACCTTGAAATAAATACGGGGGGAATGTCTAGGGCTGTCTCGGGGCTTACAGACGGGATCTCTAAAATCCAGTCTATTACATGGCTGCCTAAACAAGCCTGAGGGCTGAGTATGGCACAAGTATTCAAATATAACCTAAATATTTTCCCACTTATCTGCTACTCAGTTTTGCTACCTTGAATATTGTTTCTTCTCACTGTCAGACACATTTCATAGTGGAACAGTAATTCTACATAGTGAGAAACAATGCCCTGAGAGTAACTTGCTGAATCTCTATAGAACTTTTAAAGTACACTACTGCAAATTTTGGTTAAGATCCAAAATATCTTTGCAGAATACCAAGAATTTGCAGCTTTTTCCAAACATGGATATTTATATTCAATATCAGGATATGCATGCAAAACACTGGAAAAATAAGCTCATTTTCCAACAGAATGATTTTGACTTGCAGTGCAGATAGGTAACAAGTTTTACTGTAACTATATAAACAGCAAGAGAGAAAAGCAGTTTGGTTTATTTTCCTTACGGAAAAGTAAAGCCCAGGGATCTCTTGGGTATATTCTTATCTTGCTCATAATTTGTCTTTAACATTTTTCATTGGAAGTTGCTGCCAAGGTTGATCCAAAACATTAGTTTGTTGAAGTATGAGTAGGAACAAGCTCCAGTTCATTGAGTGTAGCACTGGTCCTGAGGGATTACATGAAAAGAGCTGTTTCCCTTAGATTTATCAACATAAAACTGCACTAAGATGCCTCCACTTGCACTTTACCATCTTGTGGAGCAGAACACATGGTGAAAGCAGTGAGGGGTTTGCCTTGCAGAAGGTTGGGAACTGCTTGCTATCATGGCAAATCTGAATGAGTTTACAACAGCTTTGGGAAGAGACAGTCTCAATTTCAATTTCTGCAGTGTGCTCTTGAATGGTTTCAACAAACAAACAAAAAAAAAAAACAAACCCCAAACAACCCAAAAAAACCCTGTCTCCATTATTTGGCCAGGGATGTTTTCAGAAGCCCTTCTCTGCATCATCAGTCACATTTAAGACCCCTCTGTGCCCAGGCAAAGTTCAACATGCATAGATTATAGGATTTCCAACCCAAATACAATATTGTTTCTTCTGTTATGTCCAGACTGGACACAGATCAAAAGTGGAATTGTCTTTGCATATGTGTTAAGATATAAAGATACCAAGTAGATCCTTGGTTTACTCTTTCCACACATTTTAAGGAATCATGTGGAATTTTCCAAAAGGATCTGCAAGATCATCATCTGGAAGGAGACATGATTTCTATACAGCTCTCAAAAAAAAACGCTGGGCTGTAAGGCAAATGTATGAAGCAGTAATGTACAAGCACACTGCCTTTGACCTCAAAACTCATTACCTTGTAGCTAAGGCCAAAAGAAGGGAAGGGGGACTACAGTGGCTCAAAACTTTGAAAACTTGACTCAATTTCTAGTGCTGCCTCAGCTCTAATTTGCAACTTTGAGAAAATAATTAAATGTTCTTTTTTGGTTTTGTTTTTGCATTTATATAAATAAAAAAATTAAAAATTAAAATCTTACTATCTTGAGAGTAGATAAAATCTACCATAGTTTATGAGATGCCTAGATAAAGGATGTCACCCACACTACACTGGTACACTTTGAGCTGCTTCATTGTCCCTAGGAAAGAGGGAGAAATGAAATCCCAAGATTTTACTGAGATTATTTGGTTTTCAAAATTAGCCGCAGACTTTGGGCAGCATCATATTTACTTAGAAATGATACTTCCTCTCAATGAAGAGAAATCAAAAGCAGGAGTTCTCCTTTTTAACTAACTTTCCTCTTTGAAATGTATCAGAGCACAAACAATGTGTGTGAAAAAGAGAACTAAGTCAGGCTGCACATTTTTACTATTTGTAGGTTCCTGTGTTGCTACTGTTTAACTCTTTCTATAGCTAAAGCATGTCTTTCCTTTGGACTTTGAGAGCAGGATTACCACCACAGTCCTTTAAAAAAGATACAGCTGATAGGAAACATTGCTTTCACCTACATGAGCTGTGTGTGTCATTAAGAGAATCCTTAAAACAGGTAAGCAAATTGTGCAGTTGAACACATACATTTATCTGTGAAGCAAACTAGTGAAATGCTGATGGATATATAATATATAATTGTTACAATTGGAAAGTAGGGAAATTTGTTAAATAGACTTGGCAACTATGAAAAATTGCTCAAGAGGTAGTTTGGCAAAGCAATTTAGCCTGGATAGAAGGAATCCTAAACAAAAATTGTGGTACTGAATCCAATTTATGGCCAGGGAGGCCAAAGGCATTACCTACTGAAAAACCAGAGCTCCAAGAAAGAGTCAAACAGCCCAAACAACATGAAAGGAATTGCCAATGAAACACAGTTCATTCAAAATACAGTATCTACTGAAATCTACAGGGAATTTGCAACAATGTCCATGATCATTACAGAATCCTGCCCTCAGTGAACATCTGATTACCAGCCTATGTTACATTTTGCAAAGCTGGATTGCAGGAGCTGACTTTGTGTAAATCTTCCAATGGAGACTTTGTTTACCAATGTTGTGTCTTTTGTTGTGCATACACACACAAGATTTCCTAAATAATTCTCTCAAGGTTTACAGCTCTTAATGTAAAATCTGTTATGTTTGTTAAGGAAAGAATTTCCTGTAGGAAAGTAAAGGGGTGATATTATGGAAGATATAATTTTTTTTATTATAAAAGATCTGTCTTAGATTGCAGAGATTGGAGGGGGTGGGTGAGTGGGGAGGGGTTGATGCTAGAGCTTGTTTTTAGAACTGATCAAATCCCTACTTCCTCACCTCAGAAACTAGCTGTGTTTCCACTGAAGTGTGTCCTTCAGCATCCTTCCACGCCTACACCTCTAGTATGATCTACCATACTGCTTCCCAAAGACCATGAGGAGCCTGAGTAGTGCAGCATGAACATTGCAGGTGAGACATGGCACAGAGCCCATGGTAAAGCACCACCACGCTGCTGGTCACACTGGCAGCTTTCCCAGAACACAGCCTCCAGTGAGGTTAGGAGCTCAAAGGATTGGGAATTTCCAATCAGCAGGTGTAAAGAAAGATGAGGGTCACAGACATTTGTGGTCACTCAATCTCATAGACTTTCAGACAGGCACTCTTAGAAGGCTGATGGAGCAAGGCACGCTGGTCGAAAGACCTGTTTACATGACTGTTTTGCAAAATCCCAAGAGACTAATTTTAAACAGCATTCCTACAGAAATTACTTGGGTTTCTACCTTTTATTAGGTTGGGATATCCAGGTTTGCTGCCAGTCTGCAATGAACATTCAATAGAATTCTTCTGTTCCTCTATTAGAGTTTAAAAACATCATAGCTTCCCCCCACCCCCACCCTTTTCAGCTGAGTAACAGAAATAATAGTGACAATGCATCACATCAATCTGCCAGGGTAGTTTGTGCAGTCCAGATCTGCTGTTGTACTAAGGGGGCAGAGCTACCACAAAGCTCTGTGGAGAACTAGGCAGTTGTATGAAGCAAAGACATGAAGCTGTTCCCAGCAGCAAGGTATCAAATATTTTCTGTGTTGATAGGCACACATTTAAACTATGAATTCCACCACTTTCTTCCTCACCTGAATAGCAGTGATGTATGACTTTCACTGGCAATAGAATGATTGGGCTACTGAGGTACATGCTGGAACTTCCCAAGGAACTTCCCAGAAAAAAAAAAAAAACAAAAAAACAAAACAAACCAAAACCTGAAACAACTGAAAAATAGGAAAATATTGCTGGCTTAGCAATATTTTGCTGAAGTAGTCCAAAGTTATAAGCATGCTGTTCTCTTATTACAATATTTTACTAGCAAAAAGTATTTAATCAGGAAGCCAAGGATGGATTGTGAAGAAATTTCACTAGCACTTGGATGCAGCTGCATACTCTGCAAGCATGCCATGAGCACCAGGACCTGTCTGACCTACAGGTGGTAGAAAAGACACTGAGAAAAGTTCTTATTCCTTCCCTTAGTTTTCAAGAGCCTGTAGGCATCACAAATGTAGAGATGTCTTCACAGTACCCTTTGGGACAGACTGCATAACAGTATTCATCTTGTTAGTGGAGTTGTCATTTATAGCAGGGAGCAGTTGTAAAAACTACCAAAAAAAACCACCCAAACAAAAAACCACAAAAGCTAAAAAAAAAATAATATTGTAAAAAACCCAATTTGTATCCTTTCTGTCACCACCAACAGAATTCATGTAACTAGTCATGTACACTGGTATATTGTAACGTGACCAAAAACCCCTGTGTACACTGGTGCATTGGAACATACGACCATAAAACCTGTATTTCCCCTTACACTAAAATAAAACAGAGCAAGAATGGGAAACAGAATACAAATTCAAACCCAAACGAACAAGGAGAAGGATGTGTGCCTACCACAACTTGTGTCAAGTTTCAGAATGATGGAGGCAAGAAAAATTAGCAAAACCACTACATTGACAGTTGAAAAAGACATATTTTAGGGGTTTCCCTAGAGCATTTCTGAATTTCATGAACTAAAACACACGCCAGGCACAAAAGGCAGTGAAATCCACATCAGACATAACAGCTCTACATTTTAGTCACTTGAATAAACTACCTCTTAGCACAATTTTCATTACAGGAGCTGTTATTCTTGGAACTTCACACAGCAAATTTAGCATAAGCCCAGGCACATCACCTTTTTGGGGAGCTTCAGGTCCATGGTGGGATTGAGGGCACCCTCAGCAATTTGCTGATGACACCAAGCTGAGTGGTGAGGTTAATATGCCAGAGGGGCAGGATGCTACCCAAAGGGACCTGGACATGCTGGAGAAGTGGGCCCAGGTGAACCTTTAAAGTTTCAGCAAAGCCAAGTGCAGGGTCCTGTACCTGGGTCAGGACAACCCCCGTTACCCATACAGGTTAGGAGATGATGTGCTTGAAAACAGCCCTGAGGAAAAGGACTTGGCAGCACTCATGGATGAAAAGCTGGACATGAGCCTCCAACGTGAACCTGCAGCCCAGAAGGCCAACCCCATCCTGGGCTGCATCACAAGAAGTGTGGCCAGCAGATCGAGAGAGGTGATGCTGCCCCTCTGCTCTGGTGAGACCTCACCTGGAATACTGTGTCCAGCTCTGGAGCACTCAGCACAAGGACATGGACCTGGTGGAGCACATCCCAAGGAGGGCCACAAAAATGATCAAAGGCTGGAGCACCTCTCCTATGAAGACAGACTGAAAGAGTTGGGCTTGTTCAACTTGGAGAAGGCTCAAGGGACACCTTACTCTTTAACTAAGGAGTCCCTGAAAATTGTTGATAAGAGACAGGAAAGGACTGTTCATGAGGGCAGGGGGTGATGGTTTTAAACTAGAAAAGGGGAGATTTAGGTTGGATATTAGAAGAACATTCTTCACTATGAAAGTGGTAGATTACTACAACAGGTTGCCAGAAAAGTGGTGAAGCCCAGTCCCTGGAGATCACCAAGGTTAGGCTTGATGCAGCTCTGAGCAACCTGATCTAGTCCTTCCAAGGTTTATTTTCATATTTTTAATTGGTGTTTACAGATTTTGCAGTTGTGTAGATCATAAATTGAGGCCTATTCACAGGAGAAACGAATGCTTCACCCTCCGGCTGGGAGGATCCAGCAATCTAAAGACAAATCCTGAGCACCTCTACATCTCTGAATACCTCTTCAGATTCTCTGCAACTCAGTACATGGAGTTTTAGGGAGCTGAAGCTATTCAGTGAACTAAACAAAAGAGTATTAACAAATTAAGTACAGATACTACTAAATAATAATGCTGTAGAAGTAGGGACCACAGTCTGCTTCACAAAAATCTGCAGGTCAAAAGAATTAAGAAGTGTAGATACAGGTTCCTTACCTCAGCACATCGTTGGATTAGGAACCCTTTCTTAATTCTCTTTTAGTGTTTTGTTTGTAATCTCCCTTTTTTTTCTTCCTGAGAAAGCTATAGCTTTCACCACCCCACTGGCACCAATGTAGATGCATAAGAACAACAAATGCAATAAAATGTAGCAAAAGCTGCTTAACGAGTCTCTACAAGAAAAGATGAAGTAAATACTGCCAGTGAAGGCAGTGCTTGAAGAATTGTCCAGCAAACACCTCAGGGATCTCAGTAAGACCATGGAGATGTTACCAGTAGCACTAAAAAAATAATAATAAAAAATCTAAGGAATAAGCAGCTTACAGCTTTTATAAACAACCTGAAATTTTATGTCTGAAGAGAAAATAGTAGAAGTAACAGTACTCAATTTTTCATATTAAATTCCTGTTGTACTGAGTTTCTCAACTGTTTGATAATACTTAGTGTCTTTTATTTAATAGATTTAGACGACTTTTGTATGATTTTTTTCCTCAGCAAGCCTATAGTGTCAAGGCTTAAGTCAAGAAAGGTATTGTAAGTGTGTACAGGCCTTTTAAATTCATAAAAACAACAGAGGGCAGGGACCCCAAGTGCTTCTTCTGGTAAAATCAGAAGCCTCCCACTCCAGAAAGAGATCCTATTCCTGCTTGCTGCAGTGTACCCATGAAGTCACTTAAACCAAACTTTTGACAGGTGTCCAAAGAGCCCAAGTTCCTTAATTTTGGAGTTCTCAAAATCAGAAATAAGAGATGGTTTGCAGAAGTAGCAAATACCAAGAAGTGCAGCTGAGAATGACTGAAGCTTTGAACATACCAAGAGATAAAGCTAAACACACTAAGAAGCCTGCAACCAAATATCAGGAAGCAATGCACATCAATCTGGAAGAAAGCTGATCACTTTGCTTGGCCTGCCTTTGTTTTGGCTGTTTCTAGGTGACCACTGCAGATTCTCAACAGAAAAATATACTGAAGTAAACATTATTAATTACAAAGCATTTTGTCTCCCAGGTAATCATACCAGCAATTCCTACAACATTAATTAAATAGGGCCTAAAGCCACACAGTGAATACAGAAGATAAAATAAGCTACTTTGTAAAAATTGATAATATTTTCTTTTTTCCTAACTGAAAAGAATAGAGATACTACTGCACTTCCTAGAATCAAAACCAGTTACTGTGCAATAATTCTCAAGATACCAAAAAATATTTTTCATCTCTTTAGATGTAACTGAATGATCAATACAGGCTTTGTTTTTGGATTTTTGTTTGTTTTTTTGTTTTGTTTGTTTGGGTTTTTTGGGGGTTTTAGTTTTTTTTTTAATCTCCATATACATATATATATTTAGGGCTCAAGCCTCTTCGGCTTTGACATATCCTCCAAATCATTTTTCACTGATCTCTACTGAGAGATTATTGCTATGCATCACCCAACTGAAAGACACTATATTCTGATCTGTGAGAGTATAGCTGTCACTTCTCCTGTGTTAAGAGAGCTGCTGATTACAACTGTTATTCTCAAATTAACAATGTTTTCCAATATTCAGAAGAACAGAATATTTAACTGCAAAAACAACCAAGATACTTAAACCAGAGCAACAACTGTCAAGTTATGAAAAAAATCCTTTTGGCTGTTTACAGGGCAAGTCTTTGACACCACACCAGATTCTAGGCAATGCTCCAAGGAAAAAGAGAAATCACCTGACTTCATGTTAACAGTGTGAATAAAATGCCATATTAATCTTGGAGGCTCTATTTATTGTTGAAACTGATAACAGAATAGAATAGGTATTCCTACAAAGCCTTTGGCATTAATAGTGCTCTAGGATAGAAAGGTCATTACTCCTGGAAAGAAGATTGCCTGTAAAGCAGTAGCAAGAACAGAGCAGCAAATGATACGCAGTTTTGAACTGGTTTATGCTATAAATTTCAGTTTGCAATTAAATGAAATCTTAATACATATAAAAATGGTCACAGTTTTTCTGTGTACAAACCTGAAAACCAAACCATAATTCATAAATTCAGTGTAACTGTCTCTAAATTTTGTGCCATCGAAGCAGTATTTGAGGATTTATAGCACATTCAGCATGTTGATGATCTCTCCAATGTTCAAAAAAGTGTGGTTAAAACACTGAAAAATGTTGAACATAGGACAGTTTCTTCTCCAAAATCCTAGAAAATACAGGAAATTTCTAATGAGGTTTTTCTTGGATGTAATTTTTTTTTCAAAGCAAGGGAGAATCCTTCCTAATAATCCTCAAATGTAGAAATTCTTTCTTTGACCAATGATTCCTCTAGAGATCAAGGATTCCTTCTAGCTCTTAATTTGATCTAAAAGAAAATAATCCAGAAAATACATTGAATAATCACACAATATATTCTGACATAGCTTTTAGCATGCTATAGTGACAGTCTTCTGTCTATGCTATAGTCTTCTGTCACATACTATAGTGATAGTCTTCTTCTGATAGTTTGCTAAGAAAACCTTATGGTTTTCTAGGATAATTCCTGCAATGAATCTGTGGAGACAAAAACTAGGAGGGAAAATTAAATAAATAACTATATATTTAAAACTGAAAACCTCCAAATGTGGGTTCTGGTTTTTTTTTTATTTATATCATTTCATCTCTAATGAAATGAGTTAACAGCACCAGAGCAGTAAATCAGACCTGTAATACTGGGACAAACTGTTTTTCACTTATCCCATAGAATCAAGGGCTCTTTTGTCTGATAAGAAACACACTGAAATTTTGAGGGGCCTTAGAGCAAAACCACAACACCCCAGACAGTACAGCAAGATAACAGAATTACTGACTGCAAGATGGGTCAGAACTAAAGACTGACAGAACTGTGCTGAGGTGACAGAAAAGTTGATACAGAGGCTGAAATGAATAATCTGGCAGTGAAAAAGATGAAAGACCTCCCTCCCTGCTTTTGTTGGGACAGCTCCAGGAGCTACTTCTGAGTCAGAAGCCAGTTGAGTTACTGCTAATATGTTACTCATAAGCAGAAGTGGATGTTGATACAGTAAGTGAAGTAGAGGTCAGCTTCAGTTACAGACACCATCATTTAATAATTGTGTCTCATGATAATTCTGAAAGTTTTGGGTTTTTTTTTTGGCGGGGAGTGAAAGCCTACATAAGTATTTTAATACTGTAGGGTATCATGAGACATCCCATCAAATTATAGGCTGCCTATTCAGTTTTTAGCGGAAGTCTGCTGTACTTTCTGACACACTATAAAGTATTAACACCACCAAGGCAAAAATATTACCACTAGTGCATTAACATTATTAGTCATAAAATCTACTTTTCCCACCTGCAACTACAAATTCTACTAAGAACAGTTATACCAGATTTTCTGATGCATTAGGTATTACCTTGCTCTAATAGCAGGCCTTGTAAAAAGCTACCCTCCAATTAACATCTGTAAAATGTTTACCTTAGTAACTTCTGTACTTAACAGGTTCATTCTGGCTTAGCTAGATGTTTTAGAAAGACTAGGAAGTTGTTATTTTGCAGGGTTATTTAATTCTAGTATGTAGTAAGGTCTACAAAATACTGTGATTTAACAGATCATCCTTGATCCTCCCCTTCTGCTTAGCTGGTCAGACTATTTCCCACAATTGTGAAACCCTTACCCATATCCTGAAGTTCCGTTGTCTCATTTCTCTTTCCTACTTCCTTAACTCTGCTGCACAATCCTCCCGCCACTTACATAAAAGCAGGAGAAACCTTGAACTAGCAGGTTACTCACGTTACACTGCTAGTACGTCCACAGTGTTCTAACCACACAGAGTGCCCCCCGAAAGCCTCGCCACAAGGCCCACTGCGAGGAAGGGGACAGCACAGTTTGGCCCCGCGCTGACAGGGCAGACTTGGTATCAGCTGAAGTCTTCAAGTGAGACATGGAGTTGTGTATCGCGTTTGTTCATGTACCTTCCCCTCCACTACTTCTTCCTCTTGGCTTTGTCGGGGCACAAGACCTAAGCAGCCCTGTGCAGGTCGGTGTGCTTGGGGAGCAAGCCGCCTTCGCCAGCGCAGCGAACATCTTGAAACACCGAACTCGGCTCTGCCGAGGCCTCCGGCTCCTCACGCCTGCAGCACGGCGCGCTGCGGGGCCGTCTGGAGGCCTGGCCTCGGTAAAGGCAACCGCCGAGCACCTGCCCGCGGTGGGGAGGAGGGTGGCAGCTAAAGGTGCCTCAGACACACGGACACGGAGGGAGGGGGCAGATCTCCCCGCCGGCCCCAGCATTAGCTCCAGTTTAACCGGGGTTGTCCCGCTCCGAGGCGCTGCCAAGCCCCGAGCGCGGCCGCGGGCTCCGGGCGACAGGCAGACCCACGCTTCCCCTCGGCTACCGGTGGGCCGCCTCCCGGCAGGGCAGGGGCTGCTGACGGGCTCATCACGG